>JAUPFT010000005.1:32974375-33556875 GCA_036936625.1 Parnassius smintheus behrii | reverse complement strand
TTTTAGGGAGCCGACCCTATTTATCTGGTCACAGTTATAATTTGGAGAGCTCACGGAGCGAAAACTACAGTTGTTATTGTGTACTTTAAGGCTATTGAAAAGTGAGGGTGGCGGTTCAGACGCTGCAGTTTTATGAAAACAAATTAACTGCGTGTTTGAGGGGTTCAGTGTTAAGATGTTGTTATTTAACCATTTTTGTAATTTATGCAACCCGGAGATGGCCGAAAAGTAGGCGTTGTACCAATATTATGGCTGTATCGTCAGCATAACATACAACCTCACTATTTTCAAGTTTAATGGACATAATGTCATTAATGTACGAAATAAAAAGAGTCAGCCTCAAGATTCTACCTTGAGGAACGCCAAACTCTATAAATCTAAGATTGCCTATTTGGACGCATTTCTTTCTATGTGACAAATAGCTGGAAAACCAATTTAGAGCTAGACCACGAATCCCAAGAGCACTTAGTTTCTTAAGGAGGATGGGGATAGATACCGTGTCGAATGCTTTAGCCAGATCCAGAACCATATCTGTGAGAAGAGTTACTGCATCCTCAGACGATTTTCCCTGGCGAAAACAAAACTGACGGTCCGAGTGTATGCTATTGTTTTCAAGATAAATAGTCAGCCGCTTATGGACAACACGTTCCAGGAGCTCCAGCCCATAGAGAACTTCTATAATAATGCTTTAGTATAATAGTCTAGTATCGTAATACCAGTTCATCATAGAGACCTTCAATGTAATTCTTTTGTATCATATACATTACTAAGTATATAATATATAATAAGTAATTAATATATGGGACTTCAACCCACAGCTGTATTATAATGCTAATTCATCATAGAGACTTTCTATAGTAATGCTTTATTTTTACGAGCTTAGGGTTCGTGACATAAAATCTGCCGATTGAATTACCAAAATTGACAAATTTAATGGCCGAACACCAATTATAACTTAAAATTCATTAATAATTCATCACACTGAACACGTTAGTTTGCGGTTATATCGCTTTAAAGTATTCGCTTGAATCGCCAACTCATTACTGACTTGGGTCGCGGTCTAACCCGGCGTTATATAGGCCTTTTTCCACTGAAACATCTAAAATATTCGAGCACATACAGGTCCCAACCGACTAAGTGTAGATAGTTCGATCATGAAATTTTCTAGAAATCTTAGTTCTACTACTCGATGCTAAATGGCGCTAGTGCCGAAAAGAGTTTCCAGAACAGTTAAGGCCTGGTCACGCAGGCCTAGTGTAAGAGCAGTTATGCTCTGATTTTTATTCCAGCCGTTCGCCTTCGTGACAGCTTCGAACTGGAATTTGTAGGCTGACCAGGTAGAAGTCTTGTCGAACAGCGGCACTTTGAATCCACGTAGTGAAGGTTGTAGGTACTACGGGAGCTGTTATTCCATCCCCAAGTTTAAGGTCGTCCGAAGTTTTCTTCATGTCAGCCATCACGTTGTCAACCCGATTGTTCACATGCTCGATTCGGGTTTCAGCTTCCGATAGGCGGTTGTCATGTTGAGCAACCCTATTCTTCACCTCCCTTATCTCTTTTCTGAAGGTAGCGTGAAGGTCCTTCATGAGGAGCATTCGCTCTTCCAACCGACTGGCCTGTTCCTCCTGTCGGTGGGCCTGTTCCTCCTGTCGGTCGGCCTGTTCCGTCTGCTGACCTTCCAACCAACGAGCCTGTTCCTCCTTTCCGCGCTGCAGCTGCTCTTTCAACCGACGGCCCTATTCCTTCTGTCGACGGGCCTGTTCCTCCTGTTGGCGGACCTGTTCTTCCTGTTAGCGGGCCTATTCCTGCAGAATCATCATCAAAGCACCTAAGTCAGGTGCTGCAGATGTAGAAGCTGCTGACGGGCCGGCCTCTCTGCGGCGTTGTACCACCAAATCGTCTCTGGTCCGTCTCCTGCTGGCGTTGACTTAGGGTACGGATACCCTCCTTGTCGTCCTTAGGTAAAATCGGCATGATTTGTTCCCACTTCTGACGTGACGTGATGACGTGTCTGGTACGTGACAGTATCATAGACCTTACTATTATATGTCTTTAATATATGGGACTTCAACCCACAACTCTAGTATTGTAATGCGAATTAATCATAGATATATATACTATAATAATGGTTTAGTATAACAGACCTTACTATCATAAGTCCCTAATATAGGACTATACATTGTGCAATAGTACTATAAGTAGTTGGTCACCCGATCAACCCATATATATATGTATGTATACCTTTGCGTGTATGCGTCTCCGGCAGCTCCCCCATACAAGCATAACTAAAGAAATTTTCTTATACGCGAACACCCTCCATGACTTGTCAATTTTTAATCAATTTTCCAATTATTTTATAAATGTTATTTATCATTATTATTATATATATTTTGACTTGTGTTTCTAATATTAATCACATTTTAAATATTTTAACAAAGTTTTTAATAAATTTATTGATTTTAAAAGACAATATTATGACTTTAATTTACTCTAACGTTTAGTGTCTGAAATGTATTTATTTTAACTTTATGCTTATTAATGTATTTTTATTGTTTAATTTTTTTCTTAGTTAATTTTTGTCGGCTTTATGTAATAATTAATTATTAATTATTTATAATAAAAATGGGCCATCACAATATGAAGTAGAAGATTCTCTTATGCTGCCACTAATCGATTAACAGGTTTAAATTTACAAATAGTATTACATTATTAAATATATACTCTTTGAAAGATGACCCGGAATTTTTCAAAGAGTAGCCAAATTTAAAACTTAAGTTATTGCAGTTTTTGAGTATACTATTAATTAAGGTTTCTTCTTTTATTTAAATTTATCTCAGAATGAATGTGATTTATAGGCAACAAAGTTTTCGCATACCAATAGACACTTACGAATGTGTGCGTGCGCAGTAAAATCAGTTAAAATAATGCATTACCACGCACTTTAAATTCAAAACATAAAAAGGACAGAATCTTTGAGTTTTTTTATTTATTTTTCTTTTATGTTCTTCACCATTTACCTATGTTAATTATCCTGACCCTGGGGCAGCGCGGCGGACACTTCCTTGTCCTAAAAACCCTCTCACAAATGAGGGGAGGCCTGTGCCCAGCAGTGGGACGTATATAGGCTGAAACTTTATATATATATGTTTTCAGGACTTTTTCACTATTTAAATTTTTTGTGTTAGTTTTTCTACATTATAGTTTCCTTTTTTATATTGTGTATAATTAGTATTAATTGTAAATATTATAATGTATATATTATTTTTATAATAAAGCGATATATATATATATATATATATATATATATATATATATATATATATATATATATATATATATATTAGTTTCTCTTTTTTTGCGAAAATCTTAATTTTGACTCACAATAAGAATGATGGAGCTATTTATAACGTTATTTTTTGTTTAATATTTTTTAAGTACGTAATAATTGGGTAAGGAATTTTTCTTCTTCACTTTCGTTGTCGATTATGCTTAAAATAATTTGTTCATCGCGATCTCAGTGCGTGTGTGCGTGCGTGCGTGCGTGCGTGCGTGCGTGCGTGTGTGTGTGTGTGTGCGTGCGCGCGCGCGCGTGTGTGTGCGTGTGTGTGTGTGTGTGTGTGTGTGCGCGCGTGTGCGCGTGCGCGCGTGCGTGCGTGCGTGCGAGCGTGCGTGCGTGCGTGCGTGCATGCGTGCGTGCGTGTGCGTGCGTGCGCGCGTGCTCGCGTGTGCGCGTGCGCGCTTGTGCGCGTGTGCGCGTGTGCGCGTGCACGTGTGCATGTGCGCGTGCGCGTGTGTGCGTGTGCGTGTGTGCGTGTGCGTGTGCGCGTGTGCGTGTGCGTGTGCGTGTGTGCGTGTGTGTGTGTGTGTGTGTGTGTGTGTGTGTGTGTTTGTGTGTGTGTGTGTGTGTGTGTGTGTGTGTGTGTGTGTGTTTGTGTGTGTGTGTGTGTGTGTTAATTTTGTTTTATCTGTGTTCAATGTAAGTAAATGCGCGTTTAATCATTTCTTAACAACGTCAAACCCTTTTTGAGCACGGGAATAGTTTTCAGTCCAAGTATTCAAGTGAAACACAAGTGCAGTATCATCTGCGTAGGAAAAGATCATCCCGTTTAAAAGATTGATGTAACACAATTCATTTATATATACTAAAAACAAACTTGGGCCGAGAATACTTCCCTGCGGTACACCGTATGTAATTTGCAGGTCAGAACTACTACTATAAAGACCAATCCTATGGAATAAAGATAACTGAATTCCTCTTACTCCTAAAGATTGAAGTTTTGAAATTAGGATAGGTATCGAGACAGTATCAAACGCCTTTGTAAGGTCAAGAAACAGGGCAATACATTTTTGACGTAGGTCTAGATTCCTGACTACGAAATCAATATGGCTGTGAACGACATCAGATAAACACAATTTTTTTCGAAAACCAAATTGATTTTTAGAGAGCAGTTTATTAGTCTCTAAATAATTAACAAGCCTTGTGTTAATTATTTTTTCAAGGATCTTCGACATCGTAGGCAAAACTGATATAGGTCTGTAGTTCTCGATACGATTTCGGTCGCCGAATTTAAAAATAGGGTGAACTATTGCCTTTTTAAACAAATCAGGGAAATTACTTGTCTCTCCAGACAGGTAATTTCTCAAATTACAAATATATGTAAGAGGTGAAATAATAACATTTTTGTGCTTCTTTAAGAATTCTGATGAAATACCATCCAACCATACCAACCAGCTGTTCGATTGTTATCCAAAGACATAATCAAGCGTTCGACTTCACTCTCGTCAGTTTCAAGCAAAACAAAGGATTTTGAATAAGTAACAGATGCCGGTAAAACTGTCGAGCCTCTTTCTAATTTGTCTGCCAGTGATTTTCCAATATTTGAAAAATATGTGTTTATATCTTCAACAGATTTTTGAGTATTAATTTTGTTGATATCTAGGAGATCAGACGCCGTTGATTGCTGTTTAGATAAATTTGTAGCAGTTTGAATGACTTTCCACAGATTGCTTGGAGTTTTTGCCGGCTCTTTAAAATTCCAGCTTCTCATAATTACTTTTTACATTTCGCAGGAGGTTGGTGCAGAAGTTGCGATATCTTTTATAAGTAATTCTAAGAATCTAGTTCGATGGGTCTTTTTTCGTTTTTTTATATAATCTATCTCTGTTTCGCATGCATTTCAACAAAGCCAGAGTGATCCAAGGCTTAATAGGTCTACGTCCTAAAGACAGAAATAAAGTTTTGGTATTGTTGGCTATAGCTGAAATAATAGGTTCGACCAAGAATTTAACAGCTAAGTTAGGGTCATTCGTTGTGTATACAGAGTTAAAGTTAGTACAGCGTAATTCATGAATAAGCTTATCTTCATTAATTCTTTTATAAGTTTACGATTACATAATTTCATTTTCATTTTTGAGAGGGCAAACATAACGGCAAAGTGGTCTGTTACAGTAGTTTACAGAACTAGAACTTTAGCGAAAAACAGTTTTTAATTAACGTGATCAAGACTGGTAGAACCATGATCTGGGAAGTTGTGACCAGGAAGAAGTCCATGATGAACAAGTAGATCAAGATAATCTAAAGTATTTGTAGAATGAAACCCGTTGGCAATATCTATATTAATGTCTCCTACAATAAAAATGGTGAAAAGTGTTTATCTAAAATCTTGTGAATGCTTCCCGATCCAATCTGCATTAAGTGTTGAATCTCATCGTACATAATTCTCCTATGCGTGTCGGTATTGAAAAATATAATTGAAGAGACTCAATTATATGTTTCAGTGCTAGCGCGTTTCCGTAGTCCCCTTCAAGTAGGGGAAGCAGGGGGAATGGCGTTCACTTAAGAGCAAAACGCTCTATTTCAGATAGTGGTCGATTTTAAAAATATGAAAAAACCGGCCAAGAGCGTGTCGGGCCGCGCTCAGTGTAGGGTTCCGTAGTTTCCCGTCCTTCACAATAAGTGTTCCCACTTATGAGTTTAAAGGTGGGTATCCATTATGTTCGCGCTCCAGCAGCGCTCCGCTCTCCTGCAACTGCTCCCGGTAGTGGGTACTGTTGTTTCCATCCAAGTTCAAAATGGTTTTCCTAGAAAGTCCTTATAAAAGTTCTACTTTTCAGATTTTTTTCATATTTTCTAAACTTATGGTTCAAAAGTTAGAGGGGGGGGGGACACATTGTATTTTTACTTTTGGAGCGATTATTTCCGAAATTATTGACATTATCAAAAAATGATTTTAGTAAACCCCTACTCATTTTAAATACCTTTCCAACAATATATCACACGTTAGGGTTGAAATTAAAAAAAAATCACTTCCCACTTTACATATAGGGGGGCTACCCTAATAAAACATTTTTTTCCAATTTTTATTTTACCACTTTTTCGGCGTGATTGATACACATATTGGTACCAAATTTCAGCTTTCTAGTGCTAATGGTCACAGAGATTAAGCGAGGGCGGACAGACAGACATGGCGAAACTATAAGGGTTCCTAGTTGACTACGGAACCCTAAAAATTACTGAGGTTTAACTAACGGTAATCCACGTTATGTTACAAAAGAAATTTATCTTTTAGGTATAATCATCAAAAAAGTTTAAAAAATAATATAAGCGTCATCGTTAATTTTAATCTTTTAATACCTGGAATAATAATACCAGCAATAAATAAGTACTTAAATTCTGGACTTACCGACAAAAATATTCAGCAAAAATATGGATCAGTGCGGTCGCAAACAAACATACACACCTCAACTTTCCGTGCTGGAAGCAGACTGAAGTTACTTATCACCGCCTGCTCATGCGTTACACACCAAGTACCATCATCATCATCATCATCATTACAGCCTTTCACAAGTCCACTGCTGAACATAGGCCTCCCCCAGGTAATGCCACAAAGCACGGTCCTGAGCTACCTGCATCCATCAACTTCCTGCATATCTTATCAGGTCGTCACTCCATCTAGTGGGGGGTCGCCATACACTACGCCTACCGGTACGAGGCTGCGACTCGAGAACCTTTCTTGCCCATCGGTTATCGGTTCTTCGAGCTATATGGCCGGCCCATTGCCACTTCAGCTTACTAATCCGTTGGGCTATGTCGGTCACTCTGGTTCTACTGCGGATATCCTCATTTCTAAGTTTATCACGCAGAGAAACTCAGAGCATAGCCCTCTCCATAGCTCGCTGAGCGACTTTGAGCGTCCTCATACGGCCAGCAGTGAAGGACCACGTCTCAGATCCGTAAGTCATCACTGGCAACACGCACTGGTTGTACAATCTAGTTTTTAGAGATTGAGGTATACCTGACGAGAAGATATGTCGTAATTTCCCGAACGCTGCCCAGCCGAGTTGAATCCGTCGATTGACCTCTCGGTCGAAGTTGGACTTACCTAGTCGGACTATTTGTCCCAGGTATACGTACTCGTCAACAACTTCGAGCATAGTGCTCCCAACAAATACCGGCCATATTAAGGCCGGTATTTGTTGGATCCCGGCGTGTTCTGTTTAGCCAGGATTTTCCTTAACCGTTTCGCTTGTTCACAGATTTCTATGTTACCACAAAATCTACGCCATCCTCTCAAACGTCGATACCTAATACATTTCTTGTACTCAGACAGCTTTCTTGTATAATAGCCAGTTTTCATCCGTGGAGATATTATATATATATATATATATATATATATATATATATATATATATATATATATATATATATATATAGTGTTTCTCCCCTCAAATCCTGCGTGCAAAGATATTATTAGACATTAGCCTGTCAATGTTTTATTTTATCTGTCTTGTGGGGATTTCTCCAGGGTAGTGTAGTGGGGATATCGACCAGTATTTCGAAACAGTCCATCTGTGGTCTAAGTATGAGGCCTCTCTCGACACATGCCTTATCGTGATTAATTTAGCAGTTCCTTATGTTGCGAATTGTATGTCTATTATAGTTCAATGACGTTAGTTTATGAAGGTTGGAACCTGTGTTTAAAATAGGTTAGTGCTAAATAGATATTCAACTAATACCTTACCTCATTCGTTGAGTTTTTTCATATCTACTCCGAAGAGGATGATGCGCTTTGGGTTCCGTCCGATCACAACTTCTAGTCTAGCCTCTAGTCTAGTCTAACCTTATGAGGTCATGAAGGGGAAATGTGTCTTCTTTACCCACGTAGACTGATGTCACGACTATTTATCCCTCATGTGTATTTTGTAACTTAACGAAAAACATGTCTCTAGAACAGATTTAAAGGTTGTGTACAGATATTCTTAGTAGTGTAGATACAGACTCTAGGTTTGTCGTGTCCTGTTTTACAGGATAGCTTACCTCATAATTTATTTAGGCCTTTGATACTACCAACCCATGGCCCCTGGATTAGGGCTATGGCCATTTGTTGAGCTTTCAACCACGTGCTTAGTAAAGCCGACGCAGTTTCGCTGTGGTGGAGGTTGGTCTGCCCAGTGTCATCAGCTACTTACTTTGTTATGTGACCTGTACGTGCACACTTTAAGGCCACACATAATTCTGCTTTAACAACAGAAGCATAGTCTGTCGCCAAAAAATACACTGTGGCTGTACAAAACTGTCTATCATCACGTGGCATTGCTGTCGTCACGCCGTAAGCGAAACGCACCGAATCCTAAATCGCCCTATCGAAGTTCAGAATTTAACGCGCTGTATATAGAATAGCTTCGAAATAACACACGGAGCATTAGCTGCTCCCCGGGCCAAACACCATGCTCAGCGGGAGATCTCCCCTTTTCCTACCAAGGCCAAAATCACATAGCGCTCTGGTATGGTGGACTAAAACGAATGAAGCCACCACCTTTAAGAAGCTTCAGCAATACCAGAGACTGACATGGATTGCTGCCACAGGCTGCACCTATGCTACTACAACAACAGCAGCCGTAGAGGCTATCCTGGAGCTATCCCGTTTCACACAAACAACAAGAAGCGACTTTAGCTGCCATTAGACTCAAGACAAGTATATAATATTATGCAGTACAGACAGGCAAGGAATAATCAAAATCATCAAAATGTACCCTCATTACATATTCACGCAAGCGAAACTTAATTCATTTCGGCTATCACCTTAAAGGTCAGAAGCTACAAGAACAATCAGTTGTGCGTGATCTAGGGATTTTCTACGACTCCAAGTTACTATTCTACAACCATGTTGACAATATCATAGCTAGGGCATCTAAGGCGTTAGGTTTTGTCATGCGTACTGCTAAGGAGTTTAATAACATTAAAACAATTAAAATATTGTACTGCACTTACGTCCGCAGTACGCTTGAATACGCTTCGCAAGTCTGGAATCCAATGTACGATACATACATTTCACGGATTGAAAGTATTCAACGTAAATTCATACGATATCTTTGCTATCGTACCCATAGAAAATACCGTTCAGAAGACTATATATCCTTATGCAAACAACATCATCTGTTACCTTTGATAAAGCGTCGGGAGATTGCTGACATTGTATTTTTATTGAAAATTTGTTCTGGCAATGTTGACTGCTTAGATCTGCTATCGCAAATATCACTGAGAACACCTACGGTTAACCTTAGAACGAATGCATTACTCTACTTACCAGCTTCATCAACTAATTACGGAAAAAATACTTTCATATATCGGTCAGTAATATTTTTAATAATCTGTGCAAAAAGCATGATTTTGATTTGTTTAATACTAGCTATGTATCGGCAAGGCGGGCATTAAGGCATTAAGTCGAGATTTTTTTGTGTCGTAATTTTATTTACTTTAAGAACAATTATGTTGTACGTTTAGCCCTGCTTTTATTTTCCTTTATGGCTATTATTGTTAGTTTCGCTTATTATATGTATGATGTTGTGCATTTAAATTAGACTCCATTTTTCGTTGCTCATAATTGTGCTATGACCTTTAAACGACGAAAGGTAATGTTAGTGTATTTTTATTAGTGAGAACCTGTTATTGGCTTTTTGTAAATTTAACATGTTGTTTATTTAAGATTTGTAAGCTGTTGGTTTTCCATTACATAAAAATAAAAAATAAAAAAATATAAACTATGGTCATATAACTAAAAAGATTAAGTAATATATTCACAATGATCCTAATACATGAATATTTACTAACGAATCGCAAAATTTATTAGAAATACTTAAGTACGCTTTATTTATTTGTATATTTTAAATTCAAATATAACACCTTAAAACTAAGGTGTAGGTTGAACTTAATGACAATAAACCTAAAAATGTTAAAGATATCTGTTGGCAGATGCAAATCATCTAAATGTGTATAAAACAGATAAATATTCTCAAAGCAAGGGTCACTGGGCTATGTCCATTTCTCTTGTTCTTAGCTGGATATCCTTGTAATGGAATTTATTCAACCAACGGTAAAGAACGTCTCAAATCCATTTGTCATCACTGGCAGCATGCTCTGGTTGTATACCTTAATTCAAGTGGTATGCGTGACGGGAAAATGCGTCGCAATCTTATTAACAACGTATTTCTCCAAACAGCTACCGGCATAGGTGTGACATGAGCGTTGATCTTTGTCTTATCCATGTTCATTTTAAGACTCCCTTAGAAAACACTATTGGGGACATCGAACATAGTGTTGAGGTCCTCCAGCGATTCTGCCACAATGACTACCTACATCGTCGGCAAATCCATGGTAAGTGATGTTCTCGCTATTGATGTTAATACCGTATTTTTTCTAGTGCAGTAGCTTGAAAACGTCTTCTAATGCAGCAATTAAGGGTTTTGTGGATGTATCACCCTGATTTACACCTCTCTGTCGTTAGATAGGCTTCATGTTCTGGTACTGTACGCAGGTAAAGATCGTATCGTCACTATACGAGCACTTCAGAACCTCGATGAATCCATCTATCAACTTGGCACCGCTGAAGGCACAGTAAAGGGGAATGCCCATTTTCGGCCATGAAACGCCCAACAATTTGCATTTGTGTAAAAAAATATATCTTTATTTATGTTTATTAATCGCGGTATTCATTTATCCAAAAACGATGGGAACATCTTTGCACAAAAAAAGTACTGAAAAGATAAAATAACGTAAAATGCGTAATTTATTTGTTTGTGGATAAAATAAAAAAGGGTTGCCAATCACAAATCCCATTTAAAAAAATCGATTCCCTTTTTTCAATCGATTATTTATGGTGTCATTGTTACAATGCTAATATAATTTTTCGATAATTATTATGATGTTATGATATAGGTGTAAAGCAACCGTTGATGATGGATATTTATCCAAAGCGGCCGATACCTAACCGTTGTCAACCAGTTATTTTTCCGACTACAGATGACAAATAAACGATAGTTATATTTTTACTATGTGTGCGGGTGGCTAAGCTGAGTAGCTTTTCTCAATGGTGCTTAAAAACTACTTGACCGATTTAAAAAATTCTTTCACCATTAGAATTCCATTATGACTGTGAAACGTAGGATACATTTTATTATAGAGGGCGACTTTCAACGAATGTGGTTTTAGCTAAGCTCCTAAAGTACTTGACCGATTTTGAAAATTCTTTGACCTCTAGAATGCTATGTTAATTGTAAATGCCTAATATACGATGCATTTTTATAGAGGGCGCTACTTTCTCTGAATATTTTTTGTCTTATCTAGAAAAGTACTTGACTGATTTTGAAAATTCTTGCACCATTACATGGCTAATGAGGGCGTTAGTCGTTTGATAAAAAAATCCTGTTCTGCAAACTATGGAGAGGGCTGTACTCGTTGTTATTTTGCGTAACAAAATCCGTATCTAATATATCCGCAGCAGAACCAGAGTTACAGACATGGTTCAACGTGTCAGCAAAGAATGCGAAATGGACCGTCCACTTCTCGAGAAACCGACAACCTATAGAGAAGAAAGGTTCCCGAATGGCAGCCTTCTTGTAAGTGGAGCGAGGTGACCCCCCACTAAATGGGGGTTGAACAATCAGGTAAAACATGTAGGATGTTGATTTATTTAGGTGGCTCAAGACGGTGAAACTAGCCAGGGAGGTATATGTTCAGCTGTAAACTTGTGAAGGGTTATAAAAGAGATCCAAATACAATTTAATGGAAAATAATATTCGTCGCTAGGGACCTTGCAAAATTGATCTTGCCCACGACAAATTTAGGTCCTCTACCCTGGTAGAGGTCTACAAATTTATCACGGCTGGGACACATGTGTCCCAGCAGGACTTGACAGATTAATAGATAAAGAATTTTTGGAGCTTTTCATTATTGAATTAAAATTATTTACGAGAATTTTAGAGAAGTATCTTGTTGATAGCCCTAATCTTTGAGTACACTAAACCAAAGGAGCGAGGCATACCCCTTTGCAAAAGATACGAGAGTCCGACTCATATCTAGTATTTTCATGCAAAAAACAATCAAAACCGTCAAATCTACAAAAAGACAACGTTACTTTCCATCTGTGAACACTTTTAATATATTATTATCGTTAAAACTAGTATTTTCTGAATATTTTAGTGAAATATTCAGAAAGTGGTGCCAGCCTAGTTCATGAAATGAAAATAAGCAAAATAAATATAATTTACTACAAAAAATAAATACACGAAAATGTATTTAATATCAACTAAAATCGGTTTGTGATGAATAATAATCATTACATTAAAATGTATTATGGATTTAGTCAAATTATTTAAATATTCAGCTCAATCCCAACATGATTCTGAATATATTATAATTTAACATAATCGATAACTGGTCTTTGTCAAAACATTATAAAAAATAAAGGCCAAATAAGTCGAATCGAAACTTTAAACTTCGTAGCAAATGTAGTTATATAAAACTAGTTGCTCCGCGTCGTGCGCCATTAAGCAAGAGATCGTGCCAGTCAATTGAGCTACGACAAAAATGCCGAATTGCAGTGTATTTTCATGCAAAAACCAACTAAAACCGTCAAATCTACGAAAGGACAACGTAACTTTTCATCTGTGGATACTTTTAATATAATATTATTGTTAAAACAAAATATTCAGCTCAATCCCAACATAATTCTGAATATATTATAATTTAATATAATCGATAATTAGTCTTTATCAAAATACTGGCTGTTACCCGCGGGTTCTCCCGCATGGTCACTGGGAAATGAACTATCCATTGCTTTTTGAATTAAAAGAAAACTGAGTCTTATAGATTTGTCAGAGATGCAGCCATTAAAAGGAAACTGAGCAAAACTGATTCGTCAGCCTATTTAAATGTTTTGAAACGCAGCGTATAGGAAAGCACGAAAATAGCCTGTTTATTCCAAATGGAAATAGGATATTTTTTTAATTAAAGGAAACTGAGCATAATTATCCGTCAGGGATGCAGACTTTTGAAAAGAAACTGAGCTAAATTGATTCGTCAGAGATGCAGTTTTCCGAATTGAAAGGAAACTGAGCCAAATAAATGATCCGTCAGAGATGCAGCCTTTTGAGTTGAAAGGAAACTGAGCTTAATAGTCCGTCAGAGGTGCAGCATTTGGAATTGAAAAGCAACTGAGCTAAATAGGAAATTTTGAATTGAAAGGGAAGATCTGTGGGAATTCTGATTAATTGATTGTGGGAATTTTGAAAAAAAAAAAACTAACTGATGTTTTTCCATTCGGGGAAAGAATGTGGAGATTCTGGGCATTTGACACACGCGAACATGCTACATACATCTGACCATGAGAGAAGCACGGTTTTTCTAAGTTGACCCCCGCTACCTGTAACGTTTGCCCTTGCGCTTTATTAATTGTCATTACAAAACTGAGCTTAATAGGGAACTGCAACCTTTTGAATTGAAAAGGAAGATCTGTGGGAATTATAGGGATCCGTGGTATAATAACGTTTTCACCTTTTCCTACGCCTGTCAAAACTGTAGCACCGATTATGTTCCGTCCAAGATTTGTCACACGCAGCCTTGTCCCGTTACATAACCGAGGAGCATCTAAATTTCGCATTAGCATGACTGGGACACCTAATTTTAATTGAAGCTTATGTGAGGGCACACAGATTCCATAGGCTACTTTTTTCCGTGGAAAAACATCTCATTCGCGTGGGAAAATAGATTTTTTGCCAGGGGAACGAGAATGAGATGTTTTTCCGCGTTAAAAGTAGCCTATGTCACTCTACAGCCACCGAACTATCCCCATACTAAAATTCATGCCATGCCGACGCTCTATTGCGACGTGAAAGAAGGACAAACTTTTGCAACATATTCTATTTTCCCACGGAAATGAGATGTTTTTCCGCGTAAAAAAGTAACCTATGTCACTCTACAGCCACCGAATTATCCCCATACAAAAAATCATGGCATACCGACGCTCTGTTGCGACGTGAAAGAAAAACTTTATTTGAAATCACAAAGAGAAAGAAAAAACTCGAAATATTACAATAAAAAATAAAATGCATTTTTGTGAAGTCAAATTAGGTCCCTATTTCAGCTAACTGCTGCTGTATCAAATGACAGCAGCGCTGATTTTCAAATAGAGCCCAATATTCACTTCACGGACGGTCATACGTTACTTAAAGCTAAAAAATAAAAAAACAACCATTCTGAGAAGTGAGTGGGAAAGGAATCAGTATAAAAGAGGATTTGGAACTAACAACACACTGTATAAGTGAACTGTAACACTTGCATATCACATATATATCTATACATCAATACATACGTATATACATCATACACATTTAAATGTACGTACATATACATTATAAAGTGCTCAACAGCTAAAATCATATAGAATATTATCTAATCTTAATAAACTAAAAAAACTGAATTTAATTGTAAAGACTTTACGATTTAACAACCATAAACAAAAAGAAACAAAACAGTGAGTAAGCTGAAAAATTAGTGACGGAATTAAAAAAACAGTTAATTATATGCAGTAAATTTTCCAGCGTTGATTAGAGGACCCCTTTATATTGTGCACGTAAAACAAAAAAAAAGTGGAAAAAAAAGAATTTTAAAATTACGAGGGATTATGGTCTTGTTTTAAAATTGCTGATAGTTTTTTTTAAATGTTCCTAGAGTTTTTAAAGCACGCATTGGTGGAGGCAGATCGTTCCAGCAGCGAGAAGCTGCGTACCTGAAGGACCCTCTAAGTGCCATTGTTCTATGTTTTGGAATAACAAAGACGTTAGAACATTTACGTTTCGGATATATATATATATATATATATATATATATATATATATATATATATATATATATATATATATATATATATATATACAGAGTGACGATGAAGACATCACATTAAATGAAAAGACGTATCCTAAATAACGTTCTTTAAACATACATAATTAAAAAAATGTAACAATTAACATCCTATGCCCAGTAACAATTTTTTTTCGATTTAATATTAAACAACATTATGTAAATGCATATATTTATCACCTGACGAGTACTAAAAGGTCAAAGACCCATGGCCGGCAAAGGCGAATTATAGTTCAAACGTTGCCAATCCGAATAACTCAAATAAAGCAAAAGGATCAAGCAAAAAATGTACTTAAGCCAAACAATTTAAGACTTAATTCTTATGCGCCAAATTAAAAACAAAGGGATAGGATAACAATAGATGCGAATTTGGACGCTTACTTTTATTGTTTTGTAATTTTTTGTTTGTGATGGGACACGTTAATAATACGCTAGATAAAAATCATATTTAATAACTTAGTGAAGTGGTGTGACATTTACTTTTTTAACGTTTTAACTTTTTCTAAGTTTTGAGATACCTCGTATCAATTTCACGTCGTCGAAATAAACCGACATGATTTTGATTTACTGAGAATGCCACCAAAACGCGGCTCTAGCATTAAATAACATTTACTTATTAAATTTGATTTGATGTATTTATTAAACTTTAGTGATTACAAGATTAGAGTGATTATTTGGATAAAACAATATCATAAAGTGTATGATTTGTTGATAATATCGCATTAGCATCGCCCTACGCGTGCCTAATGCCCTATGTACGGGCAAGTGTAGGTATCGCTGAGCCGTTGCCGTTTTTACAGGTCACTTCAGGTCAATAAACTCATATTATCCAGGATGATTTATTTCGTGTAATATTTTATGCTATTTATTTTTTTTTAAAATGCACTTTTTTATTTTTTATATTATTGTTTATTTTATTATTTCAACAGACGTATATCAACTTGCATTTACTGCTGCGCTATAAAATGTGATAACCTAATCTCCACCCAGTATATATAAAGAAGGACAAACAAACAATCACACTTTCGCATTTGTAATATTAGTATGGATTGTTACGAGCTTGAGGTTCGTGACAATAAAAACTGCCGATTGAATTACCAAAATTTACACTTTTATTACCGAAACATCCAGAATATTTCAGTAAATACGGGCGCTGACCGACCAGACGCAGAGTTTGAGTGTGGGGCTTCTAGAAAGCTTAATTCTTCTGTTCGGTACTAGATGGCGCTGTTGATCGAAAGTTCAAGATTGAAATTTTCTAGGAGGCCCTCCCCGCTCTGGTCTCCGACACTAGTTGGCGCTAGTGCCAGGTACCTGACGTCAACTTAGGCGCGCAACAATATTATATAAAATAAAGGCCAAAGAAGTCGAATCGAAACTTGCCACTTCGTAGCTAATGTATGAAATTTTTGTAAAATTAACTGGTATCACTGCAACCGAAAGTACTGCAATGTAATGATGATTATGTTATTTATTTTTTAGATTTTATTATAATGTATTACAAAAAGCAGTAAATTTTTCTGTTATTGGTTTAAAAATAATAATAAATAAATAACAACAGTATATTCAGTAAATGATCATACATAAATTATAACCGAGAATGGGGTCTCTTTTTAAATATAAAAATTTGTGTTAAGAGACTCCACTCTTAACACAAGTTAACAATACAATTACATTAATATTTGCATGATCTTCACATAATAATTAACTATAAAAATTAAAATAAAAACTAATAATATTCACACCAAAGAGTTGGAGTTCTTGAACAGGAATAGGACTGGAATCTATTGTTACGCGCCAAAGTCGACGGCACTAGCGCCATATGGTGTCGAACCGAAGAACTAAACTTCTTGAAGTTGAAACTCGAACTCTCGGTACCTTGCGCGTGTTTACTTGAATATTCTGGATATTTCGGTGCTAATTTACATAAATAGGCGCTGCAAGATGCGATCGGGGAAGTATTGAATTTGGCGAGACAAGCGAAGCTTCGGAGCGGAATAAAGTGAATCAGTGTGATTAATTATTAGTGTTTTTAACTTTAATTTGTGTAAAGAAAATTAAAGTGTTAATTTAGGTAATTCTATCGGCAATTTTTATTGTCACGAACCTCAAGCTCGTAACAATTGGTGTCAGTAGTGGGATAAAATCATGCCGATTTTACCTAAGGAGGAAACGGAGGGTGTCCGTACCCGAAGTCAACGCCAGCAGGAGACGGACCAACGAAGATTTGGTGGTGCAACGCCGCAGATGTCGGAGACCCAGCCACCGGCTTCAGGCCCGTCGGTAGCTCCTACATCTGCAGCACCTGACTTAGGTGCTGTGATGGTGATGCTGCAGGAGCAGGCTCGTCGACAGGAGGAACAGGTCCGTCAGTTGAAAGAGCAGCTGCAGAGCGTACAAGAGGAACGGGCATGCCGACAGGAGGAACAGATGCTCCTCATGAAGGACCTTCACGCTACCTTTGCGAAAGAGATAAGGGAGGTGAAGGATAGGGTTGCTCAACATGACAACCGCCTGTCGGAAGCTGAAACCCGAATCGAAGAACATGAAACCCGAATCAACCATGTGAACAATCGGGTTGACAACGTGATGGCTGACGTGAAGAAAACGCTGAACGACCTCAAACTTGGGGATGGAACTACAGCTCCGTGGGTACGTGGATTCAAAGTGCCGCCATTCGACGGGACTTCTTCCTGGTCGGCCTACAAAATCCAGTTCGAGGCCGTCATGGAGGCAAACGGCTGGAATAAAAGCCAGGCCATGACTGCACTCACCTTAGGCTTGCGCGACCAAGCCTTAACCGTGTTGGAAGCTCTCGGTAAGAAAGTGACCTACGAGCAGCTCCTTGAGGCATTGGAGGCGAGATATGGTAACGCTCACCTGGAACACGTCTTTCGCGCGCAGCTTAAAGATCGCGTGAAACGCAGCAACTAAAACCGCAGCAGTAGGCCCTTGAGGTGAAGAAGATGGTTCGAAAAGCATACCAGTCTGTACCTGAGCTCATTGAAGGGAACCTGGTGCAGACATTCATCGACGGCTTCCGCGACCTGGAAGTCAGAGCTGCTGTGAGGCTCGGGCACCACGAGACGCTTAAGGACGCCTTGGCCCATGCACTGGAGGTAGAAGCCGTGTGGCAGGATCATCGTTCCCATCGCGTCAGGGAGGTTGCAGCAGCTACAGTTCGCGACCGCAACAGAGGATACAGCCCTAGGTGCTATGGCTGTGGGGAAAAGGGCCATCTTCGATCCAGCTGCCCTAAGCGAACCGCAGAAAGGGAAAGTGAACGATATCAGGAGGGTAGTGCAGCTAACGGCACTGCCTGGCGGCGGCAGGATCATCTTTCACCTCACGCTAGGGAGGTTGCAGCAGTTACGGTTCGCGACCACAATAAAGGATACAGCCCTAGGTGCTATGGCTGTGGGGAAAGGGGCCATCTTCGGTCCAGCTACCCTAAGCACACCCTAGGAAGGGAAGGTTAACGGTCTCAGAAAGGAAGTGCGGCTAACAGCACCGCCCAGCAGCAGCCGGGATACGACTTTACTATCAGACATCGCAGCGGGAAATCTCATGGCAACGCAGATGCATTGTCAGGAAGACCTTGTCCTGAAGATTGCAACCATTGTAGTAGGCAAGAGAGTAAGGAAGTGGTATCCGTGAGGATGCTCAGGACAGACCACCTCAGCAACGGGGGGGGGAGGGAGGACAGCCTACGACATGCACAGCAGGAAGATCCGGACATCAAGCCGATTCTGGGATGGATGAAGGCCCGTGCTACCAAGCCTAAGTGGAGGGACGTCTCAGTGATGAGTTCAACCACGAAAAGCTATTGGGCCCAATGGGGCAGCTTGCTGATTCAGGATGGAGTCCTGTGCCGTAAATGGGACAATGGTCGAGGAGACAGCTGTCGTTTGCAAATGGTTGTCCCTAAAGCTAAAGTGCCGAATGTTCTATATCTGTGCCATAATGGTCGTTCAAGAGTCCATCTGGGAGTTAAACGGACTCTACTGAAGTTCCGAGAACAGTTTTACTGGGTCCATTATCGCGACGATGTCGAGGATTGGTGTCGTACATGTACAAGTTGTGCGGCTGTGAGGGGACCTCAGACACAGAGTAGAGGAGCATCGAAATTGTACAATGTTGGTGCACCACGGGATAGGACATCCCTTGACATTACGGAGCCGTTACAGAAAGGCGCAAAGGGGACCCCTAAGATCGTCCATGTGGATCGCTTGGCGCGTTATTATGGGTCCGATAATGCTCGGGACGAGCATGTCTTAGGAGGGGGCAGCGTTACGCGCCAAAGTCGACGGCACTAGCGCCATCTAGTGTCGAACCGAAGAACTAAACTTCTTGAAGTTGAAACTCAAACTCTCGGTACCTTGCGCGTGTTTACTTGAATATTCTGGATATTTCGGTGCTAATTTATATAAATAGGCGCTGCAAGATGCGATCGGGGAAGTATTGAATTTGGCGAGACAAGCGAAGCTTCGGAGCGGAATAAAGTGAATCAGTGTGATTAATTATTAGTGTTTTTAACTTTAATTTGTGTAAAGAAAATTAAAGTGTTAATTTAGGTAATTATATTGGCAAGTTTTATTGTCACGAACCTCAAGCTCGTAACACTATGAATAGAATCCCAGGAGTCACCAAGAAATATTACTGCAGTATCATCTGCATTATAGATTGTGTTGCTCTCGTTATTGTCCATGTTGGTTAGATTATTTATGTAGATTAACAAAGTAGGACCCAGGACACTGCCCTGTGGAACTCCGAATGTTATATCTGATTCATCGCTTAAATATTCACCGTTCTTTACTTTCTGCTTGCGATCCTTAAGATATTCTTTATATAAATCTAAGTGTATACTTATATCCTCGAGCCTGTGCACAAGGATTGATTTTATATATTTCCAAGAGATCCTCTTAAGAGGCAGACTTGGATTGCACCTTGGAAAAATCATGAATCTTGGATACATAAACGGACTATCACCATTTGCTCCGAACATTTTAATAAATCATATTTCATGCCCCAAGTTATCGATAAAAGAAGCCGATACTGCTATCAACCTTGAACTTGTGGGAGGTAATGTCTAGTTGTAATTATATCAATATATTAAAGAGTTTTATTATTACCTTTGACACCAATATTGTTTTTCTTGAAAATATTTTAGAAATTCGACAAGTTTACAATTACGACTTCTTATATTTATGCATACACTAACATTAAATGAAACTAATTTCAGAGATTTAATCTAGTTAAATTTTGACCTTTGATTTCCAACGTTTCGGGTGCATTACAGTACGAACTTTAATGTCACACCTTTGACAAAATGCGGCACATGCTGAGGCGGCGCGGCACAAAAACGACCGTACCTAAGCGAACAGACTGTACACCAAGGAAAATTAAACTAAAAAACGCCTTAAAATAAAAAGCAATAGCATAAAAAGGCTTAGATGGCAGTAATGTTATTTAAAGAAAAAAGTTATAAGTTTGCAAGAAATATTGGATTCGCTAACAGATACATCTTTGATAAACAGAGAAAACAAACAGGTTCTAGAAAAGATAGAAACTGAAGAAAGCAAACTCTTAAAGAGACAATTTCTTAAAAGTAAGTTTGAAAACTGCCCAGAACTGTATATTTCACATAGTTAAGATGTATCGCCATGAGGTTAAAATTGTAATACATATTTATTAGCAAATATTGTGCAAACTAATCGTAAATACAATCGCAGTAAGTATGAATTTTTTCTTATTGTAAATATATTATTCTGTGCATTTAAGCGAACTGTAGTACTATGTAATGGTATCACCGCTAGGGATCTAGTTTTGTTTAGTGACTCACCCGTAACCGGTAAGCACCGGTAAAACTTGAGTGTATTTATTTTGAAATATTTTAATACCATTTTTGTTATTAACCCTTCAATATCTTAGCGGTTGAATTCGACCGCGGCGCTATTCCATCAAAATTGAAGCAAGATCAAAGATGAAACCCATAGCTTCCGTATTTTTCAAAATTTTCAATTTTCTTAGTGGGAAGTTAAATAGTTGACGTCAAATTTTAGCGGGAACTTGACCGTCGACAGATATTGCTCGTTTTATCGTTTAAATAATGGTTTGAAGTCTTTGAGTATTCAACCAACCGGAGAGGCCATGCGCGTTAATTCCTAAACAAAAATTCTGTCAACATCATAGGGGCGCAAGAAAAACACACAACTGTATACTTAACTACAAATGCAAAATTAAATTGCGTCACTATAAACGCATACTACAGCATTTGTGTTTGTATTAATTGCATTTACGCAAACCATGAAATTGTACACGTGTCGATACACTGATGGCGCTGGCTGAATGCGTCATAGATAAATAAATATGTAGCAAGCTAGAATGCGTAAGCAACGTAAGGCGTGGAATATGTCGATATTTTTTATCGATAAACAAATCACCGTAGTCCGCATAAGTTTTTATTTGATTATAAGTAATACATAGATAAATAACGTTTTCCAAGGTTATTTGAAATTCTTTTTTTTTTAAGTATTTATAAATGATCTTCGGGAAAAAGCTTTGAAATTATTGAAAGTAAGTTTATTAATTTGCTATAGGTTTATTTTACATTATGCAGAATAAAATTTAAAACATGTAGAAAATCGAAACGGGAGGTTTAGTTTACTTATTTTAAAATTATATTTGTAAACAGAAAAGTCGTATCGGTGATGAGCTATCGTCAAAATCTCACAAAAACTTCACAGTATGACGCATCAGCATATTATGAAGAAAAAATTTATAAAAACGAAGCTCCTGAATGAAATCAAAATGTGGCTTAAAGGACAAGCATCTAAGCCAAATATCTTAATAATAAAAGTTGACGTTGACGTGTCTACATATTTATTTATCTATGGTGAATTATTTCTACGATTTGTGATGTTTTGATTTCGTTCTTCCGAAATATGAAATATTAAAAAAAAAATTACATGCAAAAGAAACATTTTTACGTTAGATTTCTATTAAATTTATTTAATTTTTAAATAATGTCATCCCAAATTATTGATAAATTTAAACAATTCGATGCCTACGCAAAAACGCTAGAAGATTTCAAAGTAAAAACTGCTACAGGAGCAACAAGTTAGTTTATATTTATGTTATTTGTTTAAACTTTAATAAATTAATTAAATTATTATTTCATGATTTGTTCCAGTTACCGTCGCCGGCATATTCGTTATGATGTTATTATTTCTTTCGGAATTATACACCTATATGTCACCAAATATATCAGAAGAACTGTTTGTAGACACATCAAGAGGACATAAGTTACGAATCAATTTTGATATAACTGTTCCCAGTATATCTTGTAGCTGTAAGTTAGTTAAATAATCACATTAATAATTAAATTTCTTCGATTTCTTTGTGATGGTAAATATAATTTTAAAATGCCAGAAAATTAAAACATTTTCTAAATTTAAGCTAATAAAAATGTTTTTCTTAGCTTAAATTTAGAAAACCTTTCACATATTTCGATTTGTAAGTTATACTAGCTTGTACTTGTACATCTTTATCAGCCTGTAATTAGTCCTCTGCTAGTAATGGACCTCTCTTATCGTAAGATAAAATTACCATAACCACAATTTGCCAGGTGAGTTAATAATTGCAGTCGAGCACTTTTGCATGTCTGAGTATTTTCATATGACTTATACAAAGTTCCATAAAGGGCAATCAATGAGGAAGACCAATGTTCAGCAGTGAACTTTGAATGGGCTGTATTAAATATATGTATACATTTATTACAGCCCATTCAAAGTTAAAAAAGTTAGTCTAAAATAGTATACTGCAATCTAATAGAAAGTATAGTTTTGCCTTAATTGCCTCTTACGACACACACACAATAAGTTCTATCATGAATTTTTTTGACACTACTGTAGATGGTAATTATGCACATTTTTTTATATTTAACTTAAATCTATATTTGAAATAAAAGAATGAAATAAGTATAAAAAGCTGTTTTTCAGATTTAGTACTGGATGCAATGGATTCTTCTGGTGAACAACACCTTCAAATGGATCATAATATTCATAAAAGAAGACTAGACCTTAATGGAAATCCTATAGATGAGCCAAAAAAAGAAGAAATTGCAGTTTCTTCAACAGTATAAATATTATCATACAAATTTATTGATATAACATATTTAGTAAATGTAACCTTTTCCTAACATAAAACATTTTTTTTAGATCAAACAAAACAGTTCGGAATTGGCTACAATTACATGTGGTAGCTGCTATGGAGCTGCATTTAATGATTCACAGTTAGTACATACCTGTAATTTTTCTAGGGCTTTTTTATCACAATAGATTAGAAATGTTTTAATCAAATGTTATCTTTCAATGTTTCATTTAATGTTTCTAATACTGGAGCTGATGGACAGACATATAGAAAATATTTAACACATTTTGCATTTGCAAATAGAAAGGCAAGTCCACCTTCCAGACTTGTTAAGTAAATATTTGCATGCACATTTATTGCAAAGATGGCTCACAGAATGTATAACAATTTTGAGAACACCATATAGTTTTGTTTTATTTATAATTTGTTTGATCGGCCTATAAAAGTCCATTACTGGACAAAGGTTGTTTTAAATAAATAAGATGGTATATTGCCATCCTTACGAAGCCATAGCTTTTTCCTGGTATTTCCTATAGTCACTTTTTACGATACCCACTGGACGATACAGGGTGACGGATTTTCTTACGCCACCGCCACACAGCTGTTTAATTCCATCACCATTGTGTCTGCAGCAGTCTTCTGCTGGACATAGGTATCTCCCAAGGCACACAACTTACCCTTTTCTCCTATCAAACTACATTTCCACACTTCAGTTACATAAGCATGGTTTCCACCTTATGTCTATTCCAATAGTTATAATTTCAGTAACAGATGTCACCAGGCCATTACCACTTCAGTTTGCTTGTTTTATAAGGTTTCCTTTAATGATAATAAATAAATAACATATAACAGGTTTCATTTGAAGTAAAATAAATTTCAAACAGTGTAATTAGTTCAGTCTAGTGTTGACACCCATAACTGTTTCGAAAAGTTACTAAACTTCGTGATAAGTGTAGCAGGCCACTCAAACTTTGAATTTTGTTGACTTTGATGTGTGTTCTTTACAATTCAATTTGCACCTTTGAGGCCTTATGAACATGCCTCTATTTCATCTATATAATTGGCTTAAGATGCTTCTATTATACAAGAAAAATTCATATTGTGAAGGTAATATTTTTCATTGTGTATATATTGAAATAAAGTTATTCTAAGAGCGACCTTAAGCTGTGCTCAAATTAGGCCAAGCCAAGAACGCGTCACCTTGCAGCATTGCTTGGAAGATTTGCCCATAGCATTTTGAGCAGATTGGTTGTGAGAGCCTGAATTTCCTTAACACCCTGGCACTGCTAACTTTTTTTTTTAGATTAAAAATGTTACCCCCTACGCTAGGATTTTCTCCTGTATCGTAGGGGTAGTTTACAAACATAAAATGCACAAGTACAAACATCCAGACTCGGAACAATTATTTGTAAGCAATACAAATACTTATTCCGTGCGGGATTCAAACCCGCGACTCCCAGTGCAGCCACTCATTGCTAAGTGACTGTGTCACGGACACTATTTCCATCACAAGTCTATAGAGTTTGAGATTGCCATTTTTGAATAGATTTCCTTCCATCAGGAGCCAGCAGAATTCAAGCATTAATTAAACATTATAATTATTATTATATTTAATTACATAAGCAAGGATAAAAATTATATATATTTTAACAAATGTCATAATGTTAGAACTTGTAATATTATTAACAAATTACAGGAGCAGACACTGAAACAGTGTGAATGTGTAATATAAGATAGTTCGTAATTTATTATATGGTATATTATGCATTTTTTCAAGATGTTGTAATACATGTGAAGATGTGAAGGAAGCATACAGACTTAGAAGATGGGCTCTACCGGACTTGGCTACTATTGTGCAATGCAAAGATGATGAATCACTAGAGAAAGCTAATTTAGCTCTAAAAGAAGGTTGCCAATTATATGGTTACATGGAAGTAAACAGAGTAAGTATTATTTCATTGTCTTATTAAAAAAGTAGTTTCTCTACTATCATTCTCAACTCTAAAAAAAGTCTTTAACACGAAGGAAATCACTTAGCTGCAATGCCAGTCTCATCAGTCAAATTATGTACAGCGTCAAAAATGTGAGATGTCAGAGGTACCATAGTGAAAATTACGTTAAATCTGCCTGCTAACTGATTGACTAATATCTAGTAGTGAACTTTTACAAGCAGTTAAAGATATCAAAATGCAAAGCAATAAGTTCACTGTGTAACACCATAGACAATTACAAAGTACAAACAATTTAGATATGCTTTGATATAAATCAGAAAAGTGTTAATTAAAGGAGCAAATTAAATGTTATATGAATGCTTTGCATTTACAAAATATTTATTAAACATATTTTTGTGATTATTTCAACTAAAAGAAGGTTTATTTCTAGGTTGGTGGGAGTTTTCATATAGCTCCAGGAAAAAGTTTCACAATAAATCATGTTCATGTTCATGATGTGCAACCATATTCTTCATCAGCATTCAATACAACACATTATATCAACCACTTGTCATTTGGTACTAATATAAAAAGTGCTAACACAGCACCTCTGGATGGAGCTAAAGGATTAGCCAAAGAAGGTAAGGTGCAGTCTTATATAATATATAAAATATAATAACCTATGAAAGTACTGTAGGCTACAGTAGGTCACAATGGAACGGGGAAACAAACATTACAGCTAAAAACTGTTCTCTTCATTCCTCAATGATAGAAGATAATTAAAGATCTTTAAAGACAAAGAAATATTATTTTTGAACAAAATAATTATCATTCACCTCAATTAAAACTTAATTGAGAATAAGTAGAGGTAAAAAAATAAATGTTTTTTTTTTACTTATCTTAATATTTCAGAGCACATAGGTACTATTATTAATTATCTATGTTAACTAATAATTAATATCTCCCATAGAGCATTTATATTTCGTATAAAATTATATCAATTATTTTAGGTAGAAAAAGTCAAATATAGATAAGAAATTATTTTTGTATTTTGTTTGAGGCTCCAGCAGTGCTTCTAATTAAATGAACATATTGATGGCTCCGTGGCGCGGTGGATTAGCAATGAGTTACAGCGCTTAGGGCCGCTGGATCAAATCCCGCACGAAACAAGTATTCCTATAGCTTACAAGTAATTGTTCCGGGTCTGAATGTTTGTCCATGTGAAATTTATATTTGTAATCTGCCATCACGATATAGGAGAAAATACTAGAGATTTGGTAACTTTTTTAAAAAAATTAAATATATTACGCCAAGCCTACTAGCTGCGTATGTGATGATGTGAACATGCTTGCATGCCATGTGGAGTGGGCAGAAAAATGTAGCCATGGCTGGGTCATCCATGGTGAATTAAGTTGTAGTCGGATGCGTGTTGTGGGTCCGCGGCGGGAGGGCTGTTCTTCTATCTCTGCTCATCACAGTCGAGATGAAGTTGCGGGGAAGAGGTGATTTTCCGCGACACTAGTGGGGCCGCACGGCTGATGCGGCAGCTGTGAAGCTACGGGAGGAGAGAAGTATAGGTATTGCGATGTCTCTCTCTCTCTCTCTCTCTCTTTCTCTCGGGAAAACCGTGGGGTCTATGTATGACCCTGATCAAGAAGGTTATGGGAAGACATTTCCCTATAAAAACAGGCCTCAGCACCTGGCCGGCGCTTAGAATGTGTTATCGGTTTTGTTGTTAAGTATACAAATACTACATACTTTTTGAATTTTGTGTACTGTCTGTAACAATTTATTAAACAGTGTAAGCGCAAATTAAAACTATATCATGTTATCAGATTGCGGTTCCACTATGGACGAAAATCCGTGGTCACATTTGAGTGAGAGAGTGAAAGAGAATATCTGCAGACAAACAAGAGTAACCAACTAATATCAGCAGAATAGTAGGCTTATTGTCATATATTATTTATGAATTGTCATCATTTTAAGATATAATAACAAAGAATTTACACTGTAATAACATACTGTACCTAAAATCTTACTCCCAAAATCTTAAATTGCTGAAATACTTTGTTCTTTTTACCTTATAAAATTTTAATAAAAAATAATACAACAAGAGAAAAAAACTTCAATTTTTAGATAATTTGGTTTGAAAATAATATAATGCATATCACAAGAAAAATTGTATCCACTTAATCCTTCTGTCAATTAAAAGTAAGCTTTTGTGTTACAATAGGTAAGTTTGAAAAAAATAATTTATGATATATCAAATATAATAAATTATGATATATCAGAGTAAAAAAAAAAACTAAATAACTTCAATCTGAAGTTGGTGCAAAGATCAACATAGTGTTAAGAAGAATTAGTCTAAACATTAGAATGTGATGTTCTTTTATCAATTTTAGTTCTTTGTAAAGTTGCAGCCTATATATGTCCCACTACTGGCCACCAGTCTCCTCTCATATCTGAGTTTTTTAGGGCGACGAAATGTATGTTGTGCTGCATCAATGCATGTTAGCGAACTTTATATGTCTTTGAAATATTTTTTTCTTATATTTCAGACATGCCAGTTTTCTCACTGTTTCCCTTCACAGAGCATTTGGTAAATCAGCACTTAAAATTGCATAATGATTTCTTATATTTATGCGAACTTGATAGGAGGGTCCATCAAGCAGCCGAAACATCGGCAATTAAAAATAAATTAATTAAATGTGACAAAATCCATATAGTTTTATTTAACTTAAAATTGCAATTAACAATTTCATTGGAGCCAGCAGAAATCAAACCGGAGTTGCTAGCATACTGAAAAATTACAAGTGCTAACCATCTGAGCTACTACCTTGGCTCTTAGTTGTTTGCTTTTAACTTTCATTAAAAATTTAAAAAAAATTGCCAAATTGAATAGATTAAGAAATATCACAAACCTAATGTAGTAGACATTGAGATTGTGATGG
Organism: Parnassius smintheus behrii; assembly: GCA_036936625.1. NCBI lineage: Eukaryota > Metazoa > Arthropoda > Insecta > Lepidoptera > Papilionidae > Parnassius > Parnassius smintheus. The sequence continues at coordinate 33,528,646 of JAUPFT010000005.1, read as the reverse complement.
TGGACACTTATAAAATAGTTCCATTATAAATTTTGTACCCTATTTTGCCACATTTTATATGAGAACACCCCTGAAATATAACCCATTTAATAATCAAAATCAGTTCACGTTTGACCTCGATATCGTATGACGTACAAACAAAAAACATTTAAATTGTTAAACTCCTTTCTTTGAAGTCAGCTAAAAACAACACAAACTAAACTTACACCAACATTTTTTTAAATGAAGTCCGTTACGCTACTAAATATTATTTTATTATCATATATACAAATTAAATTAGTTAATGAAACTATCAGCAGCGTATTCCAGTACCTATTGCCATAAAAGTACCAAAGGTTCCTCCACCTTGAAGCATTACTTTTCCTACAGAATGAACTAATTCTCGTCCTCGAGCTCCATATCTGAAATAACACTATGTGTAAAGCTTAATCGTCGAATCATCTTAACAATTTTATTTGAAGGTGAAAATTAATATAACCTTAAAGCCGTAAAACCACCAAACAAACCGCCGCTAGCCATACCCACACAAAATCCAATCATAAAACCCATTTTCATTTTATCGAAACAAGAAGGCCCTTGGCTTTGGTAAACGCCTCCTGGTACCGGCATTATTTAGTTTGGAATATTATCTTTCCTCAATAATAAATTTCCTAACACAAAAGTAAAATTTTTTCTTTGACACAGAGTAGTGCTGACAAATGACAACTGACAGATCAAAATAACTAAAACAAATTAATTTTTCCTTTATTATTGCGTTGGCTACAAGGTCTTCAGCCAACGTTAACATGAAATATCTAAAATCCACAACACGCTATATTGAGACATTGTAGTTTTAAGAGGTTTAAGGTTGGTTAGTGGTGTAGCAGCCAGAATAATCAGCCCTAAACGGGAATAAATAATATATACTCTGCTGCTACCATAACGCGGAAGGTGAAGATAAAAAAACATTTATTTTCTAACTATCCCTGGCTACTGAGATACTACGGACTGCATATAGATAATTTGACGTTCTTATAAAGAAACAAGAAGCAGCCGCAAATATTATTCAGCGCCACATCGATTTCACACGCCGCTATCGTCACGTATCCGTCGACCAATGGGGAGCCGTTTCTTCAACACCGCAGCTCGCTTCTCCTTGCTGTTCCGGAGCTGTATCCCACGCCGCGGCCGCTCGCCGACTACGCGCGCGCACCGACCTGCATGTCTTATATAGCCCGATCCAGCGACGTAGCTTCGTGAACAACACACAAGTCTCACGCCGGGAAACGAAACGTACATAATAGTAATACATTTTTGATTCATTTTCATTGGTCATAATGTAAGCAGTATAATTGGCTATGTACAATAAAAATAATTACCATTGGCAAATCAATTGTGAGCCAGCCATATAAATATAGGCAAGATGAAAATATATTCATTCCAGTCCACAGTCCATTCTATATTCGTACTCCAGTCGGACTTATATAAACAGTCGTTTCATTTCTCCACCTTGAAACCACTCGGAGTCTGTTAATAGTGGACCGTTCATCTCCACTATTACAGTGGTGACCCCGTACGAACACCGAGAGGGAAGACCCCGTACGAACACCGAGAGGGAAGACCCCGTACGAACACCGAGAGGGAAGATCCCGTACGAACACCGCGAAGGAAACCCGTGGCGAACACTGAGAAAGAAGACTTCAGTATTTATAAAAAAAAAGCAGTGTAATCAAGCCGCCGTTATGGAGAAAGAGGCAAACACATATACATCAAACCCGGTCAAGGAACCAGAAATCGCCGGTATATCTCTATCGTTGAGAATACCACCGTTTTGGAGAGACAAACCACGACTTTGGTTCGTCAGTTTTGAAGCCGCAACGGATGGTTTAAAGAAGAGCCAGGCGCAATTAGCACAGATGGTGATAGCCCAACTTGACAAACAAGACATCGAACAAATTTCGGACCTGTTGTACAACCCACCAGCAATCGACCAGTATAATTCACTGAAGGATCGTCTGATCTCCGCATATGAAGAATCCGACAGTCGCCAGCTACAGAAACTTCTATCAGAAATAGAACTTGGAGACCAGAAGCCCACACAACTCCTACGCAAAATGCGTACTTTGGCGCGAGATAAAGTTCCTGATTCAACACTACGGCTAATGTGGGTAAACCACCTACCACCACATATTCGATCGGTAATAGCAGTCAGCGAAACATTCAGCACGCAGACGAAGCTCGACGAACTGGCACTCCTGGCGGACAAGATGATCGAAAACAGCAGTAGCTCACACATATCGATGATCGAAGGCACTTCAACAAAGGCCAATGATACCCAGTTTCTTCTCGAAGAAATTCGGAAGCTATCATTCGAAGTCGCCGCGCTCAAAGCTTCCCAGCAGCACACCTTTTACCAGCAACAGTACAACCAGCGCAATCAGCAACACCGAAGATAACCTTTTCGTCGCAACCGCTCTGCAAGTAGAAGTCGAATAAGCTCAACATCAAGATCCCCTTACTGTTACTATCATCAACGTTTCGGGTTCGAGGCAAGAAAATGCACAGCACCGTGTACATTCAAAAATGAAAATATGAATACGGAAAACTAACTAGTACGCTCGATGCGACGGGATCCAGCGTAACAGCAAAATCCTACCGTCTTTTCGTCACCGATAAAAAAAGCAAGCTTACTTTCCTTATCGACACCGGAGCAAATATCTCAGTGTTACCGCCGAAGCAAGGACAGAAGTTGAAGTCACTGGATTTTCAACTCTATGCAGCAAACAATACGGTGATTCCTACATATGGAGAAAAAACAATGGAACTTGATTTAAATCTACGCCGACCATTCAAATGGAGATTTATCGTCGCTAAAGTCAGCAAACCAATCATCGGTGCTGATTTTCTTCAACATCACCAGTTGATCGTCGACATCAAAAATAGAAGAATCATCGACGGGAAAACCAATCATGCATCTCAGTCTTTTGTCCAAGCAACCAATCAGCCTACAATAAGAAGCATAGATGTTCAACAACCGTATCACAAGATCCTCGAAGAATACCCTGGGATCACAAGAATAACTTCAATGAAATTAACACCGAAGAACGACGTTGAGCATTTCATCGAAACCAATGGACCACCACTTCATTGCCGTGCACGTCCAATTGCACCACACCTATACGAGCAAGTTCGAAAGGAATTCGAAAACATGATTGAGCAAGGAATATGCCGTCCAAGCAAAAGCCCTTGGTCATCACCACTTCACATTGTACCGAAGAAGAACGGAGAATTACGAGTTTGTGGAGATTACAGAAGACTGAATTCTATTACCACTCCTGACCGCTACCCAATACCGCGAGTCAGGGATTTCACTCATCAACTATCAGACAAGACTATATTCTCCACCATCGATCTCAACCGAGCTTACCAACAAATAAGAGTACGCGATGAAGACGTAGAGAAGACAGCAATAATTACCCCAATGGGATTATTCGAATTCCCAAGAATGATCCCAGGATTAAAGAACGGAGGTCAAACTTTCCAAAGATTCATACACGAAGTACTTCATGGACTGGATTTCGTTTTCGCATTTATTGATGATCTCCTTGTTGCAAGCCCTGATAAAGAAACGCATGAAACCCATCTACGCACCGTGCTACAGCGATTAGAAGACAACGGAATCACAATCAACCCTTCGAAATGCATATTCGGACAGCAAGAAGTTCAATTTCTTGGTTTCACCGTCAGCAAGGAAGGAATCAAACCGCCTGCCGAAAAAGTCAGAGCAATCATCGATTATGCGAAACCTAAAACTATCGAAGAGCTAAGGCGTTTTCTTGGGATGATAAATTTTTACAGGGAACACATACCTAAAGCGGCTGAAATCCAAGCACCACTTCACGCATACCTTCACAACACGAAGAAAAAAGATAAAACGTCAATCGAATGGAACGATGAAGCCATGAAGGCATTTGAAGCTTGTAAAGTTGCGATCCAAAATGCAGCTTTACTCGCTCACCCATCACACGAAGCAACCCTTGCTATCTTCAGCGACGCATCCGATCTCTCAGCAGGAGCCGTTCTCCAACAATACAGCAATGGGAAATGGCAACCACTTGGCTATTTTTCGAAGAAGTTCTCCGATACTCAACGTAACTACAGTACATTCGACCGAGAGCTACTCGCTATTTACATGGCTATCAAGCACTTCAGAAAAACGTTCGAGGGTCGAAACCTGATCGTTTTTACCGACCACAAGCCATTAACATATGTACTTTCAAAGAAACCATCACTATCGGAAACACCACGAAGAGAAAGACAACTTATTTTCATAAGTGAATTCACGACCGACATACGTCACATCAGTGGAAAGGACAACATAGTCGCCGACGCACTCAGTCGCGTACCAATCGACAGTGTAACGTGCCCTACATCAATCGACTATCATAAGATCGCCGCAGCACAAGACAGAGATAGTGACAACATAAAACATCTATCGAAGCAAGGTAACTTGTCCATCAAGCAAGTTACAATGCCAATGACGCATCTACCTATATACTGTGAAGCCTCAACGACAACTATGCGACCATACCTACCAGAAGAATGTCGCCGCGAAGTCTTCAATGCACTGCACAACATCAGTCATCCAGGTGTTAGAACAACAAGAAAACTCATCACTGAAAAATTCTTTTGGCCTTCAATGCAAGTGGATGTTGGCAACTGGGCGAAGCAATGCATTCAATGCCAGAAATGCAAAGTACAAAGGCTTACATCAAGTAATCTAGCTACATTACCACCCACGGAGAGATTCGAACACCTGCATGTTGACATCGTCGGACCACTACCTACTTCACCGCAAGGATATCGTTACCTCGTAACAATGATCGACAGAGCAACAAGATGGCCAGAAGCAATACCTACCGATGATACTTCAGCCGAATCCGTCGCGAAGATAATTTATGAAAATTGGATTACTCGTTTCGGATCACCTAAAACCATCACAACGGATCAAGGAAGAAATTTCGAAAGCAACCTATTCCTCAAACTTCTTCAAACTATGGGAATACAGAAGACACGTACAACAGCATACCATCCTCAGGCAAACGGAATAATCGAACGATGGCATCGTACATTAAAGACCGCACTCAAAACTCGTTTATCTCAACATACAAAGTGGATTGATGAGCTACCTACAGTGCTACTCGGACTACGAGCAACACCGCGTGCAGACACTAGTCTTAGTGCCGCTCAGCTAACCTACGGCTGCAGCATAAGACTGCCGTGTGACTTCTTCAGTTCAGCAGCGTCAAACAAACAAGAAATGGATTACGATTTCGTAACTCAACTTCGAGAAGCAATCAACAAAGCCTTATCGTCGAAATGCACCAAAATGCAATCACACAGAAATAATAAATCAGTATTCATTCACCAGGATTTGAAAACATGCAAGCAAGTTTTTGTAAGAAACGATGCAATGAAAAAACAATTTCAACCTACCTACGATGGACCGTATAAAGTATTAGAGAGAAATAGCAAGACTTTTAAACTACAAATACCCGGAAGGAAATCTACGATTATTTCGATCGACCGACTAAAGCCTGCCTATATTATTAACGAGGATACTACAGAGGATTCATCATCATCATCATCAAAACCACCAGCGAGGAAGCTTGAAACTCCATCATCTACATCAACCCAGTTGAGACCTATTTTAAAAACTACTAAATACGGGCGAGTCGTCAAGCCTCCGGTACGCTTTCGCTAGGGGGAGAGTGATGTAGCAGCCAGAATAATCAGCCCTAAACGGGAATAAATAATATATACTCTGCTGCTACCATAACGCGGAAGGTGAAGATAAAAAAAAACATTTATTTTCTAACTATCCCTGGCTACTGAGATACTACGGACTGCATATAGATAATTTGACGTTCTTATAAAGAAACAAGAAGCAGCCGCAAATATTATTCAGCGCCACATCGATTTCACACGCCGCTATCGTCACGTATCCGTCGACCAATGGGGAGCCGTTTCTTCAACACCGCAGCTCGCTTCTCCTTGCTGTTCCGGAGCTGTATCCCACGCCGCGGCCGCTCGCCGACTACGCGCGCGCACCGACCTGCATGTCTTATATAGCCCGATCCAGCGACGTAGCTTCGTGAACAACACACAAGTCTCACGCCGGGAAACGAAACGTACATAATAGTAATACATTTTTGATTCATTTTCATTGGTCATAATGTAAGCAGTATAATTGGCTATGTACAATAAAAATAATTACCATTGGCAAATCAATTGTGAGCCAGCCATATAAATATAGGTAAGATGAAAATATATTCATTCCAGTCCACAGTCCATTCTATATTCGTACTCCAGTCGGACTTATATAAACAGTCGTTTCATTTCTCCACCTTGAAACCACTCGGAGTCTGTTAATAGTGGACCGTTCATCTCCACTATTACAGTGGTAATATTAATATTTTGCATGTGTGTAAACCTCTACGTTGATTTTGTTACTACATCTTTTTTCTGCAAGCTATAATATAGTACTTTATAATGTGTCTTGTTATAGTGTACCTAATTCTAATGCTTAAAGCCCGTTAAAAGAGCAAATTCTTTGTAAATTAAGCTTTGTTTTTGGTTTGTGTTTCTATTTAACTGAAATCCGGGGACAAAAGATAATACTGTTACGAGCTTGAGGTTCGTGACAATAAAAACTGCCGATTGAATTACCAAAATTTACACTTTAATTTTCTTTACACCAATTAAAACTGCCCCGATCGCGTATTGCAGCGCCTTTAAATAACCTTTTGCCCCGAAACATCCAGAATATTCAAGTAAATACGCGCCAAACGACCAGGCGCCGAAGAGTGTGGGGGCTTCTAGAAAGCTTAGTTCTTCAATTCGATGCTAGATGGCGCTGTTGGTTGAAAGATTAGTCATGTCATTTTCTGGAAAGCTCTCTTCGCTCTGTTACCCGACAATAGATGGCGCTAGTGCCAGATGTCAACTTAGGCGCGCAACACTGCCCCCTCCTATGACATGCTCGTCCCGAGCATTATCGGCCCCATAATAACGCGCCAGGCGATCCACATGGACGATCTTAGGAGTCCCTCTTGCGCCTTTCTGTAACCGGTAGGTTACATCGTTGATCCTGGTCACAATCCGGTATGGGCCGTCCCATTTAGCTTGAAGCTTAGGAGATTTCCCTTTGCTGCGGACTGGATTGTGCAACCACACCAGTGAACCTTCGACGAATCCTTTGTTATTCATTTTGCGGTCATACCGGGTTTTCATCTTTTCAGACATTTGCTGGCCCGATTGTCTGACGTGCTCATAAATGTCATTCATTTTGTTCCGCAAGTCATTTGCATAATCGTTTATACTGCGTGGGGCATCAGGTGGTATCCCGGTGATCAGGTCTGCAGGCAGCCGTAATTCTCTTCCAACGTTTGCGAAAGCTGGTGTCGCTGATGTACTTTCGTGAACAGCGCTTCGATATGACAACAAAAACGGTTGTATGTGCTTGTCCCAATCTCGCTGCCGACTGTCTACAACCTTTGCTAGGTATCTCTCCAATGTCTGATTAAATCTTTCTACCATTCCATCGGATTGCGGGTGATAAGAAGTTTTTCTTGTTTTATGAGTACCCATAACTCGGCAAGTTTCATGGAATTTTTGAGACTCAAAATTCCTTCCTTGATAGCTGTGAATCTCTAAAGGTACTTCAAAACGACAGAAAACTTCATGAACAAGTTTATCTGCAACTGTTGAAGCTTCTTGATTTGGAATGGCGAAGATTTCTGGCCACTTAGTTAAGTAATCCATCACAACCATGAAATACTTGTTACTGCTTTCACTCTCCGGAAACGGCCCCGCCACGTCAATGGCTATTCTCTCCCATGGTGCACCAACATTGTACAACTTCAATGCACCTCTACTACGAGTCTGAGGTCCCTTTACAGCCGCACAACTTGTACATTTGCGACACCAGTCCTCTCTTAACCGCGAGTGAGCGCGCTACCTCCGCGGAGCGCCCTCATCACTACACTCGAAACACATGCCAGCTAAATGTCACTTACCTATATTTCCCGATAACGAGCGATTAACAATTAGTATCGCCAAATAACACGGCCCGCGCGCTGCATATTAAAAACAGTTTTGTTGTTTTATTATTTGCTGCCAGTGAAGTTTTTATAAGGAAGTGTATATCATTGCAAAATTTATTAACATGGAAGGTGTTGTTGAAGCGTAATATTCAAATTTTGCAACAGTTTACGATAGTGTGTCAGATATTTATTAATATGTGGAAATAGTGTGATTGTTTGAATTGTTGAAGTAAACAGTTTTCGACGCATATAAAATAAAGTGAATGTTACTATGTAAAGAAAAAAAGAAAAGATGCATGGTGGAATGATGAAGTGAGAGAAGCTGTAAAGAAGAAGAAAAAAGCATGGTTAGACTACTTGGCCTCTAGTAACGATAAGCATATGAGAGAGAAGATGAAAGAAAGATATAAGCTGCAGAAAGTTCATGCGAAAACATTGATTGAGGAAGTACGTGAAAGGTGTAGAATAGAAGCGGACGAAAGGTTGTCGCACAACTTTAAGGAAAACTCCAAACTCTTCTGGAAAGACGTTGGAAGGTCCCGGAGTAGTGCGACAGCCTTAAGAATGAACAAAGTGCTTTCGAAAACCAATGACGTCCTCTCAGAAAAATCGGACGTCATGCAGCGATGGAGCGAATTTTATAGAGAAATGTATGCGTGTCATGATCTTAGTGAAGGATCCGGGGGTGACGCCGTGACTGGCACGCCAAACACGGACCTCGATGACACTGAGGTCATCAGCATGAAAGAGATTGAACGTGCGATTCGAAGTTTTAAATTTGGTAAGGCTGCGGGACTAGACAGAGTTACTGCTGAAATGGTCAAGTACGGTGGGCCTCGCGTCTGGGACAGCTTTCATCTGCTGTGAAATTTGTGCTGGCGGACGGGAGGTGTCCCGGATGATTGGCGATCCACGGTCATTGTGCCTTTATATAAAGGTAAAGGTTCACATTTTGACTGCGGGTGCTATCGGGCGATCCGCTTGACCAGTTTAGCAAGTAAAGTTTACTCGAAGGTTTTGACACGTAGGATGCAAGAGAAATCGGAAAAATTATTATGGGAGGCACAATGCGGTTTCCAGGTTAGACCTGGAAGAGGATGCACGGATCAAATGTTTTCTCTCCGCATGATCACGGAAAAGCTTCCGACTGTTAACCAGAGGATTATCTGTGCTTTTGTGGATTTGGAGAAAGCATTTGATAAGGTTATAAGGAAGAAAACGTGGGAACTGTTGCCGGAATATGGTGTGGATGGTCGATTGTTAAGGGCTGCGCAGTCACTTTTCTATGACTGTAAAGCCTGTGTGCGGGCAGGGCATGACCCGTCACCCATGTTTAGCGCCCAAGCGGGCGTAAAACAGGGTTGTGTCATGTCTTCCTGGCTGTTCATACTGTATCTCGACACCTGTTTACAGAAGCTTAAAAATAGCTGTTTGGGTGTGAAATTGGGTGACATTAAAGTAAATTGTCTGCTGTATGCTGATGATGCAGTGCTTATCGCACCATCAGAAGCAAAACTGCAGGCACTAGTCACGTGTATGAAAGAGAAATGTGAAATTAAAGGTCTCCGTTTGAATGCTAATAAAACTAAGGTTCTGGTATTTGAAAAGGATGAAGAGAGAACGAAATGTGAAATATGGGTAAATCAGGAATGTCTAGAACAGGTAAATGAAATTGTATACTTGGGGAGTGCTTTCAGCCGGGATGGAGGATGTGATTTAGATGTGGACAGGCGTGTCGCTGCCGGGAACAAAGTCAATGGTGCCCTGAATGCGTTATTCAAAAGGCAAGGCGTAGTGAAGAGTGCACGCCTTGCAATACATAACGCAGTGTTGATACCGACTTTGTTATATGGCAGCGAAACCTGGGTATGCCGGAAGAAGCATAAAAGCAAGTTGAATGCAGTGGAGATGCGATCTCTTCGTAAAATGGGTGTCGTTACCATAGCCGACCGAAAGCGAAACGAAGAGATTCGCAATATGGGAGGATTAAAAGATGACCTTATCACAAAAATTGATAGGGGCGTACTCCGATGGTTTGGGCACGTTGAGCGAATGAGTGAGACCGAATGGGGAAGAAAATATATAGCGCGAAAGTAAATATTAAAAGGTGTCGAGGTAGACCGAGACTAAATCCAGAATATTCAAGTAAATACGCGCGCCAACCGACCAGGCGCCGAAATTTCGAGTGTGGAGGCTTCTAGAAAGCTTAGTTCTTCAATTCGATACTAGATGGCGCTGTTGGTTGAAAGATTAGTCATGTCATGTTCTGGAAAGCTCTCCTCGCTCTGTGAACCCGACACTAGATGGCGCTAGTGCCAGACGTTAACTTAGGCGCGCAACAATACCTTCGTACGAATTAATTGTTTTTTTTTTTTTTTTGAGTGGATAAATTGAGAAAAAAATGCTAAAAACGACCTCACCTTACCTCAGACCGGCTGTTTGAAGTTCTGAGCTTGAGGTAATTTCCCGGTGCGAGGCTAAAATCTCGCATCACATCTCTTGCGCAGCGCGTAACTTCCACTTAGACTTACTTGCCCAATAGTGTTTATGACGATAGTATTCCAAGACGCCAAAACGACCAGGATCTTGAGTACAGTTCACTCTTTTCTTTTTTCTTAAGTTGCTACCTAAAACCGCGCTTTTTCGGTTGCTTTAACATGAACGAGTGAATAATTTTTGTCGCTTAAATACTTAATCGCTTCAACAGACTTATTACTGCAATTTTTCATCCCTTATAGCCTATCAAAGTCCATCGCTGAACACAGGTCTCAAGATGTTTGCCATAGTTTTTGCGTGGCTGGCGGCTTGGCAACCGCAGTTTCTCATTTTCTAGTTGTAATTAGCAAGACACTGCTACCCATCCCCTGTTTTCCACAATTTTCCATTCTCCTGTTTGCCACTTTCGTATTTCCTCATTCGGTTTTAAAATTCGATGCCTGTTTCTATTTATTGAGCCACTTTTTGTAAACTATTTTTAGTATCGAAAAGAGTGTGAGAATTTCCTCTACGTTCCAGAGTTTACCTGTGTCATATCGAAAGATAGTGATGAAGGTGCCCCTTATATAAATTAAAAAAATGTGCGTGTAATTGTGTACACAGCACGTACTTACGCAGTGAAACTTCTTTACCACATATTATTTATTATTCTTCTTTTATTTTATATTTTACATAAGTTGGTTAAATAATTAACGGTATACGCATGCAGCCCGGCAGTGAAACGTTGCAAGAAAACATGACCTTATTTATTTTTAATAAATGTGCTAAATTTCTCCACTACGACGATAAAGAAGTTTCACTTTTAAAAAGAAAAGTTGCAACCTAAATATAGAACGTGAGTGCAATAGGGTAGGCACAGCACCTCTTATTTGAAAGAGTTAGTCGGACAGGAATTCACTTTCCCTCAAAATGTTTTATTTCTTGGGCATGCAAATTTTCCTCACGATGGTTTATTTAACCGCCAAGCACGTAGTTAACCAGTAGGTACTTATAATTTTTGCAATTAACAATTGCAGCGTTACCGGCGGAGATCGAACATATGTTGCCCGCGTGGTATAAAATTGGCGGTTAGCGCTTAGCCCAAGAGCTATCGCGTCTTGCATATACAATTTAAAACATAGTATTACTTTAAAAAAATATGATATATATAAAAATTATTTTAAAAAAAATAAGGTGAACTAGGTGGAAACTAATATTTTAACATTTGTATAAACTATTTGTTTTCAGGCGCTGTTATGTTTCAATACTACATTAAAATAGTTCCTACAATGTATGTTAAACTAGATGATAGTGTATTATACACTAACCAGTTCTCAGTTACAAGACATCAAAAGTCAGTGTCTAATATAAATTCGGAATCTGGAATGCCAGGAGCCTTTTTTAGTTATGAACTATCGCCCCTTATGGTAAAATACACAGAAAAGGAAAGGTGAAGTATAAAAATAACATACATAGGTTATAATATAATATAATCTTCTTTCTAGTTAAAAAATAATCATTGAGTTTTTGATTGAGTAATTGATAGGGCATAATTTTAATGTCATTGACAGCATTAAACAAATCTGATGACAAAACGGCAGTCTGACACGACCGGAGAAACTCCCGCAAGGCAATATCGGCCTCGCTGCTCTAATGCGTGAGGGCTGACTTCATGTCTTTGAAATATTTTTTTAAGTTTTCAGACATGCAGGTTTCCTTACAATATTTTCTGCTCTTATCAGCTGCTCAATAAAAGTAACAAATTTCTTGGTGCCGGCGGGAATCAAACCTGGGTTGCTCGCGTACTGTAAATTTTACGGCGACCTCTAAGCACCTGAGCTACCCTCAAGCTGAAACCTTTTATACTTTAGCTCTTTTACAAATTGGTATTTATTAATATGCATGCATGCAAGGCATTAAAAAAATCTAAATAATGCACTCTACTCTTTATCGATGCTATACCACAAAGTCAAGAAAACTGAATTCAGTTATGCTTTCACGGCATGTGTTCACTGGCGTAACAGGGGCTATTGAGGATGGTCCATGTCCTTGGGAGGCAGTTTGGAAAAGAAAAGAAAAGTCGTCTTAAACTCAAGGGTTCAAACGCGGCTGCGGGCGACTACGATTCAAAACAAATGCAAACCTCAGCCGAAATATTGCATCCGGTTTGAGAGGTAGAGACATGGTGCAACACATGGCGCACAGCTACTTGTATAGATTCAATAATTCATAACGAATCGCAGACATATCATAAATAGTAAACTATTTCTATTCTGTAAAGATTCTCTATTTGCGTTTTTTTTATGAAGGGTTAGTAAATTTTAATAATCAAATCTATAGTTGACCCGCCATAATCTGAGAAACGTTTTGCAAGGTGTTTGTCCACATATTCGCGAAAGACACCGCTCTCCGTGGCGAATTCATAGCGCGACTCGAATCTACCTACAAGTTAAATACATGTTGGATTACAAGGGGGGACGGATTAGCCAGGGGCCGGGTTACTGGGGGACCACTGTATACTAAAATATATAGGAATTATGCAATAGCAGATATTTCCTACATTCTTAGGTCTACTTTTTGGGATAGGTAGGTATGGTATGACATGCAGGAAATCGATGAATAAAGGTGTTTCGTAGCATTACTTTGATGAGGCCTATATCATGTCAAACGAACACACAGTCCACCAAATGATGCTATACGTCTAACCTAGATTTAGTATCAATATGCCGATGCGTTGTCACCTCTGAAGACTAAGGTGGAAAGCCTCGCCTGTAAAAATCGCTGTAGGATTTGCCATGTGCCTATAAAATTTCGTCCGTAGACTTTTATTACTGAATGACAATGATAATATTATGGTGGGTATATTTTAAAAATATACTCACAATAATGTGTAAGAACTAAACACTTGTTACGTTATCATTTATCATCATCATTAGTATATCAAAAGGTTGGTACTGGTTAAGATAGGCCTCCCCCAGAGATTGATATATCAGGATGTTTGCCATAACTAGCACACTTAGAAACCGCTTATGATATTGAGTTGTTATCAGAAAGATGTATAACTGTTTCATTTCCTTCTATCGCCTCTTACTTAACCCACCAGATGTTAAGAGCTGATGAATACCAATCATTTTCAAATTTCCGTAAACTCGCGTGGGGTAACCATAATTATCCCAATACATTATAATAAATAATATTGTTATCAGAATACACAGTCAAACATCTACATACGTACACATTTATCTGTCAAAGTTGCATATTCATCGTATCGCAATAATTTTATAATTTAATCATTGGAATTATAAAATACACATTGTGGCTGCGATACCACAATGCTTACTGTCGGACTTCACACTTCTTCGAAATATGTTTTTTTTTAAATCTCTTTATTACATTGCCCCAATTTTTTCTGTCAGCAAGAACGGTAAATCAGGTAGCTGTAGCTGTAGCGGTAGCTGGACTGTTCGCGTATCGTGTATTTTACAGCAAGCGCTAAGCCCCTGAGCAACCACGGTACGAGGCAACCTTGTCTGCGTTACCCTCTTGCATAATATAGTAAAGCAGTTTCACTCCGTCATTGCGACGCAAGTATGAGACCCAAAGCTTGTCATGAGCTCGGCGACCAGGTGTTTACTATACAGATTCACCTCTTTTTTTTTTTTTTTTATATAGGATAGGGTGACAAACGAGCACACAGTCCACCTGATGGTAAGTGGTTGCTGTGGCCCATAGACATCTACATCTATCCTCGATTACGAATCAAAATGCAGATGCGTTGTCACCCGTGAGGACTAAGATGGAATGCCTCGTTTCCAGTAAAAAGGGTCTCCGGTTCTCTACACTCACCATACGAAATACAGCAGCATTAAGCTACTATTTCACGCTGGTATTCTGTGAGAGCGTGGTCCTTCCCCGGTCGAGCCGACCCATTCGTGCTACAACTATACTACTAATATAACTGCAGCATGGCTCTACCACGTATGACCTCTATGCTGCCTGTGCCCTATGAATCAAAGATTTTCCCATACCATAGATTGCTGAAAAGGATTGTTTACCATCATCATCAAATTCATCATTTAAATATCCATTTGTGCATTTTTTTTCTATGCAATATCAAGGTGCTCAGCAAAACTTCAACTCAACAGAAAAGCTCAGGTTAACATTAACTGAAATGTTGAACACTTCAGCCCTCCCAACTGTGGGGTGTAAAACGTCGGGAATTAGAAATGTTTGACTTAATATACCAATACTTCAGAATTTAATATTAAGTCTATGTACTCCATTTAACTATCTGTGATATAAAAAAAAAACAACAGTTTCTCACAAATTAATGTTTCTTATACTTTGTTTGGCTAATTTTTTTACATAGATAGAAAAATAACTAAATCTTTGTTACAGATCTATTGGCCATTTTGCTACTAATGTCTGTGCCATTGTTGGAGGAGTATTTACAGTTGCTGGCATTATTGATGCACTCTTATATCACTCACTAAATACTTTCCAAAATAAAATGATGTTGGGTAAAGCTGGATAGACACAATTAAATTCACATAGTTTTTAAAAATGTGTTAAAGTCATCGACAAGACATTTAGCATATGTTTTGCAAAAATCCTGATCTGTATCTTCAACTAAAGCAGATAATGGAATATAGTTTTCTTTTGTTGCATCATATTGAGCTCTGCCCAATTTTTCCAAAAATGTATGCCTTTTTTTTACTTTAAAATTCCTACATAGTAATATATTTGGATAATGTAATACTTTTTCATGTGGTATTTTCATTACATTGTGAACATAATTAAATCTTTCAAGTAATGAATGTTGATCTGCAATAAAGTATATATAACACAATTAGGATAAATTAATAACTGAAATGCAACTGGTTGCAAGAACAAAAAGTAACTACCACTTCATACGAAATAAGCGGCATAAAATTAGTTTTAACTACTGTTGCTACTAAAGTGCTTGCACTTGCAACTCAGCATATTTTTTCTTTGTTGTAAATAACAGTTTAGTACATTGTTGTTTAATTAAATGTAGAAACATTTAGAAAAAGCATGGTTGCTTTTAGCTATCTTTTAAAATAAAATAAGTGACAAATGAGCACACAGTTCACCTGATTGTAATTGGATGCTGTGCCCCATAGACATCTACAATATCCTTGATTAAGAATCAGAATGCAGATGAGTTGTCACCCCTGAGATTTAAGATGGAATACCTCGTTTCCTGTAAAAATGGTCTCTGGTTCTCTACACAAAACACAGCTGCTATTTTATGATGGTATTCTGTGTGGTGGCTATCAATTTTGTATTCTTTATGAAGAAATCCTTTTAAGTGTTTTTTACGTTTTTATGAGACAATCCTTGGGAGAGGACTATGTTTAGCAATGGACTTTCGATAGGCTGTAATGATAATGATACAGCTTTTGTTTTATTATTATTATTAATTTAAAAATCTTCGTATATTTTCTGGGACTAAAAGCATAAGGGTTTACATTTCACCAAAGCCGAAATAAACCTGGAGAAGATTTGGTTGTTGATACATTAATAAATATTTTTTTAATTTGTGTTGGTCTACTGTCTGTTCAGGCTATTTTTCATAATGGCTAAACCGTTCCTGATAAAACTTCACAAACAGATATAAAGCAAGAAAATAATAAGATATTTTAAATAAGTATAAACAACAAACTTGGTGTATAACTTTTAATTGACTATAAATATTTAAGTAAAATATTAAGTAGACCAAAAATAAGAAGTATTAGAAAAAACTAGAAATAAAATAAATATTAAAACAACTTACTTATCATCCATACTTTTGGTTTTTTTAAAATTAATTCCTTCACTTCATTGTCATTAAATCCCATTTCTTCTTTAATAACAAAAGAATTTGTTTGAATATGATGGAGATTGTATGTAATTAAATTTGGTTGTTTAGTTGCTAAGTACCTTACTTCACTACCACACAATTTAAATTTCTCTTGGTAATAACCTAATCGTTTATCAATTCTTATTGTGCTGCAAGCAGTAAAAATAAATTAAATTGCAAAATTAGACACTAAAATATTATTAAATTCAACTAAAGGAAACATGTGTTTATAGTGCTAGCACTCATCTTCATCAAGTCATTACAGCCTTTCACAAGTGCACAGCTGAATATAGGCCTCTTCCAAGGGATGCCACAACACTTTGTGACACTATCTAGTAAGGGCCACCCTATACTTACTTCCCTATACTCCCTTACATAATATATGAGACTGCAGTCAGGAATTTTTCTTACCCAATGTCAGTTCTTTGTGCTTTATGGCGAGCTCATTGCCACTTAAGCTTGCTTATCCATTGGGCTGTGTCAGTTACTGTAATTCTACAGTGTATATCATCATTTCAAATTCTATCATGCAAAGAAACTCGGAGCATAGCCATAACGCTCTCCATTGCTCTCTGAGTTAGATACTTTGTCTTCACACAGTCAACATTGAACATCTTATCCCAGATCCATAAGTTATCACTGACAACAGACTCTGGTTATACTCATGTTTTCAAACTTGGGAGGAATTTAAGATAAGCAGATGTGTTGTCATAGTCTCCTGAATGCTACCTAGTCAAGTTATCTGTTTATGACCTCTTGCTCATAGTTGAATTTAGTCAAACAATTAGCTCTAGTTAAACAATACACATCAACAACTCAAGTGTACTGGTACCAATAACCAGTATAGGAGTAAGAGAGTGAGATTACACATGTCACCTTGTCTTATCTATTAGGAGACATTATTGAGGTCACTGAGCATAGCACTAAGGCCTTGCAGCAAATCTGCTAAAATGACTACATGTTTGTTGATACGCCTTTCAATGTAGCAGTGAAGAGTTTCGGGGATATAACATCACCATACCTTACACCCTTCTTCAGTTGGATAGGTTTCATACATATTCTGATTCTGTACTGGAATATCCATTGCTGCCTTACTGTACAAAGTCTTCACACATATATACTGACAGTGAGTCAACCGCAACCACAACAGGAATATTGAAGGCCCATTGTAAATTTAACAAAATCAGACACTTTCTTCATAGTCAACTTATACAAGGTAATGGTGGATTATACAATTTGGTCTTCCCAATTTGTCAAGGCTTGGTATTATAGACCACATATTGACACATGCCAAGCCCTTTCCAGAAATCTGCTTAGAACCTGGAACTGAAAAGGCTTACAAATATAGCTTAAAGAAAATTGCACTAAGAGTTGGCCCTCCAGTCCCCAGTGACCTATTATTCCTGGCTGCAATGGCAAATTGACTTCACCTTCAACAAAAAGACTAGTGCAAGCACTGTCTACAGATAATGCAAAAGTAGAGAGTAACTCATAATGTATTACCTGAACATAAGCCAAAATGGATTCTGTGTAATTATTTTTCTTATAGATTCATTTTTAAAATTTTTTGATTCTAAGTAGTTCACTCTTATCTTCAGGTCTTCTGCAGTTTCAAACAATATTAAAGGATTTTTTGTTAAAAAATTACCAATATATTCCACACCTACATAATCCTTAATAAACAAAAGAATCTCTTTAGTATTCTCTTCTTCAAAATTTAACTTTAATATTTTCTCAGCAACAAAAGGTTTCTTCTCAATTTTGCTAAGATTTACATTTAAGTGAAGTAAAGTCTGCAATGTATTTGAACTATTAACATAAGCAGCTAAATTAAATGACTTTGGAAAATATGAAGTAATTATGGATAAATCTTCCGATGTTCTCTGTAGAGCATTCTTTTGTTCCTGTTGCACGCTCAAATTATGATTTGTAAGATCAAAATTATAATCAGGATTATGATAACGTCTAGCGTTATTTATCGCCTTACTAATAACAGAAAATCTCTTTAGAAGGGTGCACCTCATTTTAATTTTGATAGAAGTCGTTCTTCATGATGATTGATGAAGTAGGTACTAAAAGTTTATGTACTTATTAGCATTTTACACAAAAAATTAAAACAACTAATAAATAAGGTCTCCTGTACATACAACTTTATAAATTGTGGTTACTGGTTAAGCTTATTATTTTTTTTTTCCCTTTCTTGGCCTGCACGGTTTGTGCGTCAGCCAAAGCTTATTATTTAATTTATTATGTCCATTTTCCATTATGTCAGTCAAAATGTCCGTAGTTGTTTTTATTATTCCCTCGAGAGAACAGGCAAAAGAACTAAGCCATACAGCCTTGTCTTTTTTTAATTTGAATATATAGTATTTTGAAGTGTAAAGGCCAGAACAAAGTCTTATTTTTCTTCTTCCCAATCTTCAAAATACATAAAGGCCGAAGCCAAGTCTTATTTTCTTTAATTCTCCATATTTTCCAAAACCACAAATGCTAAAGCCAAGTCTTTATATTATAATCTTTATAAGTTTCAATCCATACAGATTTATCAGTCCAGTTTCAAGGTTCCTGCGCTTTTTTTTCTTTTCCTCATAATATGCTGATGCGTCACATTGCGAAGCGGATAGATGATGACGACAGCCACTCAAGTTCATAAGACGCCTAAGCGATCAAAATAACTTGAGGTTTATATTGTTACGAGCTTGAGGTTCGTGACAATAAAAATTGCCGATAAAATTACCTAATTAACACTTTAATTTACTTTACACAAATTAAAACTAAAAACACTAATAATTAAACACAATAATTCACTTAATTCCGCTCCGAAGCTTCGCTTGTGTCGCTGAGTTCAACTCTGCCCCGATCGCATCTTGCGCCACCTATTTATTTAAATTAGCAAAATATCCGGAATGTTCAAGTAAACACGCGCAAGGTACCGAGAGTTCGAGTATAGATTTTCTAGTTCTTCGGGTGGCGCTGTCGGTCGAAAGATTTGTGATGTCATAAACTGCAACGCTCCCCTCGCTCTCGTTCCTGACACTAGATGGCGCTAGTTAGGCCCGTCGACTGGAGCGCGTAACACTGCCCCCTCCTAAGACATGCTCATCCCGAGCATTATCGGCCCCATAATAACGCGCCAAGCGATCTACATGGACGATCTTAGGAGTCCCACTTGCGCCTTTCTGTAACGGCTCCGCAATGTCAAGGGATGTCCTATCCCGTGGTGCACCAACATTGTACAATGTCGATGCTCCTCTACTCCGTGTCTGAGGTCCCCTCACAGCCGCACAACTTGTACATGTACGACACCAATCTTCGACATCGTCACGATAATGGACCCAGTAAAACTGTTCTCGGACCTTCAGTAGAGTTCGTTTAACTCCCAAATGGACTCTTGAACGACCATTATGGCACAGCTGTAGAACATTCGGCACTTTAGCTATAGGGACAACCATTTGCAAACGACAGCTGCCTCCTCGACCATTGTCCCATTTACGGCACAGGACTCCATCCTGAAGCAGCAAGCTGTCCCATTGGGCCCAATAGCTTTTCGTGGTTGAACTCATCGCTGAGACGTCCCTCCACTTAGGCTTGGTAGCACGGGCCTTCATCCATCCCAGAATCGGCTTGATGTCCGGATCTTCCTGCTGTGCATGTCGTAGGCTGTCCTTCCACCCGTTGCTGAGGTGGTCTGTCCTGAGCATCCTCACGGATACCACTTCCTTACTCTCTGGCCTACTACAATGGTTGCAATCTTCAGGACAAGGTCTTCTTGACAATGCATCTGCGTTGCCTTGAGACTTCCTGCTGCAGTGTCTGATAGTAAAGTCGTATTCCTGCTGCTGCTGGGCGGTGCTGTTAGCCGCACTTCCTTTCTGAGACCGCTCGCCTTCCCTTCCTAGGGTGTGCTTGGGGCACCTGGACCGAAGATGGCCCCTTTCCCCACAGCCATAGCACCTAGGGCTGTATCCTTTGTTGCGGTCGCGAACTGTAGCTGCTGCAACCTCACTGACGCGATGGGAACGATGATCCTGCCGCACGGCTTCTACCTCCAGTGCATGGGCCAAGGCGTCCTTAAGCGTCTCGTGGTGCCCGAGCCTCACAGCAGCTCTGACTTCCAGGTCGCGGATGCCGTCGATGAATGTCTGCACCAGGTTCCCTTCAATGAGCGCAGGTACAGACCGGTATGCTTTTCGCACCAGCTTCTCCACTTCTAGAGCCCACTGCTGCAGGTTTTCGTTGATGCGCTGCACGCGATCTTTAAGCTGCGCACGAAAGACGTGTTCCAGGTGAGCGTCGCCATATCTCGCCTCCAATGCCTCAAGGAGTTGCTCATAAGTCACTTCCTCACCGAGAGCTTCCAGAACTGTTAAGGCCTGGTCACGCAGGCCTAGTGTGAGAGCAGTCATGGCCTGATTTTTATTCCAGCCGTTCGCCTTCATAACAGCTTCGAACTGGATTTTGTAGGCTGACCAGGAAGAGGTACCGTCGAACGGTGGCACCTTGAACCCACGTAGCGAAGGTGTTTTAGCTACTACGGGAGCTGTAGCTCCATCTCCAAGTTTGAGTTCGTCCAGTGATTTCTTCATGTCAGCCATTACGTTGTCAACCCGAATGTTAACTTGGTCGATTCGGGTTTCAGCTTCCGACAATCGGTTGTCATGTTGAGCAACCTTATCCTTCACCTCCTTTATCTCCTTCCCGAAGGTAGCGTGAAGATCCTTCATGAGGAGCATTTGCTCTTCCAACCGACGAGCCTGTTCCGCCTGCTGATCTTCCAACCGACGGGCCTGTTCCTCCTGTCGGCGGGCCTGTTCCTCCTGTCGGCGGGCCTATTCCTCCTGTCGGCGGACCTGTTCCTCCTGTCCACCCCGCAGCTGCTGCAGCATCACCATCAGAGCACCTAAGTCAGGTGCCACAGACGTAGAAGCTGCTGACGGACCGGCTTCCGTGGCCGGCGGCTGGCCCTCAGACATCTGCGGCGTTGCACCTCCAAATCTCCTCTGGTCCGTCTCCTGCTGGCGTTGACTTCGGGTACGAACACCCTCCGTTTCCTCCTTAGGTAAAATCGGCATTATTTTATCCCACTTCTGACACCAATTGTTACGAGCTTGAGGTTCGTGACAATAAAAATTGCCGATAAAATTACCTAATTAACACTTTAATTTACTTTACACAAATTAAAACTAAAAACACTAATAATTAAACACACTAATTCACTTAATTCCGCTCCGAAGCTTCGCTTGTGTCGCTGAGTTCAACTCTGCCCCGATCGCATCTTGCGCCACCTTTTTATTTAAATTAGCAAAATATCCGGAATGTTCAAGTAAACACGCGCAAGGTACCGAGAGTTCGAGTATAGATTTTCTAGTTCTTCGGGTGGCGCTGTCGGTCGAAAGATTTGTGATGTCATAAACTGCAACGCTCCCCTCGCTCTCGTTCCTGACACTAGATGGCGCTAGTTGTGTCGTCGACTGGAGCGCGTAACAATATCGACATCAAAGCACTTGTTTCGTCGTTTTCTCTAATGGTTCACACGCGCAGACAATTCACAAAATCACATTACTTTTACGAATTAAAATTTACTTCAAACCATTATTCAAGCGACAAAACAGGAGCGGCAATCCATCGTCGGTCAAGTTCCCGCCAAAAATCTCAAAATATCCATAGATCCAATTTAAACTCACTATCATGGAGTGGAGCTTTTCTAACCTCTATGCTCACTATAGTCCTTTGAGCAAAAAAACTTGTCCTTACGGTCAATTTCAACTTGCCATTAGCCACTTTTCAGATAGATCCAGTGCTAAACCACTTTACTCCTGTAAGCATGTCCTGCGTGTCATCAATTCTTGGCAAGGGATAGCTGTCCTTCTTTGTAACATCGTTCAGACGACGGTAGTCAACACAAAACCGCATGCTGCCGTCTTTCTTCTTTACCAGCTCGACGGGTGAACACCATGGACTAGATGAAGGTTCAATAACACCATCCTTCTCCAATCCTTCAATCGTCTTCTTCGCTGCGACAGTTTTCTAAAAGTGTGGTCACTGTCGCTTGTCTATCCTTGCGGGGGGTCCCACTCGATAGATATTGGCACCAACGTAACCTATCCACTTCCTCACAAGTACCAACCAGAGTGCCTTTTTCTATAATCTGTTCCTGGTCATAAAGTTTCAGCATTCGTGTTCCTGAGATGTTAGTGGTTCTGACCAAGGTTCGAGCCACTTTCCATGGAAGATCACTGTCTACCCTTTCCACGAGTACACAACGATAAGCTTGCCCAGGATTCCGAGGAAGACTAACCGGCACAATCGTTTCCGATCACGTTCCCGGGTAACGCCCCTTCCACGAAAACCTCCTCTTGTCTACATTGCAAAACACCTTGTTAACGTCAATCTCACAACAATTCTTCCACATGAAGTCTAGGCCCAGGATGCAATCGTCCATTATATCAGCCACGATGACATTATGCAGGTAGATCATGTTGCCTAGCTTCAACTCCACCTCGCTGCAATCTCCCCGACGCGATAGGAACGATGAATCTGCCGCACGGCTTCCACCTCCGGTGCATGGGCCATGGCATTCTTAAGCGTCTCGTGTTGCGCGAGCCTCACAGCAGCTCTGCCTTCAAAGTCGCGTTTGCCGTTGATGAATGTCTGCACCAGGTGCCCTACAATGAGCGCAGGTACAGCCCGGTTCGCTTTTCGAACCAGCTTCTCCACTTCAAGAGCCCACTGCTGCAGGTTTTCGTTGATGCGTTGTACGCCATCTTTAAGCTGTGCACGAAAGACGTGTGAGCAGTGACAGTGACTGGTGAGCGTCATCACTTCCTTACCGAGAGCTTCCAGAACAGTTAAGGCCTAGTTGCGCAGGCCTAGTGTGAGGGCAGTCATGGCCTGACCTCTATTCCAGCCGTTCGCCTTCATAACGGCTTCGAACTGGATTTTGTAGGCCGACCAGGAAGTCCCGTCGAACGGCGGCACTTTAAACCCACATAGCGAAGGTATAGTTGCTACTACGGGAGCTGTAGTTCCATCCCCAAGTTTGAGGTCGTCCAGCGTTTTCTTCATGTCAGCCATCAGGTTGTTCACTTAGTTGATTTGAGTTTCCGCTTCCGACAGGCGGTTGTCATGCTGGGCACCCCTGTCTTTCACCTCCCTTATCTCTTTATTTATATAAATTTTTATTTTTATTAATTTATTTATTTAATTCAAAAACTCTTGTGGCTTACAGAAAATTCAAACGCACACAAGGTTAAATTTTACTTGCAAAAATATTTAAAAAATTGCATCCAATTATAACAACAAAAATTAATAGTTATCACTTACAAATTAATAATTAAAACTAATAACACTGGTCGGCATCAAAATAACAGCAAAAAAATGTATATATGGAAGTTATTACGTTAGTTACGTTAAATCCAAATGTTTAGTTAGAATTCACTTGTGGAATTTACCTAGCATGTCTAGTTTCGACGCAATAGCATTTTTTGTTTGCGCTAGAATTGTTTGCTTATAGTTGCAGGCAGCGGTATTTGTGAACGTTGGTATGTACATGTATTTAGTTGTGTTCAGAGTCTGTTCTACTGTTCAAATCAAAGTTGGTAGATAAAGAAAGAAGAGCATGGGTAGCTTTTGAAAATGTATGTCACAATTTTCTTGGCAATAAAAAGGCTGAAAATTACACAGAGCTGATAGAAGAACTGCTTTCGTCGTATCATCAACTTGGATGCAATATGTCTTTAAAAATTCACTTCTTGCGTTCGCATTTAGATTTTTTCCCAGAAAATCTTGGTGCCGTGTCTGATGAGCATGGTGAAAGATTCCACCAAGACATTGCACATATGGAAAAAAGATACATCAGCAAGTGGACCCCAGCAATGCTAGCTGATTTTTGCTGGGAAATAAATCGAGAAACAGCAGTTAAAATGTATAAAAGAAAGCGATCTACCAAATAGTTATCATTTTTATGTTTTTTTTATATTTTTTAATTCATAATTCATTTTAATTTGTGTTGTAAAAGTCACTGGGAAATAAATCGAGAAACAGCAGTTAAAATGTATAAAAGAAAGCGATCTACCAAATAGTTATCATTTTTATGTTTTTTTTTATATTTTTTAATTCATATTTCATTTTAATTTGTGTTGTAAAAGTCATCAATCAGTGTAAATTTTTTCGTTCTAAAATATATACATATTTAATATATATTATACTCTTTGTTGAGTTGAGAAGCCAATAGAAATCACATAGTAAACTTTTTGCTCCCGGATTTTTTTTTTTTTGCCGACCAATGTAATCATAAATTAAACAATTATACAATATTAGTGATATAAAATCTACAAGCCTTTAAAATAGTAATAAACAATAAAATATGAATAATTGTACAATGTTTAAAAAAGAAAGAGGTCGCAATCATACTATGTCAGGCTATGAAATATTTTGTCATGTAAATTTATGATGCAATGTCATTAAAAACTAATTACAATATATGCCCATAATTAAAATTGCATCTTAAATACAAAGTAATAAATAGTACATAGTCAAGCAAATTAAATTGTCGAATTATTAATTGTCTTATTATCGATAACTTTATGAAAAGGAGTCAGCAGGCGTGTCATACTGTCTGCAAATATGTCAATTTCATCGTGTTGAATGAGTATGTCCACTATTAGTATCAATGCTCGATTTGTTGGTGCATAGGCAGCACGTTTGGTATGTGTAATTGGCCTGTCTAAGAGACACGGTCTGCGGCGCGGAGCCGTCGTTCATCCATTAAGAAGGTCATTTCCCGAAGTCAGCGTGATGGTTCTTCATGAGACGCATCTGCTCTTCCTTATCGCGTCTGAGCTGCTCTTCCAAACGACGGACCTGATCCTCCTGTTCACGCCCGCGCTCCAGTTGCTTTTCCAACCGACGAGACTGTTCCTACTGTGTGCGCTGCAGCTACTGCAGCATCATTATCAGAGCACCTAAATCAAGTGCTGCAGGTGTAGGAGCTTCTGACGGGCCGGCCTCCATGGCCGGCCGCTGGCCCCCTGACGTCTGCGGCGTTGCACCACCAAATCGTCTCTGGTCTGTCTCCTGCTGGCGTTGACTTCGGGTACGGACACCCTCCGTGTCGTCTTTAGGTGAAATCAGCATGATTTATTCCCACTTCTGACACCAATTGTTACGAGCTTAGGGTTCGTGACAGTAAAAACTGCCGATTGTATTACTAAAATTGACACTTTCATCAATATATTAATCACACAACACTTTATTTAACTTTTTTTCGCTCCTAAGTCCTCACTTGTATCGCCAATTCAATACTGTCCCGGTCGCGCTCCTTACCGACTTTATATAAATAAGTATACATATATATATATATATATATATATATATATATATATATATATATATATATATATATATATAATATTATAATATTATACCTTTTCCACCGAAAACATCTAGAATGTTCGAGTAGAATGTCGAAGTTCTAGCAAAGAATCCTCCAGAAAGCCCTCGCCACTCGACCCTAGATGGCGCTAATAATCACCTGCCTGCCATATACTGGACATTAATTATGGCGCGCAACAATATCAAGATGCATACGTTTCCAAGGATGCTCTAGATAAGGCCACGAAAAGAGCGGAGAGCGTGGTGGAGCGGATCGCATTGTACTGCATATGCTACACGAACCTATTTTTTGTTCAATGTGTTTGTCGAAATTTGGCCACCACATACGCGATCTCGCTTCCGCTTTAGTTTTCACAATTCCAAAATGGGAACTATGAAGTTCATTTAGAAGTTGCTCCCTAAATATTGTAGGTATTACTAATTTATGTTTCCTAAGAAGACAACCGTTTTCTACGCTAAGTTCAAACCTGCAATTATAATGTGGTTTAAAATTATCATTTAGTAATTTTCCTGGCCATTCTTTGTTTACGTAATGCGCTACTCGCTTTAGAATCGCATCTTCCGCTGTCGCTAAATTAACATCTATTGACGTAACCGGTTTCAAATATTATTCGTTAAAAATTTATGTACAAACATGTACCTACCTCTGAGCTAAGCACATCGTTGCAATGACGCATACCGTCTATTGATCGAGATAGAAAGTCTGCAATGTTATCATCGCTTTAATATACTTAATATTGAAATTATAACTTGACATAAATGGAACATATATTTGTAACCGATTTGCTGCCAACTCTGGGATTCTTTTTTTTTCACCAAATATTGTTATCAGCGGTTTATGATTTGTACACAAAATGAAGGGCGTCATTCTACCATATAAAAAATAGTGATACTTTTTATCGCGAAGACTGCGACGGTTGGTATTTAAAATAAGGCAACAACCAGTCAAAAAAAAAATTTATATATTGGTAAAAGAAAGGTCGTGGGCGTGGTTCCGATAATTTTTAAAAAAAAGTGCCCGTCTGGCTTCACTGGCAGGGTCAGGTACTCCCCTATGTGGCCGCGAGGTGGTCGAGCAAGGCCGGGGGGTTGGACTGTTCACGGGGAGCGCCGTGGGCAGCTGGCTGTGGCGGTGGCGGCGTCGAGGGGAGGCCTAGGCCCTCTTAAAAAGGACGACCGCCACGGTTGTAGTCGTAAAATTGCACCCTGGAAACAACGTCGTCCACATTTAGGTCCAGGTAATAAAATGCCGCCGATTATGAACCCCCGGTATATCGCAGGCTAGCAGTAGATGGGAGCACAGAGAGTAGCTGGCGGGTGTTCATAATCAGAACGGAGTTACAAGGCGGAATGGAAGGCAAGCGTCATAGCGGTGAGGCGCAAATTAAAATACACATGAATTAAAATTACGGCAAGTGTAAAATACTGTTTAAATGTATCAGGATAACTAATTTAGGCTGTGCATTGGTTGAAACATGATGGTGACTTGCGATATTTGATCGCGGTGCGAAATGTATGAAACGCCATTTTGTAACGGTACTTTTCCCAACGCGCACAGCGGCTACATACATTACTTACATGCAAATAAACACTAATAACGTGGCAATTAAATAGCTAAAAGCAAATAGCCTGGCATGATCAAATTACACTACCTATAAAACACTTTCACTACTTAAAACTAGGTAACGTTTCAACACTTACCCTTACGGGGTGCAAGACGATACGGAGGTCTCGGTGACGAGAATTAACGAAAAAACTATACGGCCACAGTGCCGGAATTATTATATTATTTTAAACTTTTTCCAAAATGGGATTAAAATTTGCAAGCGCGTACGAGGACACAAAGCAGAGCTTGTGAACGCGGCTGCAGTGGTAGTGTGCGCCTCCCAGGGCGCTCGGGCGGAGAATGATCGGGAGCGCGACGCCGTGGAATAATACCGGCCGGGTAAAACTCTGACGCGAGAGTTGCAAAGCGCATAGAGTAACGAAGCGTCAGGGTGTTTGTTCGAAATACAATATTTTAATATTTGATTTATTATTTAATTCGTTCTTTTAGTTTACTGATTTGTTTTATTAATAGGATACCTAAGTTAATTATAGAATTATTTTTGTTAATAACTTTTATTTTATTTTTATTTAGTTTATTCAATGTTTATTTAATTTTAATAAACCGTTTAATTATAATTATGCATACATGTACGTGCAACGTTACAGTACCCCGCGCGCTACATAAGGATTTTATTACTCTTAATTAATAAAATCCGCTCTAAATTGTTATGTATTCGCATTATCCTTTTATACAACATCTCTCATACTTCACGCGATTATATCAGCGTCAACGAACATCAATAGGGTAGTTGACGCATCCTGTCATTTGGCAAGGTGTTCCAGTATCGGCTAGACTGGAAGACCCATACGAATACCTAGAGCTAAAGATGTAAAAGTGTGACCAGGGTAAAACGAGCACCATGTATATATATAAATATAACGCTAGTGTATTCCTAAGTAACAAGCCGAACACATGCAACTTAATTAAGTGTACTTGTAGGTGTAACATGGAGATCTTGTGATATTGCAGTGATGGTTGCTAGCCCATCTCCCACAACACACTACTACCCTATCCCTTAGTCGACTTTTACGACACCCACAGGAAGAAATGGGGTGGTGCTATTCTAACCCGACACCACACGGGGAAGTACACACTTTAAAAAAAAAATGTATACATATATGACTAAGTATTGTGTCCTGTTAATTTCAAATCCTTGATGTGCCAGGTGCCAATATCTTTCCCAGACATGTCAGCCAGGATGTAAACTAGGGGTAACTTTTTACCGATGACGCGACATTTAATAAATTTTGGCGCAAGTTTTTTACTAAAGAACTTATCCTTATCACTTAAAACATATGCGCGTTTCATTACAGTGTCACCATTGTTAAATTCCATAGGCTTGCGCCGAAGGTTATAGTGGGTTGAGTTTTTAGCATGAGCATGCCACAATTTGGCCTTTACAGTATCGAAAACTTCCTTAAGACAACCCAAATCTTCCGCGTAGATGTCACGGGGAAGGAATAAAACTTCATCGCCTAAATCGTTTTCTAAATAATGCGAGCCACATGTAACGAGCTCCCTGCCGAACACCAGGAAGGATGGAGTGAAACCACTCACCGCCTCACTCACCGAATTGTTGAGGGCGAACTGAACCTTCGGAATATATGTATCCCAACTGCGATGATCGTTGTCCACGAAAGTTGAGATACACGTGATAATTGAACGATTATGTCGTTCTACCAAATTAATTTGAGGGGTGTACTTTGGCGTGAAGAACACGTTAGGGACCTTATAACGATGGAAAAGTGACTCAGTGACCTTCGAAATAAACTGGCTGCCATTGTACAAAAATATGGTCTGAGGGACACCATGGACGAGGAAAACAGACTCTTCCAGTAACTTCGTGACTGTAGTGGCAGTAGAACTCCTTAATGGGAAAATTAGGCAATATTTCGAGAAGCAGCATGTGACTACGAAGATATAAGTGTTCTGCTTCCTAGTGACAGGCAAGGGGCCCATCAAATCAATTGAAATCATTTGAAATGGCCTAGAACACTGCTTCGGGCGGCCCATTTCTCCCAAGGTTTGGTGATTTTGAGCCTTGTAAGACAAGCACTTCTCGCAGGAGGCAACGAACTTCACCACGTCCTGGTGCATACCAGGCCAAAAGTAGCGCAAGGCAATACGATGGTATGTTTTAAAAACGCCGAGATGTCCAGCCGTGGGTTCCGCATGATTCTCGTTGATCACCTGCTCGCGAAGCTCAAAAGGTACAACCTCCTTCCATAAGAACTCGGATGAAAGTGAGTGATTATTCTTGGTACGCCTGAATAACTTGCCATCCTTGATAATGAAATTCGGGAAAGTTTGCGGCTTAGAAAGGCAAGAATTATAAATATTTTTGTACCAAGAATCCGATGTCACCATGTTCGAACCGGAAGTACTAATCGCCGAGACGGGAAGAGCTCTAGAGAGGGCGTCGGGGATCACATTGTCCACACCCTTACGATGCTTGAATTCTAAATGAAATGAGGACAATCTTACACCCCAGCGAGCTAATCTACCGGTAGGGTTCCTGAGAGACAGAAACCATTTTAACGCACTGTGATCAGTATAGACAGTGAATGGCCTACCGTTCTCCAAGTAACACCTCCAGTGCTCCAGGGCGATGACGACAGCTAATGTCTCACGCTCCGTTATACTGTAGTTCCTCTCTGCTGCTGACAACGACTTGCTCATATAAGCAACGGGGTGTTCCTTACCATCTATAGTCTGCGTCAGCATCGCACCCACGCCGTAATTGCTGGCATCGGTGTGTACTTCGAATGGCTTATCGTAGTCAGGGCAGGAAAGAACAGGAGCGGAAACTAAACACTCCTTAAGTTTCTTGAAGGCAGCATCAGCTTCGGCAGACCAGACAAAAGGTGGTCCGCCCTTCTTACTCGAAGTTAACTTGTTTAAGGGGCCTGCAATGGTACTAAAATTGGGGACGAAACGACGATACCAAGTAGCAGTCCCGAGGAAGCGCTTAACGTCCTTACGACATGTAGGTGTCGGGTAATTGAGGATTGCTTCCACCTTCTCAGGATCGGTACGTAAACCACTACTATCAACGACGTAACCCAGGTATTTGAGCTGACTGCGGAAGAATTGACATTTCTCTAGGTTTACAGTGAGGTTGGCCTGTTTCAGCTTATAAAGAACCCGAAGTAACAGGGAAACATGGGAATTGAAGTCGTTTGAGACGATAATAATGTCGTCTAGGTATGCAAAGACTTTGAGGTCAAATTCCCTAAATAACAGATCAACCAACCTTTGCTGTGTAGCCGGGGCGTTAGTTAAACCAAAAGCAGTGCGCTTAAAACGATAGGTACCACGATTAGGCAAATAAAAAGCAGTCTTGTCCCGGTCCTCCTGTGCTATAGGTATCTGCCAAAAGGCTTTGGATAAATCGATACTAGATAAGTAGCGAGCATCGCGAAGATTATCCAAGATCTCGGAAATGTAGGGTAGACTATAGGCGTCGCGCTTCGTGATGGAATTGAGCTTGCGGCTGTCGAGGCAAAACCGAGGCTGACCGTTTTTCTTCGTAACAATGAGAACTGGTGATGACCAAGCACTTTCGCACTGCTCAATTACGTCCAGAGCCAGCATCTCGTCGACCTGTTCGGCAAGGATCCGCTGCTTCTCTGGAGACAACCTATAGTACCTTTGACGAACTGGCTCAGCATCTCCCGTATCAATACGGTGGGTGACCAAACTCGTCTCGCCCAAACCCCGACGTTCGGCAGAAATGTCGCTAAATTGAGAAATGATGTCATCCGCCACTGATCTCTCCGAAACAGTTAAGTGGTCATACGCTTGTATGAAAGTGGTAGAATCGGTACTAAGGCTAGCATTCAATACTGCGGCATTATAAAATGTAATGCTTGAGAAATGTCTAGGAAAAATGTTAAACTCGCGCCAAAAATCGATCCCCAACACGAGATCAATATTGATGTCTGGCACAACAAATGACTTAATTATATGGTACTCATTCTCAAAGTTTATAGGGAGAAACATATAACCAATGCTGGTCATAGATTGACCCCCAGCAGCCGTGACTGTAATTAAGTTGTCCCTATGCAGCTGTAAACCCCGTTCCTCTAGCTTCCTATAAGCTTTATCACCTAAAATGGACACAGCTGAGCCTGAATCTAAGAGGCCAAATAGCTTAAAATCATTGATTTGTACACAAGCGTAAGGTCTAGGATCCTGCAATGGTTTGTCCAGCAGAATTGTATCAACTTTATAAGAATTGAAGAAAACGTTAACAGCGTTAAGCCAGCTCTGCCAATCCTCTTGGTCAAACTTGGGTGGCAGGACTTCAGTACAATTCTGCTGGTCTATCAGTTTTTTGAAGTGCTCGGTTTATCCTTGCCACACTTCGGACAGTCTGGTGACTTGACGCCTTCCTGGCCACAAACAAAACAAAATATTCTATCCCTATTTGCTTTGCATTGACGAAGGTTGTGGGTGTTATTACGACACCTCGGACAATAAGGAGACTTTTGGTACTGCTGTTGCACCGCATGCACATAATTATCATTTTTAGTATACGTTTTATTACCTGTATTGTAATTATTGTTGCTTTTATTGTAAAAATTATTGTAAGGTCTTTTATTGAAACTTTGGCCGCTGCCTTGATTAAACCTACTTGCAGACTGACCAGCGTAAGCAAACTCTGGCGCCAGTGTTCCTGAAGAGACCTTCGGAGGTTCGTGGAATCCCACTAGGCGAGCCTGAATGTTCTCGTAATTACGACAGAGCGAACGCAAGGTGTCGAGGTCTGAGATCTTCGGGACAGAAGCTAAGGTGCTGGCGTAGCATGGGCGGATGTTATGCAAAATTATCTCAAGTTTGTCTTCGTTAGACAAGCTCTTGGACAAACGTGAGAATAGCCCAGTCGTAATAGAAGTGTAAATAGTTATATTTTCAGACTCGCCCTGAGTTCTGGCCCGAATCTCCGACAAGAGTCTGTAATCATAATCGGCCTGGTCGAAATCTTCTCTAAGAAGGGAAACTAACTCGTCCCAATTAGATACCTGGTCCCGAATGGCACGATACCAATGCAAGGCATCGCCGGTAAAAATCTCAGCGCAGTAAGACAGCAGTTTTTCCCCCGGTATATTCCTCGACTGGCTGTATTCATTGATGCGCTGGATAAATGCACGAACGCAAGATTTGCCGTCGAACTTAAACTTAGTGAACTCACTAGCCACGCCGCGCTCACAAGTTACGTTAACGTTGAGAGGTAAAGCAGCAGTAGACTGAGGGTCTCTAGATGCCAGAGAAGGGGTGGAATCAGTAGCAGTAATAGCATTATAGCGTTCCAAAAGTTGCCTGTATTCCGAAACACACGTATCCACCACCCCTTGCTGGGTCGTGCTATCACAAACTATACGGTTGAGTCGATGATGGAGGTGGTTAATGAGGTTGCGAGCACGAAGCAACGCATTCCTATCGCTAGGCGCCTCGATATATGCTCTTAGCTTAATTAAAGCATCGCTGACTCCCTTTAAATCATCGCCGACAGACAAAACGCTCTCGAGAATGTCCTCCGAAGGAAAGAGTGGACCTAATTTAGCAATCTGCTCGCGTAACTCTCTGACTGTGTCAGCCGGGGTGGCACCTCTAATGGCAACTTCGTATTCTAACTCCGACTTTTGCAACGATAGGAATTTAACCGAGTGCGCCATTATAACACGCGTATAACCGCAAAAAGGTAAGTGTTGAGTCGTTACTGACTTAATCTACTCCGTTCCGTTACAATTATAATATCAGGTACTAAGAACGTTCTGGTTGACTAAAACGATTGGCGTATAAAAGAAGCAGTAAAAAGAATAGAGCAACTGCCACCAAAATAAAAGAAGCAGCGCAACAAAAAATTAAAATACGCAACTAATATGTACTCGAACAATTAAATAAAACAACAACAAGATAACAATAATATGCCTAAGAATTAAAATAAAAAAACAATTGATTGAATAATTTAAAATACTACCAACGCATGCGTGACTCACTGAACTAGAGTTCTGCAGCAACAATAGGGAATAGTTACAATTCATAAAATTTCAATAATAATAATATCACAGAAAAAAAACTACGAGATAAAAAACCTACTGCAGAATAGAATAGTAATACCTCGGAACAATATTAATTTTACCCTATCACAGATTACACAGTGACCACTCTGCACGCTAACTACTCTGTACAATGATAGAACGTAAACAACATAGGGTAGTGCACGGCATAGAGTGATTACGAAAAGTTGTTCGAAACTAAACAAATTATTAGTTAGGGATTAAAGTTTATGATCTCTCAAATAATAAAAGTAAATAATTAAATCAATTGAAATTCAATAAAATTCCTAAAACAAACACAATAATGAAATTCGTACACATTAGTTGCTGCAACCAAAAAACAAAAAAAAAAAACAAAAACGTTTCACAAACACAAAACGACACAAACACCAACTACTCCTACGCAGTGAAACCAGACCTTTTTTTACCACGTTTATGGGCGCCAGTGCGACGGTTGGTATTTAAAATAAGGCAACAACCAGTCAAAAAAAAATTTATATATTGGTAAAAGAAAGGTCGTGGGCGTGGTTCCGATAATTTTTAAAAAAAAGTGCCCGTCTGGCTTCACTGGCAGGGTCAGGTACTCCCCTATGTGGCCGCGAGGTGGTCGAGCAAGGCCGGGGGGTTGGACTGTTCACGGGGAGCGCCGTGGGCAGCTGGCTGTGGCGGTGGCGGCGTCGAGGGGAGGCCTAGGCCCTCTTAAAAAGGACGACCGCCACGGTTGTAGTCGTAAAATTGCACCCTGGAAACAACGTCGTCCACATTTAGGTCCAGGTAATAAAATGCCGCCGATTATGAACCCCCGGTATATCGCAGGCTAGCAGTAGATGGGAGCACAGAGAGTAGCTGGCGGGTGTTCATAATCAGAACGGAGTTACAAGGCGGAATGGAAGGCAAGCGTCATAGCGGTGAGGCGCAAATTAAAATACACATGAATTAAAATTACGGCAAGTGTAAAATACTGTTTAAATGTATCAGGATAACTAATTTAGGCTGTGCATTGGTTGAAACATGATGGTGACTTGCGATATTTGGTCGCGGTGCGAAATGTATGAGACGCCATTTTGTAACGGTACTTTTCCCAACGCGCACAGCGGCTACATACATTACTTACATGCAAATAAACACTAATAACGTGGCAATTAAATAGCTAAAAGCAAATAGCCTGGCATGATCAAATTACACTACCTATAAAACACTTTCACTACTTAAAACTAGGTAACGTTTCAACACTTACCCTTACGGGGTGCAAGACGATACGGAGGTCTCGGTGACGAGAATTAACGAAAAAACTATACGGCCACAGTGCCGGAATTATTATATTATTTTAAACTTTTTCCAAAATGGGATTAAAATTTGCAAGCGCGTACGAGGACACAAAGCAGAGCTTGTGAACGCGGCTGCAGTGGTAGTGTGCGCCTCCCAGGGCGCTCGGGCGGAGAATGATCGGGAGCGCGACGCCGTGGAATAATACCGGCCGGGTAAAACTCTGACGCGAGAGTTGCAAAGCGCATAGAGTAACAAAGCGTCAGGGTGTTTGTTCGAAATACAATATTTTAATATTTGATTTATTATTTAATTCGTTCTTTTAGTTTACTGATTTGTTTTATTAATAGGATACCTAAGTTAATTATAGAATTATTTTTGTTAATAACTTTTATTTTATTTTTATTTAGTTTATTCAATGTTTATTTAATTTTAATAAACCGTTTAATTATAATTATGCATACATGTACGTGCAACGTTACAAGACAAGGGCCGCAGCTTCTTTTGAATCTGTGCGTAATTTCACTCTGCTTTCGAAAGCGAACGAGATGCATAGGTAATGAAGCGTTCCTCGCCATTCCCTTGTATTTGTGACAATACAGCGCCTAAGCCCTCAGGACCCACGTCTGCTGTCACTATCTTCTTTAGCTTGGGGTTATAATGTGCTAACACTCGTTCTGAACCCATTTCTTGTTTAATAGCATTAAAAGAATTTTCGTGCTCCTTTCCCTAATGCCACTTTGCGTCTTTTTACACCGGAAGTATTAGGAATGAAGGACCTGTAACAGTTTACTAGGCCCAAAGACGATTTTAATTCACTTATATTTTTGGTCCGTTTACATTTTAAAATAGCGTCCACTTTTTTTGTGACTTGTAAAGTCCGTTTTTATCTATTACAAATCCTAAATATTCCACCGAATTCGTAAAAAACTCATATTTATCTTTTTTTATCGCATACCAGCATTCTTAATATGCTTAAAAAATTCTCTATAGTTCATAAAAGATAGCTTGATCTCTGCGACAGCTGTCAGTAAAATCACGCCTATGAAGTCCTGAATTTCTGAGAAGTACAGGTAGTGCCTGTCCATGTCATACTTTATGGGCATGCCGACCTAATTAGTGCATGCCCATAAAGTATGACATTGACAAGTACTGTCACTACTACTAAGAAATTCAGAACTTCATGGGCGTGATTTTTACTGACAGCTGTCGCAGAGATCAAGCTATCTTTTATGAACCATAAACGTTCTAAGTGTATACTACGATTTTCACCCATCACTAAAATGTCATGAATGAATATGCAAACACCTTGAATATCACCCAGTAATTTTTCAAGAGTTTGTTCCAAAAACTAACTGGTTATATTATTATTTTATTAAGAAGAAAGATTTACGCTGATCCGGTTAGCCGCCAGGTCAGGTCTACCCTATATAATTCCGAAAAAGGTTAGTGAGTGCTTACGATCCGACCTTAGGATAAACGGTACCGTTCAGCCATACAAATAATAGTGGATTTTTTTAATTGCAAATACAATAGCGGTAGCTTCCTTTTGAATTTTAGCATAATTGCATTCCGCTCGAGTGAGTAAATGCGAGGCATAGGCTACGGGTCGTTCAGTGCCGTATGGCTGACGCTGCGCGAACATCACGCCGAGACTGCTCAGGCCCGCTTCTGCCGTCACAATCGCGGTATTTTCTTAGAGTCGTCCCTGTTTTCAGTCTAAAATTTAGTCAGACAATTTTGTAGTTTTTGTTTTTTAGGGTTCAGGTTTTCTTCCAATGATTGTAAGTGCAGGTTTACTTCCAATAATTGTGTGTCATCAGAGCGTATGGCATTTATGGTCTTATCGGAGTGAGGGCATCAGCATTACTATTTTTTTCCGATTTTGTATACTTTATCGAAATCATACTCTTGAAGACATAAACGCGAACGGGTCAACTTACTGTTTGGTTCTCTGAACGAGTAAAGCCAAACAAGTTGTCTATGGTATATATGGTGAACTTACGTCCATAAAGATATGGTATAAAATGTTTTACGGACCATATTATGGCAAATATTTATACATGGTGAACATAAAGATGTTACATAAAGATATGGTCTGAACAGTTTTACGGCCCATATTGTGGCGAATAGTTCACGTTCTATTGTACTATATCTCGTTTCAATGTGATTAGAGTTCTACTGGTGTAAGCAATAGGCTTATAAAATCCTATTGACACCTAAAGCAGCAGTAGAAGCATCTGTAGTTAAAATGTAGGGTTTAATGAGTCTGAATATTGGAGAAAAGGTGCATTAGTCAGAAGTTAATTACACTTCTGAAATGCATCATTTTATTTTTGATCTATTACAATTTTATTTCTTTTTTTAGGCATGCTGTAAGGAGCTAAGTGATTTTAGTGAATTCTTTTACAAAGGGTCTGTATTAGCCAATCAATCCTAAGAAACTCTTGATCTCAGTAGTCGTACTTGGTAATGTGTACCTTAATACACCTTGAATCTTATCGTTGTTTGGTCTAAGTCCGTCTTGAGTAATAACGTGCCCTTAGTATAGCACTTCTTTTCTTAAAAATTCTAACTTGTCAAGTTACATTTTTAAATTAGTCGAACTCAATCTGACAAAAACTGTCCTTAATTTTTGTAAATGTTCTTGGAGACTACTCGAGAAAATAATTATGTTGTCGAAATAGACAAGGCAATGAATTTATGGCTTTTTGGAGGGTGCCTGGAGCCATTTTTAGGCCAAAAAGCCATTCTAAGGATATTAAAGAATCCATTCTGTGCACTGAATGCTGGTTTTTGTCTATCTAACTCTTTTATCTCAATTGGTATCTACTAAGTCGAAGGTTAAAAAGTAATTACTCTTACTCAAATATGTGAGTGACATTGCGTAGGGGGTACTTATCGTCTTTGTAGGGTACAGTTATGTCGTTTCAACGCCTGTTGTCAATAACCATCTTGTACTTTATGTCACCAGATGTATCTTCCTTTTTGGGAACTTAATGGACTGGGGCTGACCAAGAAGAAAACCAATACTTAATCACGGTCGATGTCAGCCTTATATATGGCCCCTTCTACTGAAACATCTAGAATGTTTGAGTACATAGCGGTCCCAACTGACTAAGTGTAGAAAGTTCCAGCATGGAAATCTCTAGAAGGATCTTGACTCTCCTAGTCCTGCTACTCGATACTAGCAGGCGCTATTCAAAATTAACAATCGAACGGCAATCTCATTAGAACCTAAAAGTTAAATATGCGGCTGTCTAGTAGTTTTGTCGATATTCTACGTTATAATAGTGCAGTGTTAATAATAAAAAGTATAAAAAAGTTGTAAGTTCTTCAAAATATTTGTAGGTGGATTCTCCGGAACTACTAAAAGAATAATTTTAGTAGTTCCGGAGAAAACAGTTCACGAATGAACAGATTATTTATATGTAGGTATTGATTCTTAATTGTATTATTTATCATCATACCGGTTAGATTTTCATAAAATCTTTAGCCAATTTACTTTAGTAAATTGTTTTTTTTTTTATGAATTAAGTTACGTTAAAATATCTAGTCAACCCAAAAACGATTGTCTCCTTTAAAAAGCCTAACAAAAGTCAGACACCGTATAATTTGGCCAGACACGCAACCAAAAAGCCTGACTGTGTCCGGCTTTATCCGGACGTCTGGCAACGCTAGCCACGGCCTTTGATAATATCGAAACGAGACGGAGCGCGCGAAATAAATTGATACAGGTCCGATCCAGACGAGCGCTTGAGCTGTATTAAAGAAGAGTTTTTTTGCAGCCTAAGCAAATAAGGGCAACCCTTCCGTAACGAGGGGAGGTGGAGAATGCTCATAGCATACCACGCAGCTGGCTGCGTTGTTATGTGGAGACTTTTACCCACTAAACTCCACCTTTTGGGATTGGCTAAGTGTATACGGTACCTATACACTTACTTCTTTTTTCGTTGGTTATATTTATATTGACTACTGCTTTCGATTTCGGTTTTTTGCGATTTGTTTTGTGATTTGGTTTAAGTTGATTCGATTTTTTTTTGACTATCGTTTTCGGATTCGTGTTGTGTCTTGAATTAGATTTGTTGTGTTGATTTTAAAAAATATTTAAAAGGAATATTTATTATTTTGGATTTGCTTTTAAACAAAATATATTTAAAAGGAAATTTAATTCCTTTTAGATATTTTAACGTTTTTTTATAAATAGGTATTTTGTTACTTCGTAATGCCTCGCAAACGTAAGTCCAGCCTTTCAAGAGTATCTTCTCAAAGACAAGCAAAAAGATTAGCTCGATCGCTAGAATCTTTAGAAGATGCTGAACTGAGAAGGCAAGAACAAGCAGAGCGTCAGGCTGCTTTTAGAGCATCAGAGACACCTTCTCAACGTCGGCAAAGGCGTCTTGAACAGGCAGAGAGTCAAGCTACTTTAAGAGCTACTGAAACACCTGATCAAAGTCAGCAAAGGCGTCTTCAACAGGCAGAGCGTCAATCTACTTTAAGAGCTACTGAAACACCTGCTCAAAGTTAGTAAAGGCTATTCGAACAAGCGGAATGTCAGGCTGCCTTAAGAGCCGCGGAAACACCTGATGAAACTCAACACAGACTTATTGAGCAAGCTGAACGTCAATCTACTATAAGGGCATCTGAAACACCAGAACAGACGACACAGGTGCGAAGAGATGCAACTGCACTGCTCCAAGCTGAACGTCGACAAAATTTTCAAAGAAACAATTGGTCGGTTTTTAATGACGCAGCTTTCAATTATGATCCGTTGATTGATTATAAAAATCACAGGTTAGTTGTTATCGGACTGATGGACAAGGCGTGTCAATTTTGCAGCGCTTTAAAATTGAAAGATGAGACCGCAGGCATGTGCTGTTCCAATGGCAAAGTGTCTCTTTCGTTACTTGGGGAACCGGAAGAACCGTTGAAAACTCTCTTTTCATATGATGCTAATGTGTCACGGCGCTTTTTAAACAGGATTCGGAAATATAACTCATGCTTTCAAATGACGTCCTTCGGAGTTGACCGGGAAATAATAATGGCGGGATTTTCGCCTACATTTACGGTGCAAGGGCAAATTTATCATAGAATAGGTTCACTTTTTCCAGCTGAAAAAGCATAAATTTTTACAAGTATATTTTATGGGTGACGAAGAAATTGAGGTAGACCGTCACTGCCAATTTATCCAGGGAGTTGAGAGAGACACAGTGTTTAAAATTCAAAGATTCTTGCATGAACGTAACATTTTGTCAAAACATTTAAAACTGATTCAGAAAACCTACCTGAAGAGGATTATAAAGTCGTCATTCACGCAGATCGGACTCCTCGAGGAGAGCATGAAATGCTCTACAATACACCTTTGATAAACGAAATAGCAGCCGTAATTAGTGGTGATCAATTATCTTCACGAGACATTGTCTTGCGAGCACGTGATGATACGTTGCAACGGGTAGCCGATACACACAAGTTTTATGACGCTCTGCAATACCCATTGATTTATTGCAAAGGACAAGAGGGTTATCATTTTCAAATTCCACTCATTAACCCGGTCACAAAGGAGCCTACTCCGAACAAAAAAGTATCACGTATGGATTTTTATGCGTATCATATGATGTCGCGAGAAAATGATATTAACCTCTTAGCCCGGTGTAGAAAATTCAATTCATCAATTTTTGATAGATATGCATGTGAAGGTGGAAACGGATGCTGAGGGCTGCGTTAAATTGACGAGAGGTTTTTGCAATTTAGTACAGAGTCATTCCGAATTAATTGCGAGCGTTTATTCAGATTTAATGAACAACATGCATGAAGACAAATGGTTATGTGAAAGGGCGATTCTTGCACCAAAAAATGAGAGCGTTAACAAAATAAATTCAGATATATTAAGCGAAGTAGCAGGAGAAATAACAGAGTATTTGTCAGTAGACACAGTTATGGACACAGAACAGAGCACTTCATATCTCGCAGAGTTTCTAAATTCTCTAGAGTTGTCAGGTGTGCCCTCACATAAGCTTCAATAAAAATTAGGCGTCCCAGTCATGCTAATGCAAAATTTAGATGCTCCTCGGTTATGTAACGGGACAAGGCTGCGTGTGACACATCTTGGATGGAACATAATCGGTGCTACAATTTTGACAGGCGTAGGAAAAGGTGAAAATGTTATTATACCTCGGATCCCTATAATTCCCACAGATCTTCCTTTTCAATTCAAAAGGTTGCAGTTCCCTATTAAGCTCAGTTTTGCAATGACAATTAATAAAGCGCAAGGGCAAACGTTACAGGTAGCGGGGGTCAACTTAGAAAAACCGTGCTTCTCTCATGGTCAGCTGTATGTAGCATGTTCGCGTGTGTCAAATGCCCAGAATCTCCACATTCTTTCCCCGAATGGAAAAACATATAACAATGTGTACAGTAGCGTCTTAAAATAGTGTTCAATTAGTTTTTTTTCCAAAATTCCCACAATCAATTGATCAGAATTCCCACAGATCTTCCCTTTCAATTCAAAATTTCCTATTTAGCTCAGTTTCTTTTCAATTCCAAATGCTGCACCTCTGACGGACCTATTAAGCTCAGTTCCCTTTCAATTCAAAAGGCTGCATTTCTGACGGATCTTTTATTTGGCTTAGTTTCCCTTCAATTTAGAAAACTGCATCTCTGACGAATCAATTTAGCTCAGATTCTTTTC
This sequence comes from Parnassius smintheus behrii, assembly GCA_036936625.1. NCBI lineage: Eukaryota > Metazoa > Arthropoda > Insecta > Lepidoptera > Papilionidae > Parnassius > Parnassius smintheus. The sequence goes on along the minus strand of JAUPFT010000005.1, from coordinate 33,487,206 downwards.
AAAAGTCTGCATCCCTGACGGATAATTATGCTCAGTTTCCTTTAATTAAAAAAATATCCCTTTTGCATTTGGAATAAACAGGCTATTTTCATGCTTTCCTATACGCTGCGTTTCAAAACATGTAAATAGGCTGACGAATCAATTTTACTCAGTTTCCTTTTAATGTCTGGCTCAGTTTTCTTTCAATTCAAAATATGTAATAGTCAAAAAGCAATAAAATTAAATAAAGTTCCTGTTTTTTAATTTTTAATTTTCCGGGACAAATGTAGGTTTTAATGTAAGACGAAAGTTATGATTTTTTAAAGAGAAGAAAATAAAACGATATGTGAAATAAGAATAGAAGGGCAGTTGATAGAGCAAGTAGATGAGTTTGTATATTTGGGATGTGTATAGCAGGGATCAGAGATATGATAAGGACATAGAACGATGAGTGAACGCAGGAAATAAAGTAAAAGGGGTTTTGCACTCTATTGTGAAAAGTCAGAATGTGTCAAAAAGGCACGTATGGCAATTCGCAGTGCTGTGTTAGGCCCTACTTTAACATATGCTTGGGAAAGTTGGGTGTGGCAGCAGAAGCACGAGAGTAGAATAAATGTAATAGAAATGCGGTCGCAAAGGAATATGTTAGGGCTTAATCTAAGTGACATGTTGAGGAATTGTGTGATAAGAGAAAAGTATGGTTTGCAAGATGATGTTGTGACCAGAATTAAGAAAAGAATGCTTCGGTGGTTTGATCATGTAGAAAGAATGAATGAGTAAAGAGTGACAAAACAAATATATGTTGCAGAAGTGAATGGAAGAGTCGGAAAGGGACGTTCTAGACGAAAGTTTATCGGCCAAATTGGTGATATGGGCCAAATTAGGAGTACTCTTAATCGATGAGCATGTATGCGTAGGTATATGAATGTGGAGGAGGCGAGAGAGGTATGTCAGGATCGTGCCAAATGGAGGTTTGTAGTCTCTCCCTATCTCTCTGGGTGACAGGCGTGAGTGTTTATGTTTATGTATGTGTTAAATATAGCTTGTGTTAATTCAGGGTATGTAAATTTGTTCATTGGTTGTGGCGTGAAAGAGTAACAAACATCTTGAATTTGTTTGAATGCAATTAGGCGTAGGAAAAATATATACTTACATAGTGATAAGGTTTTGGTGAGTATTAGTTAAGTATTAGGGCGAAACATCTTAATTTTGAGGAATATTATTTAGAATATTATTTTCATTTATACAGATAGAATTGAGCAAGTACAAAAGCGTTTTCTAAGTTTTTTGCAATTTAAGATGTAATTTTACACTGATAATTACATTTTACGGTGTAAAAAATCACATTTTGCCTCTGTACTAACTTAGGCGCATAGCAGATATTTTAAATTGGCAAATGGTAATATTGACTGTCCGGAGCTACTTAATAAGTTAGGATTTACAACAAGAGTTCTCCAATTAAGAAAGCCACTCGCTTACTCCATGTGCTATAATATATCCGGACTAAATACAGGCAAAATTCTTTTATGATACGTGCATGTAGAACTTTTAACGACATTTCCAATAGCGCTAACTTTTACTTGTTTAATACAAGTGTAGCTCGATTCGAAAATTTTTTAGCGAAAAAATTCTTATGTTGAGTGCTCTTCTGTTTAATTTTGTTAATTTACTGTGTTTGTCTTAATCAATGTTTATCTTTTACCGACTAGAATTATTGTTTTTAAGTTCATAATGTGTATAGGTAATAACTTTTAAATTGCCTTCTAGTTGTTATTCATTTATTTACTCTTAATGTTAGCTGTAAGTTTTCCGAAAAGATTAAAATAAAATAAAATATTTAGTTCAGGGCAGTTTTCTAATGTTACTTTTAAGTTTCTATTAATTGTCTCTTTAAAAGTTCGCTTGCTTCAATTTCTATTTTTTCTGGGACCTGTTTGTTTTATTTATTTACCAAAGATGTCAGCGATTCTTCTTGCAAACTTGTAACTTTTTTTCTTTAAATACCGTTTTAAAATAGACGATGTTGTCACTAAGATCAGCCCTAAATAAATATTTTTTTAATTTTATTTATAATTTTACTCTCCATTTTTTATTTATAATTTTACTCTTATTTTTTATGTACTAATTAATAAGTCAAGGCAATTTTTCGTTTCACAAAAGCATTTTATTGTAATAATATAAATCTCGATTCTAAAACTAATTTTTTTGTGATGTTATTTGAAACATAAATTCCTCCACTTTTTGTTTTTGGTACTTAGAGCCTATTTATTTCTGGTATTCATGTTTAACCATGCCTCTTTAGAAGTATCTGTATTAAGCCGCGGATAAACCGAGAGACTGTTGAACTTGGCGAAACTATAAGCGTTCCTTGTTGTGTTACTATGGAACCCTAAAAAAACCTACTACGCTGACCAACTAAAAAGATATTAATGAACTTAATTGTTTGAGTGCATTTTGCTAATGCTTGTGAGTTTTTCTCTTTTTCTTAGGGAAACTATCGATGTAAAATATCGATATGGTAGCACCACAATTAATTTGTCCGCCTTACACTCATAATTTTTTCTATGTTGATGTATTTAACCTTGATGTTTGCGTAAAATGTAATAGTGTTGGAGATTAAGATTTGTGTGTACCATAATGACACAAAAATGTATTGAGTGGGTGTGCAGTACTGCCTATGTAGTGTTTCTTCGCCCACGCCAAAAGTCCATTGGGTTGAATGGTCTAAGGTAAGCAGTAAATAACAATTCAAAAACTCTCCACAACGGCACTGGAGTAACTAGAGGGTATGAAATAAACTTAGTAGTGGTCGACGGAATGAGGTGTGTTGAGTTGAGGAATTTAATATTTGTGGTGACTTAGAGTAGAGTTGATGAAACTGTAGTATATAAAACCTCAACTATTCACGTTTTATAAAATAATTTAGTAAATATAACCTAGAAAAAGTCACATAGATAAAAAATTATAAAAAGTTCTTTAAAATTAACCCTCTAGTGTGTACCACCCTTATTTAGCGCTTTCCTACGGACACTTTTTGTATAGAGTTTGTACTTCTTACCTCTACACTCCGTAACAAATAGTGTGAGCATGGAGGTTAGAGAGAAGGAGAACGATCGCTGTAGAAAATAGTGTCCCAGAAATATGGATAAATAAGTGAGGCGCTGCGATCGCTAAGTTGTCTCAATTAAAGTCATTTTCAGTCTATTTTTCCGATCAGATGCTAAACCACTCGCACATCCACGCACAATATAATGTATATTTCAACATTTATAATGTTTTTGTTTTTGGTCAAAAAATAAAAAATTACGAAGCACGATTGTTTTCTCACTAATGCCGCGAAGAAAATTTATACATTATTTAACTAACTTCCTCTTCTACTCATAAACAATCACGGAGTACTTTTTGTATACCTGAAATAAACAGCTAACTTCGCGGATACTACTTACCGATTGCAGTTCAGGGACAGGCGGGCTATGCTTTATGCTATATGCACTTAGCGATCGTTCTCCTTCTCTCTAACCTTCATGCCGTAGATAGAGAAATCTCTGTCTACGCTCTATGCTAACCTAGGCATGTCGATTCACTCTTAAAACAATCGATCTCTGAATCGATTTGAATCGAAAACACTAGAATCGATTATCGATTGAATCGAGGATTAAAAGATCGATTTTCGATTAATCGTGACATTTTCAAACATGAAATTTCAAGAATTTCCGACTTTTTCTTTAATTGAACTTTAATATTTTTTAAATAAAATATTAGTAATCTTAATAATTAACATTATTAATATTCCTTTTAACCATTCCTGGTAAGCTTGCAACGCTTGTGTTAGTAGTGGTTTGCACATAAGCCACTCGATCCTTTTTTTACAAAGTGATTCCATGTATCACTTTTATTTAACATTTTTGGCTAAAAACAACAACAATACTTTAACAAAAGTTTAAACTGCAACGTACATTTCTCGATAAATCTGTTTCAATCTAATAACTCACTATTTATCAAATTGAAGTGAATGCTACATGAACACAATACTGGTTATTTCCTTACTATAAACCTCTATAAACTTCAACATATAATATTTATTTATAGTATCTAGGTATTTAAAAAGTACTATGTCTGTACTTACAGCTCACAGTATGTATGTTTTTGATAATAAATAAAGTAAATTCACAAGTTCACAGTACAAACAGGTTCACAGCTATAATATTATATTGTAGTATGTATATGTAGTCTTTGTTCACAGCACAGATTTATTTTTAGAAGTTAGACCAACATTCCACAGGTAAGATTAAAATTAGAATTTTAGAAATGAAAATGAAATGACAACTTTTCGACATTGTTGGATGCGTTCATAAATATTTATTTTATTCAAATATATATTGAGTTCAAATTATCAACCAAGTACGACCGGTTGTTTTTGCGTCCTCCAACAGCAAAACATTAAAAAACTGCGGTATCTGACCCAGCCAGTTTGGGAATTTTATCGCTAGTTCTTGAATCAGATGAATCAGTCCGATTCGAGAGGTTTTTGGATCGATTCAGTGAATCGATGCGGTGCTCGGAATCAATCTAAAAGATCGATTATTTTACGACAAAGAATCGATTTTTCGATTAATCGATTTTAGATAGACACGCCTATGCTAACCTCCATGAGCATGGAGGTTAAAGAGAAGGGGAACGATCGCTGAAGAAAATGGTGTTTCAGAAATATTGGCAAAATAAGTGAGGCGCTGAGATCGCTAATTTCTCTCAATAAAAGTCATTTACATTCTATTTTTCCGATCAGATGCTAAACCACTTGCACATCCACGCACAATAAAATATTTCTCCATTTTTTCAAGGTTTGTTTTTGTAAAAATTAAAAAATTACGGAGCACAATTATTTTCTCACCAATGCCGTGAAGAAAATTTGTACATTATTCAACTAACTTCATCTACTTGTATTCATAAACAGCTAACTCCGTAGCCACTACTCACCGACGGCAGCGTCGCCATAAATTCTATAAATTTTCAGTGACAGGCGGGCTATGCTTTAGTACGTAGCGAATAGCGATCACAGAATACATTTACCCTGACGTGGTAGCGATCGTTCTTCTCTTTAACCTCTATGTCCATATCCGTGTATGAGTGTGAGTATGGCTGTTAACTGTCACCCTGTCAACTGAGTGAAATGAAAGCATTTAGGATTCTCTGTCTACGGCATTGAGGTTGTTCTCCTCCATCCCTTCATGAATGAAAGTGAAAGTAACATGACAGTTGACAGCAAATCGACAAAGGTCCAGCACAAACCACAAAGCGTTTCTTAGATCTAAAGTTGTAGATGTGGAGTTTTTAGTGTGGTTATCGATAACAAGTTAATATTACATCAGGTACTGCATATATTATATAAAATTGATAATAATTAATCATCACATATCTTTTTGGGAAATAATATTTTCAATTAAAACAAACCTTATTCTTTCCATATGGTTACCAATATTTTATATAACCTTCTATTTATATTAATTTTTGTTGTTATTAAAATACATTTCATAACATCATTTATACAAACATAATCAAAGTTACTGATGACATACGGTGGGGTATGGATAATAAACAACTCACAGTCATGACCTTGCTAGATTTCAGTAATGCGTTCAATACTGTCGATTTCGATATACTGTTGAGTCAGTTGTATTCCCTTAACATATCTCCATCAGTAATTGACTGGTTTCAAAGTTATCTCTGTGCCCGTCGGCAGTGTATTCATGTTGATGAAACTCACTCATCTTGGTGTGATATTACTGCAGGCGTGCCGCAGGGTGGTGTGTTGTCACCTTTACTCTTTTCCATTTTCATTAATTCAATTACTCATAAAATTTCTTCTCTCTACCACATGTATGCGGATGATGTCCAGATTTACACCCAGTCAACTCTTGAGAATTTGCCGAATGCAATCGCTACATTAAACAATGACTTAAATATGATTCATGAGTGGAGTCAATCATATGGCCTAAATGTCAATCCTAAAAAGTCACAGGCTATTATTTTTGGTAGTCAGAGCTTTATCTCAAGAATTGACTGGTTCTCCATACCACCTGTTGTATTCGATGGGGTTGTGATCCCTTACTTTGACAATGTCAAAAATCTTGGTGTTTACCTTGATAGTTCCTTAAATTGGAAACGCCAACTGAATGAGGTAAGTAAGAAAACCTTTGTCGCTCTTAGTTCACTGCGTCGCCTTCGATCATTTCTTCCCATTCCTACAAAAATTATGCTCGCACAGTCTCTTCTCCTTCCGATTCTCGACTATGCTGACGCAAGCTATGTAGACATAACTAAAGACCAGCTAACTAAGCTTGAGAGACTTCAAAATACTAGTATTCGGTTCATATTTGGATTGCACAAATTTGACCACATTTCTCAATTTCGCTCACGTCTCAAGTGGTTACCTATCCAATTTCGCCGGAACATGCATATTCTTTCTATTCTGTACTGTGTCTTATTTCACCCTTCTACTCCTCCTTATCTTAAGGAGAAATTTAGTTTTGTTGGGCTTCCAGGGGAACCTTTACGCTCTTCAAGAAAACTCATTTTAAGGGTACCAACTCACTATACATCTTCCTTTAATAAATCTTTTACTGTACAGTCTATTAAGCTCTGGAATGCCCTACCTTTGTATATACGCGAAGCTCAGACTATTGTAGTCTTTAAGCGTCTTCTTAAAGAGCATTACTTGTCTCAATCGTTCGAAAATCATTAGGATAAATTATGTGATTATGTAGTTTTGTATTTATTTGTTTATGTTATTGTTAGTGGTATATATTTGAGGATATATGTATGTATATGTATATGTATGTATTTATGTGTATATATATATGTATGTGTGTATATGTATGTAGGTTTATGTATATACGTATGTATATGTGTATCATATTTTTTTTTTATGTATTAGTTATTTATATGTTATTTTATTGCATGTATTGATATTATATTAGGTATATTTATATTGCACCACCTACCTAGTACTCACTGTTTTATTCCTTTACACCTTTGGTTGCCTGGAAGAGATCGCTATGTAGCGATAAGGCCGCCAAATTGTACATGTAATCTGCTCTCTGTTATGTTCTCTGTAAATTTGTTTGTGGTGTGCAATAAAGTATATTCATTCATTCATTCATTCATTCATTTCAATAAAAAATTATACAATCCGTCTGCCAGGCGTGACGATTAAGGTAAACTCTTCTATAGTATGGGAGAAGACCATATCTCATATGCTGGGGACTGAGTGCTGGCCGATGAAAGCAAAACAAAATAGATTTGCAATATTCTGTTACGATTGATATTGTCATTTATTTAGGAGATATTAACCTCTAAAAAAAATAATATCTTACTTTTTTTGGGTTAAAATCTTAAAATTATTTATATTTATTGCGAGTGAATTTTGTCTAATATTTTAACCAGTGTAATCCAAACCTTGGTTTAATCGCATCTTAGTCAGTCTTAAAGCACACTGACTAAGTTTCTCAAAAGCCTTTTCATGTTTGCGGAGTTGCTGAAAACTATTTCACTCCTTTTTACTGTATATGCATTGCAAATGACAGATCAAATCTTTTGAAGTAGGAAAAAATGACCAACAGAAAAATGAAGAGAAATCATTGGCTAAGCTTTCCATTGACGTCCATCGAGTTGGGGGTTGATATTTTTTTTACAGAAAGGTTACATTAATATAAGCACACACGCAAATGCGGACATTCAACATGCGGAAAAGCATACTTTTTGAGAAAAAAAATTATTGAAAATCAATTATTTTTGCAATATTTATGTCAATCCCTATCTCAGATTATATGATATTTTTTTACAGAAAGGTTACACTATTGTAAACACACACGCAAAATTTCAACATGCGGAAACGCATACTTTTTGAGAAAAAAATTATTGAAAATCAATTATTTTTATAATATTTACGTCAATCCTTACCACAGATTATATCGAATTCTCGCCATTAAATGTTCGTTTTCCGTACAGTTAAGTTGTCATACGTTCGGTATCATTTTATTGTATTTTTTTTACGTAAATAATTAAATAAATATTTTGTCTTCATTTAAATAGTTTTCATGCATACACATATATTTAACAGTTTATATTTAAATTACAACATTATTATCATTATGAGCTATTAAAATTAAAATGTGTAGTGTTTACCGTTTTTTGCCGGCTTGTGGGACGTAACATAAAACTGATGATTTCTAAGAATTAATTAAAGCAATATGTGTATAAAATTGTATAAAACATGTGTATAAAACAGTGCCCACCTATTAGGACAGATAATAAATAAAATAGGTCAGGTTCAACTTATGTCAAGGAACTGAATTAATAGACCCCGACTCCACATGGTACGAGTCTGTCCTACCCCTAGAGTGGTTATATAGAGCCGGAGGCGCGTAGCGAGAGCAGCCTCCGCCTGCTGTAACAAATCGTAGGCATCGGACGAGCCGGAGCGACTGAGGCTGGTCGCCGAAGGCGACCAACAAGCCGAAGCTGCGGAGGTGAGGCTGGATGCCTGCGATTTGTTACGCAAAGGCGTAGAGGCTGCTCTTCCCGCAGCGCCGGAGACGTTGCAGTCTCAAAATAGATACAGAAATCCCTCTGAATGAGTCCCTCTATTTATTTTTGGTGAAGGGGTTCCCCCTTCCCCCCAAGAGATCCTCATGGTTTTTTACACTTAATATTTATCCATAAAAAATAAAATTACCTCAGAATTAAAATTCAAAAAACTCAAAAAGGGGGGGGCTCCGCAACTTTTCCTTTTAAGGGGGATTAGGACACCTCCCCCCGCCCTCCCACCACCCCCCTCCAACCTCCAATTCGACGGACGTCAATGGAAAGTCGTACCATAATCTCAGCACAAACACATTGGCATATTAATATGAGTTAAACATTTATAAAATATAGATTTTACCAAAAAGAACTTTGTGTTAGAGAGTAAAAGGTATAATTGTTCCAACTTATCTAAAACTTTCACTTTACAATTGTTACCAGATGTTGAAAGCAGTTTGGTTTTAATATCAATCTGCCTATATAATATTGTAAATTCACAATATCAAGGGCCATATTGAAGAAAAAAATATAGTGATTTGTTTTGTTTGTTTTCTTGGTTTTATTCTTGTTGTCCAGCTCCATTAGAACTATCATATATCTATTCTCTGTATCTATAGTATGTAGATAAAGTGGTAATATTTTCTATTTTAAAACAAATCATTTTTATATCAAACCAACAAATTTCCCTCTAAATCAAATGTAGAATGTTGAACATTCCTATAACTATGATGCAATATGGAATTTAGCACTGTTTTAGCTCCCTTTTCAAATTTTTGTAGATATAAAATTTAGAAAAATTTTATCCTATTATTAATCTAATTCTATAAATAAATCTATGTAATTCAACCAGCACTTTGATAATCCGAATATTAAATAATAACCCCTAATAATCTGGAACTTTTGATAAAGAGTACCTTATAATCCATCAGATTACATAATCAGATATGAAATATATAGAAAATAAAAATGTCATGTGATGTGCACAATGAATATCTAAACAGAGTGTGCAACAATGCACTAGGCTACTACCGTAGTCACATTTAAACTGAGACAATACACATCAAGCTAGATTTGTTTTTTTTGAATTGCAACCTGATTGTCCATATATCCATGAAAGACAACTGGCAGATTCATAATGTGATTCAATTCTACCTACATGTTAAAAATATGTTAGATTACAAGGGGGGACGGATTAGCCAGGGGCCTGATTACCGTGGGTTCACTGTACATTACCCTTAATGTGTTGTTTTTTTGCATTTACACTCCTTTTTCTATTAATTTAAACTATAAGAATAAACATCCTTGTTGATTATTGCTTAATAAGATTATTGCTAAATTAAGTGTTATATAAGAATAAACATCCTTGTTGATTATTGCTTAATAAGATTATTGCTAAATCAAGTGTTAATGACTTTATACCGGTCTCTTTCAATGGTCATTTAGTGAATAGAGGGAGAGACTTTCCCTCCCTCTATTCACTAAATGACCTTTATGAATGATGAGCTTTAGGCATTTTTTAAATTATTAATGTTGATTTTTATTAAAAAGCTATAAATTTAGACAAAGTTATTGATCAAACAAACTGAACTTGCGTCATGGATACTACAAACTAAACTTGAAATAACTTTGTTGACATTAAATATTAGGTCCTTACATATGAAATTGGCGTTTTGTCGAACTGGTCACTTTGATCTCAAATATCTAGTGTTTGATTACGAGGGGCACACTGAAATGATCGAGAATAAAAAAACCACATGCACGGTATAGCTAAATTGTATTTTATTGTTTTTGAAGTATTCTCCGTTCAACTTAATGCACTTTTACATTCATGTAAACCAATCATTAAAACATTAATTCCAGTCTGACGTTGATGTTGGCAAAATGGCTGATTTGTACGCTTCCACAACTGCTTCGGGGTCTTCAAACCGTAGACCGCATGATAAATCTTTCATCCTAGGGAATGTAAAAGAATTGTTAGGGCTCAGGTCAGGACTGTACGGAGGATGGCTCATCAGATCAACGTTTTCCTGCTTCAATAAACATTTGTCTTCTGAGCCGTATGGGAGCTCGCATTATCGTGATGTAAGATGATGCGACGTTTCGGGTTATATTTTCGGAGTTCGGCTATCATTTATGGCAAACAAACCGTGATATACCAATTAGCGGTAACCGTTCTGCGTTCCTGTAAAGGAATTGTAGCAACATGCCCCTTTTTCGAGACAAACGTAGCGATCATTTTCTTTAACACGCTGCGCATGCGAACCATTTTCGTTGGTTTAACCTCGTCTTCGAAGACTCAAACTGCTGAATGATTTTTTCTTTCAGGTTCGCATGAATAAATCCATGATTCGTCACCTGAGACAATATTATAAATGGCATTTGACTTCCTTCCGTTGAAACGTTGCAGAGTATTCCAGCACCGATCTACACGAGCCGCCTTTTGCTCTTCGGACAAATTGTGGGGAACTCAGTGGGAAACTTGGTGGGGCTTTCTTACACACAGCTCATTACGTAATATCGACTGATATTGCAGTCATTCCGATACTGATAACAGCCCGAATCTGCTCGTATGTCACATGACGGTCATCTAATATAATAGTTCGCACAGCTGCGATGTTTTCAGGCATGACCGCTGTTCTTGGTCGACCTGCAGAAGAAACAGTGCTGAGCGACATACGACCGCGCCGGAACTCGGCATACCAGTGGTATATTGTCGTTTGACTCTTGGTGCTTCAACATCATAAATCGAAACAAATTCGCTGAGACACTTATCTTGAGATAAGCCGCGACGAAAATTGTGATTAATTATGGCACAGAAATGTTCATGTGGGAGCTTCATTTCTGTTAACGACGTGTCAACTTTAAACCAACATAGGTTTTGTTTTTAAACATTTTTTTTTTAATTTTTTAAATGTCATTAAGATTCTAAGAGGCCAGTATTCAAATTCTAAAAGAGATTTTATTGTAACTCAATCCGAAATATTCTATTCCCGATCATTTCAGTGTGCCCTAACATAGGAACCTGAAATTCAAATTTATTACACACTTGGCTTGTGTATTTGTGTTTCGAACTTATTTATTCATTTGTGTTCGCGCCATTTGATTTTTCTTTGAAAAATGGGTATCGCATGAATTGAGAAAAGCACACCAATAAACATGTGTCTAGTGCTGCATTACATTACTCGACCGTCTCACAATAACCAAGATTTTGAATTGTATTATTACTTGTGATAAAAAAATGGATACTGTATGGTAATCTAAAACGCTCATCACAATGGTTGAGGTGTGAAGGAATCCAGAAGTACCGGCCAAATCTTGTCCCAAGCAAAAGGCGACTCATACTGGTAGTGGATGACACCAGCACTGCTCTGGTCATCATCATCCACTACAGCTTCCGAAGATCTGATCAGACGATTATGTCAGATTTGTATTGTTAAAATTGAAAACCCTGACGGAAATGCTAGCCGTTAACAACAAAGACAGGTTAATTGTTCTAGCCCACTGCTACTTCAGGACAAAGCTAGACCACACACTGCACAACAAATGGTCACTAAATTAAAGAAACTGTGATTGGAATGTCTCTGACACCCATAAAACTTGCTAGACCTTGCTTCATCAGATTACCACTTTATCATGAATTTTGTCAATTTCTTGCAAGGAAAAAAAATATTTTCAATGAGGTAGTCAAAACTGCCTTTTATTTTAGATTTTATCGATTCTCGATCCCACAATTTTCAGCAAAGGAATCAATGAACTACCTTAAAAATGACGCAAGTGCATAGATAACAATGGTTTGGCAAAGGCAAAATTGTTTTTTGTTTTGCTTTTTTCATATAAAACCCTGATTTTATTAGTAAGGACCTAATGTCGATTTGTAGTTTTCAGTTATTTTTCATTTCAAGTTTCACAAGTCACCTAGAAGTAGTCTTGATTTTTGATGAGGAAGTTTTAAAAATGGCACTTTAATTTAAGAAACTTTCTCATGAAATTCGAATTGTAGGTATCCAATGACTAATTGTTTTTGTTTATGGGGTCTAAAGTAGCTCAAAATGATTCATGTACATCAATCACACTGTAGCACTTGTCTTTTCCAAACTTGGCAGACAATGTTTTCAAATTAAATTACTAAAAATTACTTTACTGAAAATTTTAAAAAGGTAGATAAGTTATTATACTCCACACGCAGAATTGATCATCTAAAACTGCAATTACCTAGATATAATAACTTATACGGAAAAAGAACATTAAACTATGTTATACCTAATCTAATCAATCAGTTACCTAAATCTTTGAAAGACGTCATTACACGTAAAAACATAAAATATAAACTAAAAAATTTTTATGTACAATTAACTCTTACTAAATACTCGTAACACTTTAAACAACTTCTCGTTCTATATTATTAGTTTACTTTACCAACATATCTTATTATAAATTTATAAAAATATATGTTCCTGTGTCACGATTATTCACAGAATGTAATAAGTTCACCATGTGATTTTACGCTCATCGCCTAAGACTATTTTGTATTTTTGTACCCATAAATAGTTTTGTCAATTAGAAACATAACATTTAATGCACCTAATTTAAGTTGGTAATAATATTAATGTAACTTTGGTAATGTAATTTATTATAAAGTATTAATTAGAATAATGTGTCGACAGCAATGGTGTACGGAAAAACTCTAATGAGTTTATGTTTACACTAAAACTATTCATCTTTGTAATCATAAATTTCTTAAATAAATAAATAAATAAATAAAATAATAAATAAATAAATAATATGTGATTATGTTCAATAATACCCTGTTATGTTCAGTACTCATTCATACCTCAAAACAATTTTTTTTTTTCAGATTTTAAATTAATCATGTACTCATGTAAATGTAAAATGTATTTAACTTACTTGCTAACTTATTTTTTTATTAACTTACATAACATGAATTGCCTGCAATGAACAATGGTAACATGAAATTTAGATGAATATTTAATAATATTCATCGCAATTTCATGTTTGTAATCTAATGATTACAATACCTACCTATTCATAAGCTTTAAAATTTAATTGGGTACAAATAACTTACCTTTAAAATGTTACAACATTAATATTTTTATTTACTTTCCAGATAAACTTCCATCATGCATACTTCAATGAGTGGAAACGAAATTCGAAAAACATTTATTGATTTTTTCATCCATAAAGGACATAAATATGTGCATTCTTCATCTACCATACCATTGGACGATCCATCTTTGCTTTTTGCCAATGCAGGCATGAATCAATTTAAGCCAATTTTTTTGGGATCAGTAGATCCTAATTCTGATATGGCTCAATATGTGCGAGTTGTAAATACTCAGAAATGTATCAGGGCTGGCGGAAAACATAATGATTTGGATGATGTAGGTAAAGATGTATATCATCACACTTTTTTTGAAATGATGGGAAATTGGTCTTTTGGAGATTATTTTAAAAAAGAAATTTGTGCATGGGCTTGGGAACTGTTAACTGTTGTTTATAAATTGCCGGCCGATAGATTATATGTGACATATTTTGGAGGAGATAGTGCATCAGGTCTTGAACCAGATTTAGAATGTAAAAACATTTGGTTGAATATAGGTCTCCCAGAATCTCATATATTGCCAGGAAGTATGAAAGATAATTTTTGGGAAATGGGAGAAACTGGTCCTTGTGGACCTTGCTCTGAATTACATTATGACAGAATAGGAGGACGAAATGCAGCACATCTTGTTAACATGGATGATCCAGATGTTTTAGAAATTTGGAACTTAGTGTTTATACAATTTAATAGAGAATCTGATGGATCACTTAAATTATTACCAAAGAAACATATTGATTGTGGTCTAGGACTTGAAAGGTTAGTTTCTGTTATTCAAAATAAAAGAGCTAATTATGATACTGATTTCTTTATTCCTTTATTCAAAGCAATTGAAGTAGGCACAAAAACGAGACCTTATACTGGTAAGGTCGGCGTTGAAGATGTTGATGGAATTGATATGGCATATCGTGTACTGGCTGATCATGCAAGAACCTTGACTATAGCTTTATCAGATGGTGGATGTCCAGATAATACTGGTAGAGGTTATGTGCTTCGACGAATTTTAAGGCGGGCAGTACGATATGCTTCTGAAAAACTCAATGCAAAGCCTGGTTTTTTTGGTTCACTCGTTCATACAGTAGTGCAGTTGCTTGGTGATGTATTTCCGGAAATAAAAAAGGACCCAGATGCGATTATACAGATTATAAACGAAGAAGAAATTCAATTTCTAAAAACACTTTCTCGTGGAAGAAATTTGCTTAACAGAACTATAGAAAAGTTAGGTGGGTCAAAGATCGTACCAGGTGATGTAGCTTGGCGGCTTTATGATACCTATGGATTTCCAGTTGACTTAACTCATTTAATGTGTGAAGAAAAAGGGTTGTCTATTGATATGGAAGCTTATGAAAAAGCTAAAAAAGAATCACAGTTATGTTCCCAAGGTAAATCTGTAGGCCAGGAAGATCTTTTGGCGTTAGACATACATGCTATTAGCCATTTACAGAATAGTGGAGTACCTATTACTGATGATTCTCCAAAATATAGTTATACGCCAACTTCAAAAGATAAAGAGGCTATTTATAAGTTTGCTCCTTGTACAGCGACTATTTTAGCCTTGAGATGGAATAAAGAATTTGTAAATGAAGTAACTTCTGGTCAGGAATGTGGCTTAATATTGGATCGTACAAATTTTTACGCCGAGCAGGGAGGCCAAATTTTTGACGAGGGATATATGGTTAAAACAGATGATGATAGCGTTGAATTTACAGTTAAAAATGTACAAGTCAAAGGTGGTTACGTCTTACATACAGGGAAAGTTGAGGGTACCATGAAAGTTGGGGATATATTATCATTACATATAGATACCGAAAGACGTCGACTCATTATGAATAATCACACTGGTACGCATATACTAAATAATGTGTTGAGAAAAGTACTTGGAAATGACTCCGATCAACGTGGATCTCTTGTGATGCCTGATCGATTAAGATTTGACTTTACAAACAAAGGTCCTATGACTACGAAACAAATCAAAGATACGGAAGATGAAATTAAGGATATTATAAATCAAAATAAAACTGTTTATGCTAAACATACTAGTTTAAGCGACGCAAAAAAAATCAAAGGCTTGAGAGCTATGTTTGATGAACATTACCCTGATCCAGTTCGCGTTGTTTCCGTTGGTATACCGGTGGAAGAATTGGAAAAAAATCCAGATGGCCCATCAGGTTATGAAACATCCGTTGAATTTTGTGGAGGTTCACATTTACACCAAACTGGCCATATAGGAGATTATGTTATAGTTAGTGAAGAGGGAATTGCAAAAGGTATTAGAAGGATTGTTGCTTTAACCGGACCAGAAGCTGTTAAAGCTTTAAATAAACTCAGTGTTTTGGAAAATGAAGTTAATAATATTGCCAATTATATTAAAGATGAAGGTGATGGAATGAATCAAAAAGAGATAGTAAAGAAACTTGTAGATCTAACTAATGATATATCACACGCACAAATATCATATTGGAAAAAAGAAGAACTTAGAAATATGTTAAAAAATTTGAAAAAACAACTAGATGACAAAGAAAGAGCATCTAAAGCGATGATAATAACACAGGTTACCGAAAAGGCTAAAGAAATATGCCTTGAAGAAAAGGCATCTCAAGTAATTGTTACTGAATTAAATGCATTAGGCAATACTAAGGCTTTAGATGGTGCTCTAAAACAAGTCAAACAGTTGCTACCCAATACCGCTGCAATGTTTTTCTCTGTAGATGAGGAGGCTAACCGAATATACTGTCTGGCAGCTGTGCCTAAATGTTTAAATGAGAAAGGATTATTAGCTTCTGAGTGGGTGCAATCAGTAGTTGGTGTAATGGGTGGTAAAGGTGGTGGTAAGCCTGAGTCTGCACAGGCCTCTGGAAATAACTCCAAGTGTGTTAAGGAGGCGATAAAAATTGCAAAAGAATTTGCATCTTCTAAGTTGTAAGCACTAAATTATATTGTTTAATATATTATTATATAATAGTTATTGTTAACCACTATAATTAACGTAAAATAAACTTTGCTTACCCTATAAAAGTGTTTTAAAATTTTCCTATTTGAAGTAAATTCCACAAATCTCTATAATAAAGCTTCCTATGCAAATTCGTACATTGAATATTACAATATGTAACGTAATTAACGCACACCCCAATTAGTATATTATGTTATAATCATAATACATACACTGAATTTTTAGTTAAACATTTTTATGCACTGATTATTAATCAAATTAGTTATACTAGTTCCGGAAGAATGTTGTGGTGACCGTACAAATCCACGAACGCAAAGACTTTAACTTGCTTGAAATAAAGTTCATTTTTCTTTATTTTTATTGAATGACAGAATTAGCAATAATACAAATAAAACTGCACTCTTAAAAGTCTTATTGCCTTAAGTTACGGTCCATTTCAGTTTGTTTTGACTGTACAGATTTAGTGTGACTGTAATTTACGTAGTTTTAATTATTTTTGGGATAAAAAATTACCTATATTAAAAATGATAGGAATCGATTCAGTAAACGATTTTGAACAAACTACTTTCTCAAAGTGCGTTATTTATGATACATGTTGTATATACATACATATTTTAATTGCGTTATGATGTTTCTATATCGGGACCTAAAATAATTTCTTTGTGTCAGTCTGTCCCTTGAATGTAATAGACGCAAGGTTTTTTCTAATAACATCAGTCTGTTAAAACTGAAATGTTCTCCTTCGATTAGTACTGTTTAGCTTCTACTACTAGGCTCAGGCGTCTTCACACGGACGGAGCAAGACCTCAATTTGGTGTGGACAAAATGAATTTCGCGAGGCCCCTGGCGACGAATAAATATTATTTATGTTTGGATTTTCATTACAACCACTGCTGAACGTAGGACTCCCGCAACGACTGTCACGGTCTTGTGTCACCTAAATACATTCCTAAATGGTTTACCTCGTCGTTCATCCGTCCTCCATTTAACCACCTTGCTTCGTTTACCAGCAGGCTTCCACTCGGGAACCTTTCTTCTCTATGGGTGGTGGGTTCTTCGAGTTTTACCTGCTTATTGCGCATTTTTTATTGTAATAATTTGGACGATGTCAGTTACTTTTTTTTGCTGCGGATATCTTTGATACGAAATACCTTGCCCACACCTCGCAGAATGACTTTAAAAGGACCATGTCTCGGTTCCATAAGTCATCGCTGGCAACACGCACTGGTTGTACTCTTTTTTTGATATTTATTGGACTACCCAGTTTATTCTAAAAATATTACAATAAAAAAAACATTTCGTTCATATTATATTTCACTACATTGCCGAATGATGTAAAAGGATAGCGTGTAAAATAAAAAAAGAGGACAGCTAGTGTCACTTGCACGTAAGTGTAAATAAATGTTCCTCAGCCACCAATCATTCGACAGAATCCACTAGTTCGTCTGTGCACCAATCACCTCGGCTATGTTTGGAGTGCACTCGTCTATATCGTCCTCGCATTAAATTTATTTGCACACTGCAAATGAACTCTTTTTTTCTAACTTCCAAAAATTAAAATATAAGGAAAATAATTGAAACATACTAATAAATCGAAGCATATTGCATACTTACATGTGATACGAGATTCCTTGTTTTGTTAACTTTAGAATCATAATTGGTACATCTTTTAAATACACACGATGACATTTTTATTATTGTTTACAATTTCTATACAGTGTCTTTCTTGCCGCTAAAACCGCCGACTAAAGACAAAACGTCGCAATTAAGACGTTTTCGAGTCTTCACTACGCGTTAATAACATAATATCTGCTTCTTTTTGTATATAATATAATTGCACCCAAACTAGTCCAAAACCAAATTTCAGAGGCCAGTAACTTCTGTCATAACATTGTACTATCAATTTATGCTTTAACATTGCGTACATTATGAGTTATTAAAGAACTACTTTAAACAAGAAAACAAAAATCCGATAAGTACGTCGGTTGACCACTTGGTCGAAGTTGAAATTGCTGGGATAATTTTAGTTCTCTCATTAAAAAAAAGCAATTAAGTGTAACATTTTATAAGGAACACCGGCTACACTGTGCGATCTAAATTGTTCACATGGTTTTTTTTATAGAAGAGGGGCAAACGAGCATACGTCTCGCCTGATGGAAAGTGATTACCGCTGCCCATGAGCAACTGCAAGACCAGGGGAATTGCAGATGCGTTGCCGGCCTTTTAAAAATAGTAGGCTCTTTTCTTGAAGGTCACTAAGTCGTATCGGTCCTGAAAAATCTCTGGTGATAGTCAATTCCACAAGAAAGTTGTGCGAGGAAGAAAACTTGTTTTAAATCGCGCGGTGGTGGACCGCCAGTCATCCAGATGGTATGGATGATATCGTGAGTTTTGTCGGGATGTGCGATGGTGAAATTGTGCGGCTAGAATTAGTCCGAACAATTCCTCAGAGCACTCTCAGTGGTAGATGCGATAAAATACGCAAAGAGATGCAACATCTCTTCGCAGTGCCAGTGAGTCAAGCCGATTTCTTTCAATACTGGCTGAGACAACAAGGGGAGTGCCTTGAAACTGAGGAGATACGACGAAAGGGTTTTTTTGCGGTAAACGCGCTAACTTGTGTCTTCTGGGGATTAAACAGGACTAGATTTAGTCGCCCCCAGTCCGAGACTTTGTACATAACTCACTCAATATATACCCTTACGCATGGTTTATCTTGAATCAAGACATGTCATGAAAAATCATGAAATACACTGACTACATTGTTAAAAACAGAACTAATCAACTATGATTTGTAGTTGAGAATAATAATTAATTCGTTTGCACGAATTAATTATCCAATTTGTATAGGATTAGCTAGCAGCGGAATACAACAAGTGCACCGTGCCAAGCTAGGGCCAAGACTGCCTTCACGGTTTTTTTTGCGCCCAGAAGCATAAGTAAAGGGCTACCCTCCGGGAAGCGGGGAGGGGGGAAAGGTGGTGAATGCTCTAAGCATATGACGCAGCCGGCAGCGTGGTTATGAGGGACTCACTGGGAAACCTCAATGCCTACCCACTAAACTATATTTGATATATTAAATCTACAAACACTATAATATTTTACTTCCTTTCAACATATTTTCTAATAATTGTAATTGCAGTCTCTCAATCACCCCAATACAGGTGTGCCATGAACATATCTTTTTCTGACGCATTAATCTTTGCAAAAGTAACCGTTGGTAAGACACTATGTAGGTTAAACTGAGCATAGTGCTCTAGGTTTCAAATCAGCTTTTTCGGGAGTCAAGAAGCAAGTCCCGATTAACCCACAGGCTAACTAGGAGCGCTGAGCTTGCCTTTGCAAACACTACTTTAGTACACAATAAATGTAAAATTGCTGAAAAATGTTACTTGTTGCTTTTTTGTTTATTTTTTGATACAAAACAATTAAATAGATAGTAAAAATAAAACTGAATTATTTGGTACCTTTCAGGGAAAGAAGTAAAAATATGTCAAATAAGAATAGAAAGGGAGTTGGGTGAGCAAGTGAATGGAGTTTGTGTTTTTGAGACGTGGATTTAGTGGGGATGGTAGATATGATAAGAATGTAATATATAGAAAAACGGGTGAACGCAGGAAATAGAGTAAAAAGGGGTCTACAGTCTATTGTGGGAAGTCAGAATGTCTCAAAAAATACACACATGGAAATTCGCAATGCTGTGTTAGCCCCTATCTTAATGTATGGTAGTGAAAGTTGGGTGTGGCCGAATAGAAAGCACAAGAGTGAAATAGTAGTCGGTAAGAGACGCCCTTGGTGAAAGTTTGTCGACCAAATTAGCGATCTATTGAAAATGGGCCAAATAAGAGTACCCTTAACCGACGAGCATGTATGCGTAGGTATATGGATGTGGATGAGGCGAGAGAGGTGTGTCAGGATCGTGCCAAATGGAAGTCTGTAGTCCCTGCCTGCCCCTCTGGGTGACAGGCGTGAGTGCTTATATATTATGTATGTAAAAGTCAAATAAATGCTGTAGAAATGCGATCATTAAGGAGTGTGTTAGGACTGAATCTAAATCACAGTGTCAGAAATTGTGTGATAAGAGAAAAGTGTAGTTTGCAAGATGATGTTGACACCAGGATTAAGAAAGCAATGCTTAGGTGGTTTGGTCATGTAGGAAAAATAAACGAGAAAAGAGTGACAAGCAAAGCAAATTTGTATTGCAGAAGTGAATGTCAGAGTCGGGAAGAGACGCCTTAGACAAAAGTTCATCGACCAAATTGATGATATATTGAAGATGGGCCAAATTAAGAGTACCCTTATCCGACGTGCATGTATGCTTAGGTATATGGATGTAAAGGAGGTGAGAGAGGTGTGTCAGGATCGTGCCAAATGGAAGTTTGTAGTCTCTGTCTACCCCTCTGGGTGACAGGCGTAAGAGTTTATGTTATTTATGTTACTTACATAATAAAATTAATCACTTGAGTACAATAACGCATCTTGGCAAATTACTATTATGAATTTAAAGGAGGCGAGAGAGGTGTGTCAGGTTCGTGCCAGATGGAAGTCCGCAGTCTCTACCTATCCCTCTAGGTGACAGGCGTGGGAGTTTATGTTACTTTCATATTATATTAATTACTTGAGTACAATAACGCATAGGTGTTAATCTTGGCGCATCACTATTATGAATTTAAAGGAGGCGAGAGAGGTGTGTCAGGTTCGTGCCATATGAAAGTCCGCAGTCTCTATCTATCCCTCTGGGTGACGGGCGTGTGAGTTTGTGTTATTTATGTACTTACATAATTAACTTAATCACTTAAGTTAGTAATATTATTTATCCTGTGCTTAAGTATAATAACGCATAGGTATTGATCTTGGCGTATCACTATTCCCCCATACATTCTCTTATCTATGCATACATTGCCTCAAATGGGGGGGATATTTGCCATTGTTCCCTACCCTTGGCAACCAGATTTTTTATTAGGAAGAGTCTGCTATCCCTCTCCTGATTTGTGTCCCTCTGTCGCCTTTAACGACACTCACGGGACAGACATACGCATCAAGCTACTTCCAGATGCTCTAGAATGTTGAAATTCGGAGTTCGGCTGGGTAATTGTATGTATACAAAGGAAAAAGTCAGAAAACGGTGAATTATTAAGATTTATTTTTACTATTTTCCAAGCAATTGGTTTTATTAATACAACGCTTTTTAAAATTATAATAGCAAAAAACTTTTACTTTCGAAGGGTAAATGTTCTATGGAAGGTCGTTTTTTGTATATTTTTATAAATATACAATAACAGCATATCACTTTTGAATGATGAATAAGAATTAAGAATATTTTTTCACAAACAGTAATAATATCCCATAAAACATAAATATATGAAAATTTGAGTTGTTGTGTGTGGGTGTCGACTTCGCCGACAAAAGAATTGAGATCTAAATCCAAGTTTTGTATGTAGCTTATCCTGAAATTTATTTATAAGCACATACAAGATTCTAAAATAAAATTAAAACTATTTTCTTTCTTTTGCTACAACTATGTTTATTATTTTAAAATATTACATACTACTTATACTTGAACAGCAGCGCAAACAAGATGGTTATACCTAGGGCAAGCTTTTTAAGGTTTTTTGTTATTCCCAGAAGTCGTCTCTTACGACACCCACAGTAATAATTTAGGGTTGTTTTAATTAAAAATAACATTGTTTTTTATGTTTTTATTGAACTTTATAAACGAACATTTTAAAAATAGTACAAACAAAAATATATCTTATATAACCGCCATATTACACTAATTTTATCTACATAATAATATTTATTGTTTAAACAAATATTCATACAAGTATTTGGTTGGTCTTTTTTCACGGCACCGGTCTCAAAGGTACATAATGTCATTTCTGAGGACTGGTGCTTGGTGCACATTAAATTAAAGTGATAATAATTTACATAACTACATTTAATAAAAGTTATTTATTCCTGACCGAAGCCTTCAGTTTCTTCTATAGCATAATTTAATTTTTCACACAGCTGTTCATAACTTTTGTAGGGCGGAAGGTCGAGTCTGTTGAAACAAGTGTGCGATCGAGGCAACCACGTATCTTTTCCAACCTGCGAAATATATTAAAAAATATAAAATTTAATATATAATGAAACTGCATCAAATTATTTCCTGTTAAAACAATATTTAATAATGAAGCCTGGAGAATGGTTTCAAATGTTCCAATTCAATGCTTTAATTTCTACATTATTAATAGAATATAGACGGAATTTCGGCCACGACGGCCTGCCTCGACGTAGGTAGCCATCGGCGCAGGACAGGATTGTAGTGCCCAAGTGTACGCAAGCACTGGTGCACTCTCTATTCCCTGACTCTTATAATCCGATGGGACGGTAAACTGACACGACCGGAGAGAGATCAGGCGCAGGACCAACGGCTTTACGTGCTTTTCAAAGCACGGGGGTGAGACACCGCCAACTTCGTGACTCCGGGCAGCTACTGAGAATTTCTTGACAGAAAAACTTAATAATTGATTTTTAGGCCCGACCCGGGATTCTAACCCAGGACCTCATGATCAGCAGTCGCACTACTGCAGCCACTAGACCAACGTGGCAGTCAAAAGAATAAAATAAAAGATATTTATTTCTACTACTGTTACTACACTTCTTAATGATTTATTCTTTATCTTCCCAGACTCATAATTAAAAATAAGTATTCGATTAGATTCGATAGACGAGAGATATAAGCAAGCAATGTCCACCATTCACTTTTTGGGATTTTTTTATTTTTTAGATTTGGGGTTATTTCCCAAGGCATTAATGACTCTTGTTGTCTCGAATTGGGACTCAGGTATAAGCCACAACTCCTAGATAGCAAGAAAAGTGGAATTAAATTTGTTAATAAGGAAGATAAGTTCATTCTTTTTATGTTTGATACTCCTATAATTCCATTGCAGAATTGTGAATGTTGCTAGTTATTGAAGTAATCTGAGTAAGTTTTTGGCGTAAGGGGGAGTTCTATGTCACTAAAATGGGAGATCATGTTAATTAGCATTGATATCATATGTTCGCAGAAATTATCAATACTAGAAATGTTGTCATTCCCCAGTAAAGCATTTCTATTAGGACGGGAAAAACTAGGACTCTTAACAATCGCCTGATGGGCTGCCATATCATATCCAGAATTAAGTGATTGACTGTAGGTATGTTGAAGAATAAAAATTGTTTTTTTTATAGGATGAAGTTTGTGAAGGCTGAGCCGAAAGGGTTGAAAGACTGTCAGTTATGGTATAAGGGGTCTGTAAAAAATATAACAATTAATAAAATTAAATTGACATTCTCAAGGACTTTTATTAAGTCACCAAAAACTATTGCTTTTTTCAATGTTGCTGATATTTCTGTATCGTCAAAAAATGCAATGTTATCAGTAATTATCTTAATCTGGTATAAAATAATTACATCTTTAGATCTTAGTTATCACAATGATAACAAATAAATTGTGTAAAGTATGATAAAACAATTTAAGGTATATCACATGTTCTATTTGATTAATTTTGTGCTAGAAGTTGTTTTTTTATACATTTACATGATAACCGCAGCGCGGAGAGCTCGGCCTACTATTAAAAACCATATAAACGAATGGGAAGACATATCTCAACACTGTTCACTTTAACATTCCGACACGACTGGATTTCTACATAATAGTAAATAATAGAAGCCTCACCTTCTCTATACAAAACCGTTGCGGTCCATTCGAGCCCATAAGCTCAGCGAAACCTCCTACAGGAACTCTGCACGTGCCTGTGACGAACTGAAGCAATCTTGCCCGTTTTTCGTTGTCCATTTGTCGTACAAACTGTAATACAGATACAATAGAGAACTAAATATGTAGCCCAATCCTTACACCTAAGTAGGTAAGTTTGGCAGATGTGATGTGTAATGTATCTGCATAAACACTCAATTACAATAATTATAAATGGGTTTTACTCGCAAGCAATCAAAACAAATAGTTAAAGAAAAAAATGAAAGAAACGTTTCGTTACGCTAAGACGGTGCGATTAACCGCCTAGAACTACATCACCCCTTACCACCGGCGGGATTGTGGTCAAGCACTGGATTATAATCAAAAAGAAACCTGCAGATGCTTTGTCACCCTTGGAGACTAACGTGGAATGCCTCATTGCTTTAACCCGGTATTTGACACTCTAGCTAGTTGAAATACTACAACTGAACTAAACACTTTAGGTAATAATTGTACGAAAATGTAGTGTAATGACGTCATAGTTTTCGTAGACTAATTCTAATCTTACTTGTATATTTTTAAATACAAAAGATCTTACCTAAAATAGAAAATTAACCTTTTAAAACACTAGTAAAAAAAGCAAAATTAATTTATATGATATAGTTATTATTAATGGTATGTAGTTTCAATTTTAACTACCCATTTAAACTGGAGCTTCTGAAAGCGGGTTGAAAACTAGTACTTCAAATCCTTCAGCTCTTTAATTCCGTCCTCTATGGTGGCACGCGTGGAGCAGAAGTGCGGCGGTCTTGTTTTTCAAGAAAGGCGACAACGCTCTCTTGAAGAACTACAAACCAATTTCCCTACTGAGCCGCGTTTTGAGAGTCATTACGAATCATCTCACACGCAGACTCGACGACGACTTCCAGCCTCCCGAACAAGCCGGTTTCCGTAACGGCTCTAGCATCATAGATCACTTACATACCCTTCAGAAGTCTGAAGAGTACAATCTGATACTTTACCTTGCGTATGTGGACTACGAAAAAACCTTTGAATCCGTCGAAATTTTGGCGGTGCTACAATCCTTTCAGCGATGCCAAGTTGACTGTCGGTATATCGAAGTGCTGAAGTGTTTTGTAGAGTAGGGTTGAGATGGCTATTCGAGTACAGAACCAGAGTACGAAACCTATCCTACTGTAGAGAAGTGTAAGCCAGGGTGACGTTATATCCCCGAAACTCTTCACCGCTGCATTGGAAGACGTTTTCAAGCAAATGGATTGAAAAGGATACGGTATTAACATCAATGGCGAGTACAACACTCACATTCGATTTGCCGATGGTATAGTCGTAATGGTGGAATCGCTGGAGGACCAAAGCACTACGCTCAATGATCTCAATAGTGCCTCCTCTAGGTCTTAAGATAAACATGGACAAAGCAAACAGTATGTGTAACGTCCATTTCACATCTATGCCGGTAGTTGTTGGGAGCACTAAGCTCGAAGTTGTTGACGGGTATGGGAAAACTAGTCAGACTACGTAAGTCTAATTTGGACAGAGAGGTTAGTTGACGGATTCTATTCAATATTACAAACGCATAAGTACCATAAACCTGTCGCATTCATATACTTATTCATATAAATCAAGTTTTACATTCATAGCTTTTATGGTTGGTAGCTCAGTGTAGATCGCTTAAGACTTTGACTTGACTTAACGTCATAGTAACCTCTAATGATGTCTTTGACACTACCAAAACACCTTCGAGTGTTTTATAATTATTCAAAGTCAGACAAGAGACTACTGTATATAAAGTGCTTACATAAAATGTTATTGAAACAATGTTTATTGAAGACAGATTTACGTAATTCATACATCATATTATAAGAAGGGCGGCTGATAGCACACGAAGTGCTGTTTTTGTAAGACAATGCGGCTGTCTACACGAGACGGAATTCGAAGCAGGCCGTGAAGGACACGAGCATCCTGCAAATTGACCATCTACCTTACAATACAGACCTGGCTCGCAGCGACTATTTTCTTTTTCCTAATTTGAAAAAGGAGTCACGAGGTTGTAGATTTGTTGAAGACAATGAAATGAAAGTGGCTACTGAAAGCCATTTTGAAAATAGGTATCCGCTAGATATGAAAATTGAATTTCGATTGAGGGAGGTTATTAAAACATAAAAATAAAATACTTATACTGTTATACTTTTATTTAATGCCTAAGGCCACGAACTTAGCAGCCGCCCCTCGTATGAATTTTTGTGTTTGGGATGGTAAACTTGTCGTTTGAAGATGATAGGCCCGTTTTCAGTGAAATGTTTAACAAAACCAAATTTTATATCAATTGGTTACATCAGACTCAAAACAACAGCTTTAGCTCTTCGTACTATGCTGTCCTAAGTAAAGCAGTAGTTATGTGTGTAAAGTCTAATTCCAAATTAAAATAAATACCACGTAAGTAAAGAAGAGTTGATTCGCTTGTAGTGAAAAACATCAAAATTACCCAATGGTTAATGACATTGTAAATTATTTAAACTTACGACAATTAAATATACGGACCTGCCAGAACCAGGCGACCTGTTTGCTGGTGCGCGTGTAATGCCGATAGATAGCGTTACGCTGCCAGTCGTCGACATCGATCTCCTGCATGCCGCAAAGCATCAACTCCAGTTCCCTCTCATCAAAATACTTTAGCCACTCAAGCGGCACCACCTGAAGATGCACAAAAAATTATAATATTGCTATCAGTTGAGAGTACAAGTCCTTGTACTCTCAACGCTTTACTAACGTAATCTACTTATTACGTTTTTTTTTTAAGAAACAACCTAAAAAACAACAACCTAGAAATATAATTTTTACAATTACAGAAATGCAAATTTCAACGGATAACGGCCGTTGATGATTACCCATCTTAAATCATAAGAAAAAATTTAGAAATAATTGGCAATCACTTAAGGTAATTACGACTTAATATTATTCATAGAAGAGATATCAAATTCCCTTGTATTTACTAATGTAACCACATTTAATCTTTTACATAAAAATCTATTGCTGTCTGTTAGTTTTGCAAAAACTCGAAAATAGCTCGAGCGATTTGATGAATATTTTGTGTGTATTTGAGTAGATCGTCTAAAACTCTGTAGGAGCCGGCAGGTGGCGCTGTTGTCGAGATCCAGGAATTACCTGTGCGAATCCGGGGCGGATCTCTAGTATTATATTAAAAATAATTATTATGCACAATATAGCCGTATAAAAATTCAAAGGCTATGCCCGTAAGATATATTAAAAAGCTTCTTAAAGCTCAAATAAATAACAATATTAACACTGCTTCATGATATGACTCTGAATTTTAATCAAGTTCACAAAGAGTTTTTTACGCGACGCCATAATTTAATCAATAAGTAATAAATACAATGTGAGAATACTCAAGAGCTCATAATGATGCGTTTATTTACGCAAACCTTTCCGATTATTTCGAAAGTAAAATGTAGTTTAATTGTTTTTAAATGAGTATGTAGCAAAATATAATAAGCTTATTCCAAGCGTTTAGCGTGGGAAGGAGGAAAACCAATATAATTGCACTTGATTTCATTTAGTTCTCAGGAGTGATAATACAATACAACTGTACTACATAATATTTTGTAGCTTTCTTCTTTTTTTGCAAGTTTACTGGTGTACATGGAACAAAGCTACCGTTACCTTACTTACCCTCAGGTGGACTGTTAGCTCGTTCGTTACTATGAAAATGTCTTCTATACATAGGTTTATATTTATATACAGGGTTATTTTTCAAAGAGTAGCCAAATTTCAAACTTAAGTTCAAATATATAATAATAATAATTAACAGTTTTTGCATCTTATGAAAATACGGGTAAATAAGGATTCTACTTTTATTTTAATTTATTTCAAATTGAATGTGATTTACGGGCAACTATGTTTTTGCCTACCAATCGACTCTTACAAATGTGTGCGTGCGCAGTAAAATCAGTAAAAATAATGCATTACCACACATTTTGGATTTAAAAGATAAAAAGGACAGAATGTATGAGATTTCCTTATTAATTTTTCTTCGCCTTTTACCTATATTACTTATTCTGAATCTCCTCTGCAGATTTGGCTTATTGCAAAATAACCCTGTATATATAAATCAATTGATGTCCGTCAGTCTCGCCAAAACTCAAAAACGGCTATATGATTTTTATTGTGTGTGTTTGAATGGGTACCTAGATGGTCTAGGTTAACATTT
Source organism: Parnassius smintheus behrii (assembly GCA_036936625.1). Classification (NCBI taxonomy): domain Eukaryota; kingdom Metazoa; phylum Arthropoda; class Insecta; order Lepidoptera; family Papilionidae; genus Parnassius; species Parnassius smintheus. Next base: position 33,458,615 of record JAUPFT010000005.1, on the reverse strand, counting down.
GGACCCGGTAGGTAGCGCTGTGGTCGAGATCCAGAAATCACCCGTGCAAATCCAGCCGGATCGCTAGTCTTATACGCTAGTATTATGTTGCACAGTGCTTATGAATTTTGTATATTATGTATTTTTGTTGTTATAAAATAAGTAATATACAAAAAAAAACTAAAGTGACAATTAACTGATCATTTTCGTTTTGAAAGTCACCAGTCGACTAGTACTATTTTAATTTGTAATCTTACTTTTGCAAAGTAATATAATATGGGTAATGGCTAGAATATTCAACTTATTTAAATATTAAGTGAAACTAATTTTATGGCTTTTATCGCATTTAAAACTTTTTAATTCCCGACTTTTCGGGTGCTGGTGGTCACGGGGAGGACTGAGATGTTTGACTTTCCGACGTCATAGTTAGCCCTGCTACCTTCAGTCTCAGATGAAGTAAAAAAGGTAGATATCGCACCTAGAACAAGAAACTGAAACCAATTTTATAACTTTGTGTGAGTCAGAGAAGTGTTGCCACTTCTTTTTAAAAGTCCCTGAAAATCGAGATACAATCCTACAACTATAAGAACAATGTGCGATGCGAATGCGAAAGTATATCTGTCTGTTTTAATAAATTGCAACAATTAGACAATTCAAAAAAAGATGAAGCACGTAGGAGGCGTCTGTAGATCATTTAAAAGTCTTCTTGATAGATTGTCCAGTGAGCATGTAAGCATCAATAAACTACGGGTAGGAGAGATATGAAGTATAAGCCGGAGAGGACACCTGAGTCTCGGTTAAAAAGAGCAAGGCCGGCTTCGCCGTCTCCGGGTGGTAGTGGACACCATTAAGATTGGAATGAAGTGTCCTAATGTTGCAAAAATTCACAGATAGCGTGACAGAGCTCACCTTGGTCTTATTGCTCCGCTTGCCTCTAGCTTAAGGGGGAGGGGGAATTGGGCCTCCAGCCCAAGTGAAACGCAGAGGTAAACCTCTACTTCACGCAGGTATTCTGTGTGTGTGTGTGTTCAAGCTGGCCCATCCATGCGACATCAATAGCCGCTGCGTGGCTCTACCACTGTCAAATCAAGAGGATGGCAGCCATTTTGGTTCATTTCAGCTCTGTCTTATAGCAGCTACCCTTCTTTTTTTATAGGATAGGGTGACAAACGAGCATACAATCCACCAATTTCCAATAAAAAGGGTATCCGGTTCTCTGCACTCACCAAACGAAATAGCAGCATTAAACTACTATATTACGCTGGTATTATGTGAGAGCGTGGTCCTTCCCCGGATGAGCCGACCCATTCGTGCTTTAACAATACTACTAATAGTGTAACTGCAGCATGGCTCACCACGTAAAAAATTCATGTCTTATTAAAATATTCGTTGTTAGCCTAAAATCATAAATATTTTATGTTAGTAAAATAGTTTGTAAGTTCTCAACAATTAAAACAGAAACATCAGCGACTTAAAAAATTAAATATTTTCATTGACTTCAATTTGATGTAACATAATAACAACTAATTAAAAAAAATACGCTGACTACGTATATTTTTATAACTTAGCCTAAAATTAATTACCCAAATCTTGGAAGATTAGAAATAAGAAATACTGGCAACATTCTCCCGTTACGTAATCTCGAAACATTGGGTGCGTTTGGCAGAAAAAAGCGCTAGCAAGCGCTTGCAAGCAAAATGGTGATCGTAAGCGGTAAGCGCTGTCTAATCATAAGTAGCTATTTTCCTCCAGGACACGATGTTAGTTTTAACCGGGGAAATATATGTTTGTAAAGTATTCATATTAAAAACTTACCAATCATGAATTTTTAATAACACATATATGTTTATTCATGTCATTATATTACTTAAAACTAATATTGCACAAAACAACTTATAAACTCTACTTCAAAACAAACAAATTAAATAAGCAAAATGGCGGATTGTGTCAGCGCTACTGAAGTAGCAATCGTGTCCTGGCCGAAAACTATTTCAGCGCTTGCATGCGCTTGCTAGCGCTTTTTTCTGCCAAACGCACCCATTGACTGTCAATGATTGACATTCGTGCTTCGAATAACCTTAAAAATTGTATTGGAATAACAAATTAAAATATAGTTAAATGAGTGTTTACGAGTGAAACGATATTGCTTCAGACTTTTTGTTAACTTTATTATTGTTTTTGTACCATTTAAATACACCGGACGGCACTTTGTAGGCAAATTTACTGCACGGCGCCCCGAGAAGTACTGAGCGAAAATGAGCATAAATTGATGCATGTGTGTGCGTGAACGCGTATGTTAACATAAAGGAGCAGAGTTTTTTGGCTTCACCAATAACAAAGGCCGCGCTGTATCTACCTTCTTTTACTTCATCTGAGCCTTCAGTTTTTAATGTACATTTTTTGTCAAAAAATTAATAACTTAGTCAAAAACTTTTAACATAAATAAAAAAATATAATATAAAAAAATTAATAAAAAAGATGAGAGTAGCCGGTCTATGACTATAACTATAACTATGACCTCGGGACGTCAAACATCTCAGTTCCCTCTATACTATGGGTGCTGTAAAGCACCCGAAACGTCGGAAATTAAAAATAAATAAAATGCGATGAAATCCGTAAAAATTAGTTTCATTTAATGTGGCGTTCGCGTAAATATAAGAAATCATTAATTAAATATCTCTATTTTTAAAATACCAATAAAATATTATAATATAGATTTTTTTTTATAGGATAGGGTGACTAACGAGCACACAGTCCACCTGACGGTGAGTGGTTGTTGTGGCCTATGGACGTCTACATCTATCCTCGATTACAAATCAAAATGCAGATGCGTTGTCACCCGTGAGGACTAAGATGGAATGCCTCGTTTTCAGTAAAAAGTGTCTCAGGATCTCTACACTCACCATACGAAACACAGCAGCATTAAGCTACTATTTTAAGCTGGTATTCTGTGAGAGCGTGGTCCTTCTCCGGTTGACCCATTTGTGCTACAACTATACTACTAATATAACTGCAGCATGACTCTACCACGTATAAAATAGTTATATAAAGATAATAATATACCTCATTAAATCCATCTAAAAATGCGGAAGTTTGTTCTTCTATTCCTCGAGTCATCCGCCATTGTGTAACAAGCTGAAGATATTGTTCTTTGTTCGTCTATGCGGTAAAGAAAATAAAGAAAATTGTTTAGCTGATTTTAAAATAATATTATTGTCTATTTCTATCATTATTATGTTCGGTTACTACCTATAGCTATGAAGTGTGTTGTAAATATAAATCTTGGCTATTTATGGGCAAACAAACTCTAAAAGGCCTATTTATTTTTAAGATGGTTTCCCACAAGATTTTAAAAAAAAACTTACATTCATATTCATGATTTTTAAATAAAATGGATTTCAAACAGGTAGGTAAATTGTAACCAATTTGTACATGTGTACAACCATCAAGTATAAATTAATAATTCGCACAATGAAAGACAAAGAAGTTATTGAAAATTAGAGTATCAATAATTTACTACTATTATTATTACAGCCTAAAAAGTTCACTGTTGGCCCTCCCCATAGATTACCTCATAGGGGGGATTTTGCCACAGTTGCCACGCTTGACAGGCGGATTGGCAACAGCAGTATTTTTATTATTTTGAGTTGATATCAGGAAGATGGTGCCGCCCGTCTCCTGTTTGCACTTCCCTCTGTCGCCTCTTACGACACCCACGGGACGATATCAAACATTTAAATAGTTAGATGCACCTTCGTCTTGAAAACTGTGCCATTATTTTTGGATGTGTTCGTTTGCAAGACGCTGAAGCGCGCACACTAATGCAATAGTGTCATCTCTTATTATCTTACAGAAATTGTGTACTACTTTCTCTGTCGCACAAGTGAGCACTGATTGCGAATGAGTGAGCTCACTCATTTGAGAATGGACACATTTCGAAGTAGTCATACTATGGTAAGGTCGCATCTAACTATTTAAATCTTTGGATGATATAGGGTAGTGGATACCCTTACATCGGCCTTACACGGTTTCAATAACTATATTCAATGAAAGGCCACAGGAACATTCATATCCAAGTAGTGACCTCACTGAGAGAGAGAGAGATGTATTATATCACACTAGAAGCGACATCAAGCATGCGGTACGTCTGGCACTGAGGTCTTCAACCCGCCTGCCAAACGTGTCGATCAAGGCAAATCCTCCAAACAACAGGAAAGACCCATGTCCAGCAGTGGAATTACGTGTACTGATAAAAAGAAGAAACAAATAGTGTATAATAATATACAAACAATTTCTGTAAGCACCTCGCCTGCAAATTGAACTCTGGAGAACAAGGCTTTGGTCACCGGCTGATAGCGGAAAATAATAAAGATGCTGATACAACAACACTCACGAAATAGTAACATTATACTCTACTTGTACGATGGTGGCGGGTCTGTCCTCACTGATTAATCTGCCAGTGAGATGAGCGTGGGCAAATCTTTAAAAAAAATGCGTCAATTGTAGCTTTTTTCTTATATATTCGACAGTGGATTCCTCAAGCTGACGATATAAGCAAGTGATCATCAATATTATCATTTCTATTGTCAACTCACAGAAGTTATAAAATATATAAGTATTAGTACTTATCCAGGTTGAAATGTTTTGTCGGCATCGATATCTTTACAACTGGATTTTCGTTCGCAGTGGATGGTTGGGGGCACTTAGGTTCGGCGTTTAGAAGAGTGCACCATTATCTGTTGGCAGCTACAGGTGGAAAATTCCCAGACCATCGGAGACAGGTTCCCTAATGCTGCTACATGACCCCAGATGCAAAGTTGACTTTTACACAAGTACTAGCCACTACCGGCGGCTCCGGCCGCGTGGAAACAAAAATGCATCTAATGTTCATTTTTTGCAATAACTTTTATTTTCCCGTGGTAAATAATTATAAATAAATATTACTTTATTGCCACATTAAAAAATAAAATAAAATGTAGGCAACAAGAGGTGACTTAATGTTTGTTGACACGGGATTTAGACCCATGTAGCGCTGGTTTTCTAGCACTACTTCCTCCTTGAAATCAATCAACATCCAATATTAAGATGTGCAAAAAAGTTCAAAAGTAAATAGTATAAAAGGTATCATCATCAGGCCTCCCCCAAGAAATGCCACAATGCACGGTCCTGAGCCACATGCATTCATCGACATCTTGCATGTCTTACTAGGTCGTCACTCCCATCTAGTGGGGGCTGCCACTCAAGAATCTTTCTTCCCCATCGGTTGTCGATTCTTCGAGCTGTAAGGCGGGCCTATATACCGATGTAAGTGTGGTTTTACAGTGACGCTTTCGCCAGCGCCGTTGATAAGCGTCGCAGGCCACCAGCGTTGCGTCTCTTGGATCGTTACATAGTGTACCAACACGCGCGGATAGCCCGCGCTGGCGGCATTCAGCCGCGCGGTTCCAACAGTATACAAAACCGCGCGACTCTAAGCTCGTTTTATAGTTTCGAGCGGGTCATCCACGCGTTTACGGGCCGCACTTACCACGCTTACCCGCGCTGGCGAAAGCGTCACTGTAAAACCACACTAAAAGGTAATATGTTAGAAATTCAGCAGTAAATCCATTTCATGTTCTCTTAGCAAATTACAACCAAATCCATCCAGCTGTTTATGTCATTGATTTACAAATATCCAAACATTTTTACATACTTTTATACATACATTAATATAGATAAAAAATAGTTAAAGTATTTACTTCAGTTACTCGCTCCTTATCCCCTCCAGGCTTCAATTCGTGATGTATAACTTGACCCAGTACTTCGAAGTCGACACTGAACCACATTTCTAGACCGCACTCATCTATATCATTGTCTTTGATCCACACCAAAGAATTGTAGAACTCTGGATCTATTGACTCAATGTCTTTCATGGTGAGTTTCTTGTTTAGCATTCGTTTATAAAAAGGCATAGTGAAACCAGAATATATGAATCGTCCATGGTATAAAGCCATGGCTATGAATCTTCCAATGAACTTAAAATACAGCAAATGGTCTGGATTGACGTAACTGGCCGGATTTATTTGAAGACTGTAGTTGTTTTTATTAGCATATTCAAATAGACAGTACATTGGGTTGAGCACTTCATGGGACAGCAAAAAGAACCACTCGCGACTGACACCGCCGTAATCCAATCCTTCTTCTCCCCGGAATATTATATACAGTCTCCTTCGCAGTTCATATGCGGGCAGTCTCATTATCTGTAATAATTATAATGTTATTAAGGAAAACATTTGTTATTTTTAACTTTTTAACACGTTAATGGTAATGTAGGTTAAAAAACTTGCCTTAAACAACGGCTTGCTCGTTGTCGGCTACGTATCCTATGCAAATAGTCATGCAACATGATCGGTTTAGCATTTATTTTATTTAAATAATATGACATGTAACCCCCCCCCCCCTATCGTGTCGAGGGTGTCGTAAAACGCGAAAGAGGGATAATTAAACAGGAGATGGGCATAATAATTTTTTATGTTTATGCAAACTCTACACATTTGAATAAAACTAGTTTTTACGGATTTTTTCGCGTATATTAATTTATTTTATATTCCCGACGTTTCGAGCACTTTACAGCACCCATGGTCACGGAGGGTCTGAGGTGTTCGACGTCCCAATGTCAAGTTAACCACGGCTATCTCTAGACTAAAATTAAAAAAATTTACTTCAATCTACGCAGTACGCAGTAGTCCAGTAGTGCCCCCGTGACCATGGGTGCTGTAAAATGGTCGAAACGTCGGGAATATAAGTTCATATACGCGATATAATCCGTAAAAACTAACAACAGCCACCTGATAACAACTCAAAATAACAAAAAACGTGGCAGCTATGGCAAAATCCCCCCATGAGGCCATCTATGTGGAAGGGATGGATGTATGGATGAACCTGCAAGTTTTTTTTATAGGATAAGGGTGACAAACGAGCACACAGTCCACCTGATGGTAAGTGGATGCTGTGGCCCATAGACATCTACATCCGATTAAGAATCAAAATGCAGATGTGTTGTCACCCCTTAGCACTATAATGAAATGCCTCGATCCCAGTAAAACGGATCTCCGGTTCTCTACACTCACCATACGAAACTCGGCAGCATTAAGCTACTATTTTACGCTTGTATTATATGAGAGCGTGGTCATTCCCCGGTTCGATTCATACTACAACCATACTGCAGCGTGGCTCCACCACGTGAAAAAATGTTTAGAAAATTTTAATAGAACTAAAATACTTATAAATTTGGATAACTAGTTTAGGATTAAAAATCTAATTTCATAAAGAATTTAATAATATAATATGAATATAACCATAGAATCAAGAAACAATTGTAAATTTTAAACCATAGCCTTTTTTTTATAGGATAGGGTGACAAACGAGCACACAGTCCACCTGATGGTAAGTGGTTGCTGCGGCCCATAGACATCTACATCTATCCTCGATTACGAATCAAAATGCAGATGCGTTGTCATCCGTGAGGACTAAGATAGAATGCGTCGCTTCCAGTAAAAAGGGTCTCCGGTTCTCTACACTCACCATACGAAATACAGCAGCATTAAGCTACTATTTCACGCTGGTATTCTGTGAGAGCGTGGTCCTTCCCCGGTCGAGCCGACCCATTCGTGCTAGAACTATACTACTAACATAACTGCAGCATGGCTCTACCACGTATAGCCTATACAAAATGTCTCAATAAAATGTGTACAAATATTAAAATGCCAATTAGTATTTTTACAGGATTCCTAATCTTTGCGAGGCAATCACTTTTATGAAACAACCATTTATTAACAGGTCTTTAACTATGAAAATCATTAACATTACGCGTACATGTGGAGTCCGCAAACATGCACTGCAGTAGTGAAGTAAAAATGCAAAATTACAGCCCATATTATTATAAGCTTTCTATTACGTTCTACTATATATAGGGCTGCACTAAAAGTATCGCGAATGGAATATTTCCACTGTTCCTGTTATATTAAAATCTTTTTAATTGAAAACTCCTTGGTTTTAAAAATCGAATACCATTTATTTATTTAAAAAAAGGTTCTCGGTCTTGTCTCAAGGTTTTGTCAAACTTGTTTAGTCGTTGAGAAAATGGAATTGACTCGAGAAAATTCAAGAGCGATGATTTATTATGACTTTCGAAGTGGTTTAACACAAAAACAGTGTGTTGACCGGATGATTTCTGCATTTGGTGATGAAGCCCATCCAAAACCACAATTTATCGCTGGTTTGCTGTATTTTAACGTGGATGTGTCAAGCTCAGTGATGATCCCCGTCAAGGTCATCCAAAAACTGCAGTCACCCAAGAAAACGTTGATGCTGGGCGTAAGCTGATTGAGGAAGATCGACATGTGACATACCGCGAAATTCAGGCAACTTTAGACATTGGCATGAGTCAAATACAAGTAATCTTGCATGAATTAGGTGTAAAAAAGTTGTTTTCCCGATGGATACCACATTCGCTCTGTGAAGAGCAAAAAGCGGCTCGCGTTACTTGGCGTGTCAGAACTCTCGAAAGATTCCACGCAGGATCCTCAAATGCTGTATACAACATCGTATCAGGTGGCGAATCCTAGATATACGCGTACGAACCCGAAACAAAAAACCAGTCACGAGTTTGGGTGTTCGAAAATGAGTTAAAGCCAACAAAAATTGTTCGTTCACGGAGTGTTGCAAAAAAAATGGTGGCCACGTTTTTCTCCAAAACCGGCCATGTTACGACTAATCCTCTTGAGGGACAAAGAACGGTTAATGCAGAATGGTGACTAGTTTAGAGGTATTTCAAAATCAGTTGTCAATTTATTTTATAGCTTCATCAGCTACTATGGAAAAACTGGATTTTGATTATTTATATATATATATATATATATATATTTGTTGTCAAGCTATCAATCTCAAATAAACTACCAGGCACTTTTACATTTTGCAGTTAAATCTTTAGGACTACTTTAGATGGGAAACGCAGCCGCAATTACAAGGGCATAAATAAGTTTTACAATTTTGAAATGAATTGGTTTAATTTTTCTATAAAAATGATTTGGTCATCTTTTCTATGAATACTAATTATACTTGAATATATATATATACATGATTTTAAGATTTATGCGGTGCTATGAAATGAAATGACATCTGTATAAAATAAAATGTTTCCATGCGGCAAGCACACATCAACTGTCAAGTTAAACAGGTAGACATATTAGAGAAGCAGCAGCTGAATTGAAATAAATCTCGCTTTATAAAATGGCTTTTTGCATGTGACTTATTACTGAAAGCCTATCATGCATAGTTTCATTGCAATTGCTGCAATAATAAAATAATGTTATCTCACCTGGTGATAGGAATCTTCAAAGAGTGTCTGTCTGGACAGCGTTATTTTTATGTGACTGGGCAGGGCATTACTTTGACACAGATATCTGAATTGGCTGAGTTTCCATCGGAAGGATCGTTCATAAGCTCTTGGAACTCCATAAGCACCCTGCGGACCCTTGGGCGCTCCTGGCCTCGGGTCCTGGAATGTAGTCGTACGTGTGTTGTGATCCACGAAATATCGTGTACCCTCTTCTGTAAACCTTATCTCCCAGCCTGGTGGTAGAGCCTCTTCTAGTGCAGAAACTTCTTGCCCCTAAGATATGAAAGGGCAATAATTAGTTCTTATAAATTAATTCTAAGTTATTGGTTATTCTGAATACGAAAATATTTTTTGTTTATGAGATAACTTATAATTGAACAAAGAATATTGATTATATTGTCAACAGCCCCCCCTAAACTACACTCAGTAATTTGTTCATAAAATTATTTGTCAACAACACCAATGATATCCAGTTTTGTTAAATGGTTGTAGTATTGTTGTTTAAATAAAACTTTGACAAAGTAATGTCTGACCAACTAATATAAATAAATGAGTCATCCATTTTGTATTGATAATATAAAATAAAAAAGTAAGTTCATGAACGAATCTCATTAAGCCATATTAAGTGTATTCTATCCTTTCAAAATACGATTTTTCAAAGTAAATAAAACCCCTTAATAATGAAATCAGAAAGTATTTTTCCTATAATCGATTTGCATGGCAGGCAGATACTTTGTCGAAAACGAATTGTTACGAATGTATATTATATCGTTCATAAAACTTTTTCAAGTAGATTTTAAGAAATATGTGGTGCGATTTCATGTATATAATTTCTGTTCATCGATGCTTTTTGATGACAGAAACCTTAAATAAACTTAAGTTAAGTTAACTTACGTTAACTAACTTAAGTTCTGTAAGTTCTATCGATTTGATTTTAATGTGCCATTTAATGTCTGCCGAGTCTATAATTTGATACTTCATATCAAATGCCGATAGCGTTGACATTCACTCACAGACGCATCATTCTTCGTTCGTTCTTTATCAGCCCGTAAAAGTTCAACACTGTATGCACAAAAATCCATGTTGTTAGTTACAAATGATTTTAGGTGTACATGTGTGTGTGAGTGCACGTTCTTGCAATAATTTGAGTTTGTTTGTATTCTGCATCACTTGTACGCAACGCTCTGTCTTTCTTTCTTTGTTGGTCTGAATTTGACACATTAATGATTTTTTTTTGATTGAAGTAATAATTATTGATTTTAAACGATATTAAAATTTACAGTAATTCATCAATGACAAAATATTAATCACAACAGTATATAGCTAAATAAATAAGAGAAATAACCTGTGTCCTTGGGTCCTCCCACTGCGTGGTGCGGTTCTTGTGGTTAACGTAGTAGACGCGGCCGTCAGGCTGCACGCGCCGCTCCCAGCCCGCGGGCAGTGCGCCCAGAGCCTCCTCGGCGCTCGCACTCGCGCCGCCGCTCGCACTCGCACTCGCACTAGCACTTGCGCTAGGACTCGTATTCGCACTCGCATTCGCCGCGCCAGCCACAATATTCGCCGATGACGTAGGCGACGTGGTACTAGGAACACCGTTTGTAGTACTGCCGGCTAAAACAATAATATAAAAAAATATTAATAGGCATAAGAGAACTAATTACAATAATAATTACTATTACTTTGATATATTTATAAAGTTATGTTTGACGTTTGGCTTATCATATCTCCCATCCTTGCTAAATATGCAACCCAAATAAATACAAACTCATCTACTTGCTCGATCAACTCCCCTTCTATTCTTGTTATGTCTCCTTTTATTTATCCCTGAGTGTTGGAACCCAAAGCACTCCAGTTACCACCACAAAACTTATTCTGTTTCTCACACCTGTTTCCCATTGCGGGCAAAAATTTAATAATATTATTTAGGCTAAAAAAATTTCCATGACAACGGTTAAATAATATTGCGTCTCTCGCAACAGCTGAAACCAAAAAGATCCACAGGCCCGGTTAATATTCCGCCGTATTTAATAAGGGACTGCCGCTTCTTATTCCCTTAACCATTATTAAAACATCTGTTCTAAAGGAACGGGTAGGCCGTTGCCGTACTTTCATCAGTAGCTAAAGAATTCGAGTCAGCTACATACGACGAAATATTCCTGCAAGTGAATCAGCAGATCCTTGTAGCACAACACACAGGTTTTGCCTAATGACGAGCATCACAAGAAACCTTCTTAGCTACATGGCTGAAGTGGTGCCCGCAGTGGATAGTGGGTTACAAGTCGAGTTTGACTAAGTAGATAACGACGTCTTCCTAAAAAAGTTAGTGGCAGTAGGCTTCACTCCACATTTGTTAAGATTATTTGCCAACTACATGACAGGTAGCAGACAGTACATGAAATAAACCAGTCATATGTCGACACATACTCGTATGTTAATGTTCACCCAAATGTTAGAAATTGGGCTTTATTCTTCGCACAGTTCACAGATTCACAAATATTAAAGTGATTATCACCTTAATATGTAATACACTGGTAAAAAGTAACCTGTAGTGGAATGCAGTAATATGGTCACTACAAATAAAATAGGTATATTGGTGTATCATAAAAAGAACTAAAATGTCGCATTAGGTAATAGGGTAGTTTGCATCATGTAAAAAAAATAATACGTATTTATGATAGGTTTTGTCAAAAGAAAACGAGAAATGTTGATTTCTATTCATAAAAAAGCATTATAAATTTTGCAATTCAATTTTAAGAATATTTTTTTAATCTGTGCCTCAAATGTCCAAAATGCTATCCGCTATATGAGATTCCGTCATGATGTTACTTCTATAGTAAACAAGCTCATGAACTTTTTTCTTCTTTTTGTTCTGAGTTCTTTTGTTCCGAGTTAAGGAATGTTAAATCATCAATGTAAGTACCTATTACCAAGTTTCGTTTATACAATAACACAATACCAGGTCAGAGCATCATTTGATAATACATAGTCGTGTTTATCTATGATTACAGTCATTAGCAATCATTAGTTATATTAAAGATAACCTAATAATCTATTACAAAATTTGACTTGCAATACCTATCACCTCATGATGTTTTGTATAAACGACAGTTAAATGAAATCATACTTACATCAAAGTGATCTTCACAGAAGTATGGTCTAATTTTTGTAAACAATGTGTTTAGGTTTCTACCAGCCAGTCTCAACCAAGTATTTCTCATATTTAAGTCAGTTGGCACTTGAATCCATAACATCGCCAACGTTTTTATGCTCGTATTTTTGCATTCAGATACAACACACCAATGATAACTCATTATTTAACATCCAAAAATATCTTCTTCTTTTGCAAAATAGTTTTATTTTCCAGCGCAGTGACGTCACTAGCATTTATCAGCAGCAGCATTATCGCGCGAAAATTTAAAACGATAGATTAAAAGTAATTTTGTGGCACTATTCGGTTTTAAAATATATATAAAAATTATAGTGGTTCATTATTACTCTAGGATTCATTTAAAAACTATTTGAAAATGAGTGTACCCTTATTCCAATTATGATAGTTATAAAATGCAAAGAAAAAAACATTGGCAGAGCAATGTATCTGTATGAAATTAAAATTAAATAAAGGTTTCCTCCAGACTTAATTTCGGTCACAACGGCCAGTCTCGAATTAGACTAGCCATCTACATAGAACAGGATTATAGTGCCCAAGTGTATGTGGTACTATTTCCACACTCTCGTTCGATCAGACGGTAAATCGACATGACCAGAATGAGATTAGGCGCAAGTTTCGTTCTTTCCGAGGCACAGGGTGAAACACCGCCGATTACCTTCCCGATTACCGACTTCGGGCAGCTACTGAGAATTTCTTAAAAAAATTAACCTGACCCGGGATTCGAACCGGGACCTCATGATCAGCAGTCGTGTTTACGACCACTAGATCAATGGGGCAGTCACTCATTAGATTAGTAGTGGCCATGATGAGTTCTTAAATTTATTCAATGTCCACCCAAACTTAAGCATTGCGTAAAGAGAAGTATTAGTGTAAGTGACAAGAAAGCCTTTCTGCTACATCTTATGTCATGCTCACGGTAGTTTCAGAACATATTGAACGAAGTACATATATTTAGTAGTGATCTCGTCGCTCACTATAATAGGCACTGCAGACACATGAGTAGATAAATGGAACAGAGATAAAGCTTCAAACAACCGTGCAATCGGTTGCACTACCACAAGTACAAGGGGCATGTGTGCGTGACCACTGGCCGCTCGTCGCGTACGCGCGGCGAGACTGGATAAAACCGGTTACGCTGGCACAGCCAGTGGACAATCTCATGGTCAGTGCGACGCACATTGTTTGTTTCGTTAGTTACAATTTTGATTATTTTAATTTGAAAACGTGGTATTATTAATAATGGTTGTTTATTGTACTGTGTGTATGAATAATACTAGATTTTTTTTATCATAGCTTAACTACCCCAAGGAGTACAATAGGTAAGTAAATATTTGATTATTACTTTTTCAAGTAAGTACCTTTACTTTATTTTATGATCCTTTTTTTAATAAGAAGAGGATACTACAAGGTGTGTTTTTACCTTGTGATTGTTATTATAATATATTACTAAACATTTGTAGGTATGTGGGTGGGTTGGTATGTAGTAGGTATGCATGTTAAGTTCACATATTGCAAGTAAGATTTGATCCACTTCCCGATGTCTGATTGAGTTGAAATTTTGTGTACCGTAACTTCAGTGACAATGCAATAATATGATAGATATAACCTGGTGCTGCATCCAGGTTTGTCTCTTCAATACAACGGGTTATAGCAGGGTCACGAAATTTTGTATGTTAGTAAATTTTGATAGTTTAACTCGATTTTTATCATGAACTGCTTTTGCATTGTCCAGCATTGTCTCCTTACGAGGGAACTCTTCATCGCTAAGCAGCATGGACTCGAAACTTTGTATTTAAATTTAATTTTGTTTGCTAAACATGATTTTCACCATAAACTGCTACTACAGACAGGATAGTCTCCTCACGAAGGAGCTCCTCAACAGCTATAGTAAACTTTATGTCAGATTCAGAATTTACCACACCATTTAAAGGAACAATAAATTATCAAAAAACAAAAATGAAAAAAGAAAATTATTAGAGTAAGTAATTTGTAAAGTATTCTATCATACTGAATAATAAGACTATTCAACAAATGTTTTGTTTAATTTGTTTTCGCCTATTGTGACAACCTTACCAAAACAGGTAACAATTATGCACGTTCTTAAGAAGCTTTGTCTCTGTTCAGTTTATCTACTCACGTGCTGCAGAAGAGCGGAACGTACCTGCGGGCGCGTCGTCCGGGCCAGGCTGGTGTGGCGGTTGGTCCGGGTGCGGCGGGTGCGTGGCCGGGTACAGGAAGCGCTGGTTGCCCTGCGCGACCACGTGGCGGCGCTCGCCGCGCCAGTGCTGGAAGCGGGCCAGGCGCTCGGTGTCGGGGCGCTGCCACGTGGTGGTGCGCGTGTTGTGGTCCACGTAGTACACGCGCCCGCGCGAGTCGCGCCGCACCTCCCAGCCCGCCGGCAGCGGCATGGGCCGCTCCCACGACGTTGACCGCGAATTGTGATCCACGTAATATCTACATTGTACAATTTATTGCTTTGTTACACAACAACAACAATAAAAGTAAAGTTACAGCATATATACGTTACCACAGGCAGAGGCTTCCTCTCACTTTCTGATAGTGTTTTGCCAATGCGTGTTGGTGGACTTCGAATTATTATTTTTTTATTTCTCAAACATAAAGTTTTCCTCACGATGTTTTCCCTCACCGCCGAGCACGTGGTAAATCAGCACTTAAAATTGCAAACAATAACAATGCCACAAATTTTTACTAGAAAGTAAGAAACAGCTAAACATTTTATTTATATATTTCAACACTTCAACTATCTCTACAGGTTATCCTAATATGATAGTGTAACTATTCTATATGCTATTATTATTATACGCAAGTTCATAATAAATAATGTATAATGCTAGCTTCGTGAACTCACTCAGGTGACAATAAATCAAATCTATTTCTTTTGCTATCAAAAGAAGTGTGCAGAGAGCAAGTGTGAGGGATGCCTGGCGCATTAGGTTTGTCCTTCAGTTCAGCACGGCAAACAGTTGTGACCGTCGCCGTCTCCCTATGTATCCATCCGGTACATACATGTTTAATTATTTTAGTATGTCAGAATTAAATATTTTTCCTAGTCTTAATATATATAAATTATTACGTGTCACGTTGTTTGTCCGCGATGGACTCCTAAACTACTTAACCGATTTTAATCAAATTTTCACACCGTGTGCAGTTTGGTCCAACTTGAGAGATAGGATAGCTTTTTTGCCCGTGAGTAATCCACATTTTTTTTTTGCGAATTGAAGGATTTTTAATAGGACATGGACAATGAGTCGTCAAAAAGGGCAGAACGTCTGCCTGGCAAGCTAGTATCTTATAAATATTTAAAACCAAAGTAAGTTCGCTCTTAAGCCTAAGTTCATTACATTCCCGACCATTCCTATATGGGAAGAACTTTAGATGTGGAGTGAAAAAAATACTAGCATTTTTTTTCAATAATACATCGGTATTTACCGAATCAATCGCCTTTTTGAAGTCAAAATAAGTCGCGTACACCTGTTTACCCATATATCTACTGTTGGCACAATTTAATTTGAGCCACATAGTTAAGGAGATTACTATCAGTACTTCCTTGTGGTCTGAACCCATGTTGAGATTCTGATAATTGCGTGCTAACCCGTAAAAGTAAATTGTAACGGATAGCGGACTCTAGTATTTTTGTTGGAGCTGACAGTACTGCTACTGGTGGATAACTTTCTAAGTTGTTTCCATCACCTCCTTTAGGTACCGGTCTACACGAGTAAGTTTCCACATCTCTGGAAATACAGCGGCCTCTAGGCAATTGTCAAAAATAAAAAGCAGAGGTCTATTTAGAATTTAGAAATCTCTAAAGATGTAAGGGGGGAAACCGTCTGCACCCGCAGACATTTTCGGTTTGAGTTTTTGGAGTGCATGTCTCACTTCATCAAAGTGTAGCCTCCTAGGATGACTCATGCTGCACTATTTTCACCTCCTGCTTCTGCTATTGGTACATCTACATTCAGATCCACTCGTCGAGTACTATATATGGAGTGGAAATATTTTGCGAAACCTTTAACACCTTGCTCCTCAGATAATATATTTCCGTTTTTATTTTTATTTTCTGTGAAATTAATGTTATTTTAAAATTATTTGATCTTAATGTAATTCTAAAATTATTATAGTTCCTTTAAAAGGTTATTTTGAACAGTCTCTTGGTATTGTTTTTCGGTCATTTCTATCATTCTTTTAACATTTGTTCTACCTGTTTTTCAGGTACATCGTAATCGATTAATGATTTACTAGTCTTATACCGTATGTAAAGTAGCTTTTTGTTTAATGGCTCGAATTATTTCTTTTATGTACCACTTAGGGTAAGCATACTGAGAGTAAAAAAAACGTCTGCTCTTCCTTGGCACGTAACAATCTATAATCGAATTTAAAGTATTATAGTAAAAAGATATACAATCGTCCAAGCCCAACTAATAAATAGGTATCCAGTCAACTGCGGCTATTGACGCATACAATATAGGAAAATCAGCTTTATTAAAACTCCAAAGTGATAAGGTGTCGTTCAAAGAACATTATAACTCCTCGCCATTATCTAAACAACGATTATTGCAGTTCCTTATTTCATTACTCTAAGTGAATTCACAATAAGACTGAAAATATTCATAATAGTTACTCATATTTGATGAACACGAATGTAATTTAAAGTCACTACCATCTTATTATAGTTACTAGAATATTGTTCAAGTTAATTAAATAACAACATATATTCATTTTCGCTGCTGTATGGTGGAATATACAGTACACATAACGAAAACAAAAACCTTTTTTGTAGGTAAACTGCAGCACAAACTATAGTCAAGCAAATGTAAGAAATACCTTTTGACATTTCACATTAATCATTCCGCAATAACTTTGCACAAGCGTACTCACACGATTAAAAATAACCTTTTACGTAAATCCAAAGAATTATGAAGTTATCTATATTTCTTTACAACGTTTATAGTTTTCGATCGCTAATTTAAATTTAAATTTTTCAAACAAAGCAAAATATTAAAAAATAACCAGTATCAACTTTTTTTTACTTGCCGTCATATGAATGATATGTCGCTATGTAGATCACCGTAGTGCTTGGATGATTAAAATTCATTGTTATGCGAATAATCGGCAAAAATATTCAAATAATCGAATTATTAATTTTCTTGAATGTATTATTTGTTTTATTTTATTTTTAAAATTCCAATTACGTGAATCATAAATAAAACAAGTTTATTTTTTTAATTTGTCAACATTCCCGCCATTTTGGGAGTTTACTGTCCGCAATTTTTTTGATTTTGTGTTTGTTTTCTTATTTTGTGACCCGGCTTTAAATTTTTGGACCGTTTCTTCTATATTCGTTGACCTTGGCAATTTATATACTGGACTCTGACTAAGAAAGTGATCATAATGTCGAAAAGAAAACGTAGTTGTGGTATTCAAACTTTAAACCGTCAAACTCGTGCATTGGTGGTAAAATTACACGAATATTTTGAACGTGAGTCACAAAACGATGGACCTCTTTTACCAGTGAAATAAGTACTGGATCGTGTCGGTGAAACACTCGGGATTGGCAAACGCACCGTTGCAAAGATCGTCACTGAAAAGTACGGACCTTCAGGCAGTGAGAATAATTTACTTCACACGCCGAAAAAACGAAAAAAGAACAAACCAATAACAGGTATCGATCGATTCGACGCAGATGCAATTAGAAAACATGTCTACGGCTATTTCATAAGAGGCGAATATCCTACTGTGGCGAAGTTGCAAGTAAGTTAAATAGATGACGGTTTGTACAGTGGTAGTGTAGAGTCATTGAGAACCATTTTAAAACGCATAGGCTTTTGATACACAAAACTTGACAAATGTAAAATAATTATGGATAGACATGACATAGTCTTGCAAAGAATAACATTTTTAAGAGAAATGAAAAATATAAACGATTGGGACAACCACACTGTAGCGCAAATATGGACAGATGACAATACAGCCACTTGCTCGAAGGTGCCCGCGGGGAAAGGTGGGCGCCTCATAGTTTGCTATGCGGGATTAGTCGGAGGAGGATTTGTACAAAATTGTTTATTAGCCTTCCAATCAAAGAGTACAAGAGATTACCATGAGGAAATGGATGCAGAAAAATTCAAAGAGTGGTTTATAGCCCTTTTACGAAATATTCCTGCGAATAGCAGCATAATAATGGACAACGCCCCGTATCATACCTGTCCAAATCGACAAAGCCACAACCCAAGCGAATAAGAAAGCAGATTTAATAGCATGGCTGCAACACAAAGGTGTGGAAGCCGACATGAAGTTATTGAAAGCTGAGCTAATACAATTAGTAAAGCAAAATAAACCACGTAAACCTTTATATATTATTGATAAATTAGCAGAAGAGCACGGGCATAAAGTTATAAGATTACCACCATAACACTGCCAATATAATGCAGTGAATTGATTTGGGCCAAAATCAAAGCCTAGTTCTTATATGAAAAGTGAAAACATATTAACTTTACTTAAACACACACAAAATGAAAATATCTTATGCTTTTTTACAGGCTACTTAGCACGACATAACACCAAGCCACCTTTCACGACGAAGAAGATGGAAGGTTTGCTCGAGGAAGCATGTACCCATGTCACAAAGGATGATTGGGCAAAAGTGGTAGAAAAAACAAAAAATATGATTATGGATGACTTTAAAAGAGACATTAATTTTGATTGCATTATTGAAAATCAAATAATAATTAATCTTAACAACGACAGCTCAACTAGTAGTAGTGAAAGTGATTGAATAAATTTATTTTTAATCTAGTTTCAATTTTAATTTTTTATGACTTTTCCTCTAGGAATAAGCAATTACAACAGATACGAAAAAAACGATAAATCTTTTGTTTTAAATTATACGTTTCTAATTTATTCTGGTATTATTTAAACCTAACTGTGAATGATTACCAACTCTAAATAATCGATACCGATTTTTTTAAGAATCGATTATTGTGCGTTCTCATTTTTTGTTTGGCATGCTTGGTGCAATAAATCTGACAGCTGTCAAAAGGTATTTCTTAGATTTGGTTCACTATAATTCAAATGTTGATGTCATTCGGAATTAATACTCGCCGTACTTCGACACGCGGTATGGCCACTAAACAAGCTACACCCTGTTTCCGCCCATCCGTTCGTTCGCAACGTAATATTGTGTATCCACTTGGTATGAGTTCTGCATCACGAATTGACTGATTGCAACCAGTTTCTGTAACTGCGAATAAGTCTTCATCTGAGGCTAAAATACCCCTATAAAACTGATCCACTTTTGTCCGAAGTCGCCTTTTTCGGTTTGTCTGCGAAACCATATCACCTCGCAAAACTCAACATTTATTTTTTGCCCACTTTTTCGATTGGCTTAATTCATCGTACTTACATTCTGGAACACCTATGGTAAAAGAAGCATAATCTCTCTTTGTCTTATGCATTATTTTGTTAATTTTAATAGTTTAACATACTTTTCTACGTTTTCTCCGTTGTATCTGGTTTTAGCCGCTAAACATGTAATTATCTCTTCTTTTCAGTTCCATGAATTTCGACTGTACTCGTTCTTCCTCCTTTTCTTACTTCATTTTTAGGATACCTGTTTTTTTTTCTATTTACAACTGTCCTATTATATTTCTTTTCAAATTCCTTATTTTCCTCTTCTCCGCTAATTTTAGTGCAATTAATCTCATTTTCCTTTTTCATAATTTGTGTATTGTTATCAATATCAGTAAAGACTGCCGATTTTGTGGCCATACTTTATTTTACGTTAACATTATTCACAGCCTTCTTTTGTTTTACTGCTTTTGATAAAATCAATAAATTCCCCTCAGAGATTGGTGTTGTTTCAATATTATAATATTTTTTAATTTTTCAATTTTAAACATGTTTCCAGTTGCTCATTTCGGTCTATCAAAATATAACTTTTAGATTCTAATTCATCTACTTTGTTTGATTTTTTGAACTACCTTCGTAATTTTACGCAATTCTTGTAACTCTGTTTCAGTAGTTTTAAACCAATTTTGAAGATTCGCGTACTCCTTGTGTTTATCTATCCGTGATTTCATTTTCAATCGAAATTCACGGAGTTCCTCTAAAATTCTGCTCCCATTATCAATCATTAAAAGTTCTATCGGATCGTGACGACTGCCACGCTCAGTATTCACATCGCTGCTTGGTGTAAAAGTTTTGCCTACTATAAGATTACTTCAGATCTGCGTATTAGTGTTATCTCATTTCAGAACAGAACGCTTACTCCGGGTATATCCACATACTTTTGTATTCTTCTGACAGTTCTTTAAAATCTTCTGCCGTAACAGCCAGGCAATTTAGGGGATAATTCACAACAATCGCATAAAACACAATGCAACATGTAACGCCAAAGTAGTTTTTAACTTGGCATAATTGCCGCAGTAGCCCGATTTTAATACTCTAATCTTTTGACTTCAGCGACCGGCCCATGCATAATCTTAAAAACCTGATTACCACATTTAGGATAAGACATCAGTATATACAAACTATAATATTGAAATACGCGGACGTTGTTCTGCCCTCTTCGGAAGGTCCAGATTTTCTTTTTTGGCATCATAATTATATTTGGCATGGTTTGATGCATAAATATAGAATTTGCTAATAAATTACTACATCGTCAAATACCGTAACATAGCATAACTAAAAATCATCATCCCCACAAACAATTTTTTTTTGTGGTAAAGACCTCAATCGGTCAACTGGTTCAGAAGTTACACAATCACTAACAGACGCCCCAACGATTATATTTTTTCATTTGCAAATGCAACGAGTCGTGAGCGTACTGTGTAAATTCACATCCAGTCAGTTTTTGGTTCCACGAGGAATCCTGCATTAAACTAACTAGCAAAAAATATCTGAGATGAATTAAAGAGATATTCAGTTTTTCATAGTTTTAATTTTTTTTGGAATTATGCACGATCGCAACTTATTTTCTCAATCAGCTAAGCATTCCAACCATGGGATTTGTATTTAACTGTACATTTTCCGCTTGCTAGTCCAGTTAGTAATAGTTAAAAAAAAATTTAAAACGGCTAATCGACCATGGTAAGTCATTCCAAAAAAGCGTTGCCGCAAATGTAAGAACTTCCTTAGAAATGCAGCATTAAAGACTTACACATTGCTTCTTTCTGCAAGCTGCCATTTATATTAGATTGATATTTATTAAGTACGGACAGTTAAACAAAAAGGTATAACATTCTACTAAAATGTAAAATGACAGGAATAATAACAAAGCCAAGCCATAATGCAGTAACTTAGAAAATTACCGAAAAGATTTTATGGCCTCCAACGTTTCTACGTGGTAGAGCCACGGTGCAGCTATATTATAGTTGTAGCACGAATGGGTCGGCAGTCGAATTAAAAAAGGAACCTCTTTTTTATAGAATCAGGGTGACGATGGCCACAGCATCCACTTAATATCAGGTAGACTTTTAATAGTGGTAGAGCCACGCGGCAACTTTGCTGTTGCACGTATGGGCCGGCTCAAACCGGGGTGGTACCACGACCTCACAGAATACCGGCGTGAAGTGAAAGTTCTACTTCCGCGTTTCGTCTGGTGAGTGCAGGTGGCCGGAGGCCCAAATCCACCCCCCCATCCACATGGTAGCGGAATTAAATGTTAAACTACCCCAGGGGGTACCAGCACCCCTGGAGAATCCCTCGCTGAGCATTCACGACCATGTTACTCACCTCCTGAGCGTGGGTGCTCAGGCTGCCCCGCGTATTCTGGGAGGGGGGGGGGGGGCAAAATTCCGCTAAAGACTACAATTGTTCGGGGCAAATGGAGCAACAAGACCAAGGCGACCCCTGCCACGCTATCCGTGAATTTCTGCAATATCAAGGGACTTCACTCCAACCTAAACGCCATCCACTACCATCTCGAGACGGCGAGGCCGGCTCTGCTCTTTCTGACCGAGACGCAAGTGTCCTCTCCAGCGGATGTCTCGTATCTCTCCAACCCGGGGTACAAACTGGAAAACTCGTTTGTGCCCCGGGCTGGAGTTTGCGTTTATGTCAGTGAGGACATCTGTTCTCGATGCCTTGGCAGTCTTGAAGGTTCGGACCTGTCCATCCTTTGGCTACGCGTAGACAGCGATGACCATCCGCGCGTCTACGGGTACCTCTATAGGTCCCATAGCGGTAATGCCGAAACAGACCGACTCTTCGACTACGTCCAAATAGCTACAGATTCGTTGCTACAGCAGATCCCCTCCGCAGAGATCGTCATCCTCGGCGACTTTAACGCCCATCACGCCAAATGGCGTCGGTTCACGCACAAACGATTATACGGGGAGATCTGTTCATGATTTTGCCTTGACATATGGTCTGACACAACTGGTTACTTCGCATACGCGGATTCTAGATGTGGACGATCATGCACCTTCCCTGTTAGACCTTCTGCTGACCTCTCACCCGGACGGATATCGGTTTTCGACGTCTGTCGACGCCCCTTTCGGCTCCTCGGACCATTGTCTTGTCCGGAGTATGGTGCCACTCACGCTGAAATCGCAGTTGCATTCAGCAGGCTGCCGCTGCATACGCCAGGCAAAGTGGCAGATTGTACTCTTCGGTTTGGTCGCTCCTGTAAAATAGCATCATGCTATAAGCAGGAGTGCTACCAAGCCTGGGCTGACGCATCAACGTCCCAGGATGTAAACACCAGCGCTCTAAAAAAGAAGTATAATTCCGCCTCTAGGTTCTTCAAAAGAGTCATTGCCAGGGCAAAGTCAGAGCACATAGGCATAATTGGCGAGAAACTAGTTCGCCTTCCTTCTGGAACCCGTGCATTCCGGTCTCTCGCCAAGTCTGTCCAGGGGAATTTCTGTCAGCCATCTCTTCCATCTCTGCACAGAGAGGACGACTCACTGGCCCATGCCGCAAAGGAGAAAGCCAATCTGGTAGGGTCTTTCTTTGCGTCCAACTCGACTCTCGATGACGGGGGGAGTACGCCGCCGACAATCCCGCGGTGTGAGTGCTCCATGCCAGAAGTGCAGTTCACACAGAGCTCGGTTCGCAAAGCACTCTTTTCTCTGGACATCCACAAGTCGAGTGGGCCTGACGAAATCCCCCCAATTGTGCTGAGGACGTGTGCTCCAGAGTTGGCACCGGTTTTAACGCGTCTTTTCCGGTACTCCTACACCCTAGGCGTATTCCCAAAAGCATGGAAGACGGCTTTCGTCCACCCGATCCCTAAAAAAGGAGACCGCTCAGACCCGTCCAACTACCGGCCTATCGCCATCACCTCCTTGTTCTCCAAAACAATGGAGTCCATTGTCAACTGCCAGCTCATGAGGTACCTTGGAGATCACCAGCTGATTAGTAATTGCCAATACGGTTTTCGTCGTGGTCAATCAGCTGGTGATCTTCTGGTCTACCTAACTCATAGATGGGCGGAGGCAGTAGAGTCCAAGGGGGTTTGGCACAAACCGCTTCTTTCGAAGCTCCCTTCCTATGGGCTTTCCGAGAAATTGTGCAAATGGATCACCAGCTTTCTTGCAGATCGGAGCATCAAGGTCATTGTAGACGGTGCAAGCTCCGATTACAAGCCTATTAATGCTGGTGTTATACAAGGCTGCGTGCTATCGCCAACGCTGTTTCTTTTGCATATCAATGATATGTTGCAGACCCGTAACATTCATTACTATGCACACTATGCTCACCAGCCGTGCCAATATTTCTCGGGAAAACGACTCCGAGTACCGGGACAAACTTGTGTCTGAAGTCGAGTATTTGCTGAACACAGTCTCGGATTGGGGGCGCCTAAATCTAGTCCAGTTTAACCCTCAGAAGACACAAGTTTGCGCGTTAACCGCTAAAAAGAACCCCTTTGTCGTATCTCCTCAGTTTCAAGGCACTCCCCTTGTTGCCTCAGCCAGTATCAGAATCCTCGGCGTTGACATATCGAGTGACGTGCGGTTTCGTGGTCACTTGGAAGAGAAGGCCAAATTTGCCTCTAAAAAGCTTGGTGTGCTCATCAGAACGGGACAGTATTTCATGCCGGCACACCGCCTGCAACTTTACAAGGCGCAGGTTCGGCCGCACATGGAATACTGTTCCCATCTCTGGGCTGGAACTCCCCAGTATCAGCTCCTTCCACTTGACCGCATCCAGCGCAGAGCGGCTCGAATCGTCGACGACCGAGTGCTTTCCGATCGGCTCGATTCACTGGCGCTGCGAAGAGATGTTGCATCTCTTTGCATTTTCTTTCTTATATACCATGGGGAGTGCTCTGAGGAATTGTTCAGATTAATCCCAGCCGTTAAATTTCGTGAACGCACTACGCGGCAAACGTCTCGATACTATCTATACCATCTGGATGCTTGGCGGTCCACCACTGTAGGTTTCACAAGGAGTTTTCTTCGCGTACAACCTCTCTGTGGAATAGTTTACCACCGGCGATTTTTCCGGACCGATACGACCTGGGGACCTTCAAGAAAAGAGCTTACTCCTTTCTAAAGGGCCGGAAACGCACCTGCAATACCTCTGGTGTTGCGGTTGATCATGGGCGGCGGTAGTCACTTAACATCAGGCGAGCCGCATGCTCGTTTGCCCCCTCTTCTATTAAAAAAATAAGACTGCGTAAGTCTACCTGATATTAAATGGATGCTGTGGCCCATTGATATCGACATTTGTGCTCTATTTAAAATCAAAATGTACTGTAATGACTAATATTAAATAATAAAAAGGTAGGTTCTCTACACTCACCATTCGAAACAGCTGTGAGAGCATGATTGAGCCACTGAGAGCATATTTGTGCTAAAACCTATTTTTTCAGTGGATTCAGTGTTACTCTATCACATAACACCTTCCCACATTTATGCCAAATATCCGGAGTGTGCCATGGGTATGTTATGGTGAATGCCTCCATTTACTATGGGATCAGTCGACTGTTTATGGGCTGATTAGCACAAATAATTTGTTAACTTTCTATAAAATCAAATATGTCTTACACCAGGTGTGTGGTAGTACGAGTATCTTTGCTGATTTTTGTTTACATCTTCTTGCAAACTGCTTTAAACTACTACTAAACATATTGCTGACTACTAATAAAAAAATGTATATAATAGAATCTAAAAAGTATCCAATTTACCGTCGACCATAAACATCATATCGCATTTCCCAGCCGGAAGGAAGTGGTTCTTCAGCTGCGGGGGCAGGGGTGGTAGGCGCGGCAGTGGTAGTTGGTGGTGCAGCTACCGCCTCGTGCGTTGTTCGAAAGCTCTGTATTGCACTTTCTGCAGAGTTGTGTTCTGCATTCGACGAGCCCGCTGCACTCTCACCTTGCGTAGCTCCGCCCGCAGCACCGTTACTGAGTGGAGGTGGGCCAGGTGGTGGCTGGAAAGTTTCACATTATACAAAACATCAACTCGTACAATGTAGAGCAATCTACGACATTAAGCATTAGTCCATAAAATTTAAGAACGGGAGTTATAGATGATAAGGATTCATTAACTAGCATACGCTAGCAATGTTTTGCATGATTTAAATAAACATTGAACAGTAATAAATAGTATTTAATAACACATAAAATTCAAGCTGTACATATTTACACAAATACGATTCAGAATGGATATGTTCGCAAAAACATAACTAGTTATATAGTTTAATTATGTTACAATATATCAGATTAATAATAAGATAAAATAAATAAAAATATTTATACTATAGACATATGTATTATTTTAATTCCGAATAGTAGAGAAATATTAACATGTATAAAACTAAATATATAACCTTTGCCCACAGGAGTAATCTAGTCTAATCTACTCCCACAGACATCTCTTACTATGTCTGCCCATGCCTGTGATCACAAAACCATGTGCTCATGTCCCACTCTTGAAAGAGCAGAGAATATTAAATATCTTGGGGTCTAATTGATCAACATCTTTCCTTTAAATCGCACATTGAGAAGACCCTTATAACTAGACTCCGAAAATTGATTTTTATTTTTCAAATCCTAAGACAATCTGCTGATCGAAAGATCATTAAGATGGTTTACTATGCTTTATGCCAATCCCTAATATCGAATACTGCATCACATAATGGAGGGGCGGGGGGGGGGGGCAAAACTCACGTAATCGAAGTAGAGAGGGCACAGCGCGCCATACTTAAGGAAAGTGCTGGTCTACCCTTTCGATTCCCTACTCTAGACCTGCATAAGTAATGGGATGTTTTCACTGTTAGGCAAACTTATTTTAAATACTGTGCTCAAAACACACTCCCAGCTGCTGTATGACGAGAAGTTACATATTGATAAGCGCCGAAAAGATAAGGCACTGTAAGATAATATTAAAAATCTAGATTAGGTACAAAAAAACAAAGAACCTATTGACTGTACTTAAATAAACCTAAATTCAAGATATATCTACTTATAGCTGTTATTTCCATACATACTCGCAACACACATATACATATTTTCAATATTACACTTTTACACATTTCCACTTCCAAAAATCATATCGTTCATACGTTTGCACTCACACACTTATAGACACTTCACACCAACTCTAACAAACTTATAATTTCTGCAACATAGTCTTTCCCAGTAACCCAGAAGATCACCAGCCGAGCGACCGCGAAGAAAACCGTACTGGCGGTCACTAATCAGCTGGTGATCCTCAAGGTACCGCATGAGCTGGCTGTTAATAATAGATTCCATTATTTTAGAGAACAAGGAGGCGATGGCGATAGGCCTATAGTTGGACGGATCAGAGCAGTTATCTTTTTTAGGGGTCGGGTGCAAAATCAAAATCTTTCATGATTCCGGGACTACGCCTAAGGAGTAACCAGAAAAGACGAGTTAAAACCAGTGCCAACTCCGGAGCACACGTCTTCAGCACAATAGGAAGGACGCCATCCGGCCCACTCGACTTGTTAACGTCCAGGGAGAGGAGTGCTCTGCGCACTGAGCGTTGGGTAAACAGGACATCCTGCATGGAGCACTCACTTCGCGGGATGGTCGGCGGTGTGTTACCCCATCATCAAGAGTCGAGTTAGACGCAAAGAGAGAGCCCAGCAGATCGGCTTTGTCCTTTGCGGCGTGGGCCAGTGTCGTCCTCCCTGTGCAGAGATGAGAGAGATAGCTGACAGAAGCTCCCTTGGACAGCCTTGGCGAGAGACCAGAATGCACGTGTTCCCGAAGGAAGACGAACTAGTTTCTCGCCAATTCTGCCAATGTCCTCTGACTTTGCCTTGACAATGACACTTTTGAAGGACCTGGAGGTAGAATTGTACTTCTTTTTAAGGGCGCTGGTGTTTGCATCCCGAGACGTCGATGCGCGAGCCCAGGCCTGGTAGCATTCCTGCTTATGACGTAGTGCAATTTTGCATGAGCGACCAAACCAAGGCTGGGTTCTGCCTCCGATAGGAACCACAGATGATGGAATAAAAAGTTCTATCCCATGTAGCACCACATCAGCGACCGAATCAGCAACAACGCTGGGATCATCTGGCGAGAAGCCAACCCAAAACCCAAGGGTAAGATGCAAAAAAAGATCGCATCCCGTCCCAGTCTGCTGACATATAATGCCAAACACGGCGGCAACCTGCACCTACGCAACCGCGATGAGTCCGTGAGTGGCACCGTACTCCGGATCAGACAATGGTCCGAGGAGCCCAGAGGGGGATCGAAGGAGACCTGATATCGGTTCGGATGAGAGGTCAGCAGTAGGTCCAACAGGGAAGGTACATGATCTTCCACATCTAGGATCCGCGTAGGCGAGGAAACCCCGCGAGATCCCGATTATATATATATATATATATATATATATATATATATATATATATACAAGAATTGCTCGTTTAATAGTATAGGATAACAAAGAAATAGCTATATTTATTTAGTTTTCACTCACTCGAAGATTTTGTGTTCTTAACATAGATCTGAAAGTCTCTGAATTGTTCCTCGAACGTGTCCTAGCTCGGACTCCATCATTTAAAG
Source organism: Parnassius smintheus behrii (assembly GCA_036936625.1). Classification (NCBI taxonomy): domain Eukaryota; kingdom Metazoa; phylum Arthropoda; class Insecta; order Lepidoptera; family Papilionidae; genus Parnassius; species Parnassius smintheus. The sequence continues at coordinate 33,430,088 of JAUPFT010000005.1, read as the reverse complement.
GACTCCGTCCATTACTAGCCTCACCAAGCACCTCGTGTGATTGACTCAAAACAGCTGGATCAATTCTTAAGCCGTCTAGAAACAAAATTAGGTCAGCAGTTTTTACTTCCGTTGTCGAATTTCCTGAACCACTATCTTGAGAAACAGTCTTCATCAAATCTGAAAAACAGAGTGATTAAAAAATCTCTAAAAGTTACAACAGAATGTTATTTTCTCTACATAACCTACTTTATATATCCTCTCAAACCTTAAGCTGTTGAATTGGACCACGGCGCTACTCTGTCAAAATTCAAACGGTCGGATTAGACCATGCACAGCCACAGCACTTTAAACCATTAAAACTTATATTTAGAGACTACTTTTCTATGAAGAAGTTTGGCATTATAGAATTAATATGAAATTTTCTATCCTCTATTGCAATAAAAAGTCAAGTTATCTTATGGATATTTATTTATAATCTACGTTCATTTCATACGCCATTTTCGCGTGAATGTTATTGTGTTGATTTTTGGATTTTTCTAGTGTTTTATTATAAAATTGTAATGAAAGTTTTTGTGTGAATATAATGTAACGTAAAAAGATACGTAAATAATTTCGAGTAATATATATTGAAATAATTGTGATTTTCACGCTGCCTACAATCGCAAGGTATTTTTTTGTTATCAAAATACAATAAAATCTTTTTGTAATGAAGGAAAACCTGACTTTTGTTTAGATCAGAGGATAGAGAATTTTGTATAGATTTTATAATGCTATACTTCTTCATAGAAAAGTAGTCTCTAAATATAAGTTTAATGGTTTTAAGTGTGCGCGGTCGCATGCGCCCGCTCGGGATTTGCCTAGCGCAAGGGTCTGCATGGGATTTTTATGGGGATTGAAGGGATATAGGAGTTGTTCATTAATTAATTGAGCTTATTATTTGAAATTGTGTGTTAATTATCTTAAAAATTATACTGTAAATCTCACTTCAGAAGGTTATCGAAAAATCCCAACACATTTTACCAAATCCCATCAAGGGAGCCCAAATTTAAAAAGACACCTCAGGTTAATGAACATCCCCGTACAACATCAAACTTTAATTACTAAACTCTAATTACCTATACACAGTTCCACATTTTCGCATTTGCCATTAAAATAGTACAGAACCTTTAAAAGATTCACTTTTTTCTCTCCAATAACATGATCCTTCCTAAAGCTATGGTGGTCTGCCAGTCGGAATAGCAGTTGTGACAGTGGTGTTACAAGCACTGTGAATTCTTCCCTCCATTTTGGTTGTAATGTGTTTTTTATTACCTCTGTTTTTCTTAAAATTTTACCATCTATTACAACTTGTAGGTATGGATTTGGCTTAAACAAGCCAGAGTTTCTAATAGTTGCTGAATCAACTGAAAAAAAATATATTTTTTTAGCTCCGTTTATTACAACAAAAAAATTGTTTTAAAAAAAATACTTAAGGATCAGATAAATTTGCATGCATTACACCTAAAGGACTATAATCTTTTCTTTTTTTTCTTTTCTTTTTTTTTTAAAACGTTACCCCTACACTAGGATTTTCTCCTGTATCGTGGGGGCAGTTTACTAACATAAATTGCACAAGGACAAACATCCAGACCCAGAACAATTATTTGTAGGCCATACAAATACTTGTTCCGTGCGGGATTCGAACCCGCGACCCCCAGCGCAGCCACTCATTGCTAAGCCACTACTCCACGGAGTCGTCACTATAATGTAAGAAAAGCTTATATTTTCCTGTTTCGTAAAATTCTAAATAGTTTGTTGCCTGTCTTAGTGGTTTTTAAAATGGCAATTAATCTATCTTCAAACAGGTATTGAAGTTCTGTGCATGCCACCCTACGACTCCAAACTCAATCCTATTGAGCTGTTCTGGGCAGACGCTAAAGGATACGTGGCGCGAAACAATAACACTTTTAAAATGGCAGATGTCAAAAAACTATTTGAAGAAGGGCTAAACAATATTGACCCTATAAAGTGGAAAAACTGCATTAACCATGTCATAAAAGATGAAAACAAATTAAATGAATTGGATAATGCCATTGATAAAACTGTAGATAGTTTATAATCGATGTGGTGGACTCTTCCACGTCTTCATCATCAGAGAATGATTCTTAAATAGATACGGAAGAAGAGTCTGTCAAGTGTCTCTCACAATCTATTATGAGATTTTTATGCATGCTTTAATGTTGACTGCTAAAGAATGCTTAGCATTAAGTTCACTGTTTCGCAGTTTTATCCGACTGCAAAGAAGTGGTTACGTTTTGTACAACTACCTACCTACTTACTTATTAAACTACTTAACTACTATCAAATTAATGATGAAAATTGTAACAATTCTTATAATTTATAAATTTAAATGAATGTTAATTTGCTTTTTAATTCAAACAAGTACAGGATAATCGTTCTCCATAATATAATAACAGACACAGGACCTGCGAAGAACTTCGCACCATCTTTCACTCTGATGATGTAGGTAATGATACAAGGATAAGAAAAATAAAAAAAGGTTGGCTACCCCGATGATATTGTCAAAGGTCAATGTACGTTTTTCCGCCAGCCCTAGAAACATACTTTAGGTTTAAAACAGTGACAAAAGGATATATTTCTCATCAGTAATTCTTAAATATGTTCAGCATTTGTTAAGGTACCCACTGACGATACGTCCATTTAGTAGACTTCCAAATGGATGTACTCCAAATAAATATTTATCCAAATACAATTCGAAGCGACAGTAGCCTAATGGCAGGGCACGGACCGCGAACTCAAAAAGGTCGTGGGTTCGAATCCTCCATTCAACTACTGGCGTGAACCACTCGTAACACAAGCAATTTAAGCTTACCATGAGTGGTTAAGTGGAATATTAGTAATGTTTATAGCATTGTTAATATTCTTTTTTTTTTAAATACTGACTGATCATGATACTTCCGTTTGGATGCATGGCGTCACTTCAAACTGGGCAGTCGTACGGAACGGAAATAAATAATAATATGGATAATAATACTTTACTGGTGGCTGCAGCGGCGTGTATTTCATTAAAAAGACAAAAAACGTAAACAGAGCAATCCATTGTAGTCTTCAAAGATGAGAACGCATCTATATTTTGATTCTTAATTGAGGATACATGTAGATGTCTATGGGCCACAGCACCCAACATCATTTATGGTGTAGCAATATCGTTGACTGAGATAGAAATTAAAGAAATGAGCATATATAGTATGTGCAAAATCAATTGAGAAACTTTGTCGTTTAACCAGGGGGTAATTAATTTATAACACATATAAAGATTCGAGTGATAACGACACCGAATAAGTACATACTTATTCAAAAGATAAGACTTTATTTTCAATATTGTATAAGAACTTTATTTTCATTCTGTGCAATCATCGGCCCAAAAAAGGTGACGCATCTCTGGCTGCCATTGTCACGTTTCTTTTAGAACGAACTGACGTAACGCTCGTTTTGTTTATTTTAAAGAGATGAATTTGCAAAAGCTCAATATGGTGATTATATTGCTTCAAATATTTTTTTTAATATGAAACTATTATTAAGTGAATTGCTGCGTAACTTACCATAAATTGAAATACAAAATATAATGATGTACCATAAGATTTTACGATATTTATAGGAACCACAGACAATATTATTTAAGAAACAGAAAAACAAAACATATGTACTGATCTAGAAGTGTGAATAATATCAATATTTAGATATTGTTATCACATCTAAATTGAGTTTTTGTAAGTTACGCCTTTTGACACTCAGCTCATATCTATCAATGTCCGTTTTTCTCGATCGATTTGGTACATACTATAGTGGATAATATTCATTGTAACTATATGTGGTAGAGCACCATTGCATCTATATTATAGCTGTAGCATAAATGAGTTGGCTCAAAAGAGGAACGACCATGCTCTCACAAAACAGCATAAAATAGCAGCTTAAAGTTGCTGTTTCATATACTGAATGTAAAGAACCAGATAATCTTTTTACTGGAAACAAGACACTCCACCTAGTTCTACAAGGGCGACAATGCATTTACGTTTTGTTCTTATTCGATGATAGATTCAGTCTATGGGCTACAGTATCAACTTAACATCATGTGGACTGTGTACTCGTTTGTCACCCATATCACAGCCCATAGTTTACATAATAAAAATATATTTAATCTAATACACATTTTATGTTTGACAAACAGAGCACATGTACCACCATCAACACCAAAACATAAACTGACACAATGACCTCCAAAAAATGGACGCCGGTTTGCCCATTCACTGACAATTTGGACTGCTTTCATTTGGCGTGGCGCACGTTTTTGACATTGACGTACGGCCGCGAACGACATCCATTTGGAGTGGACGCATGGATGTCAATCTATTTGGAATTCCAGAGCTGAATGAAGTCCATCCAAATGGAATATTTTTTTACCATTCACGAAACGATTTTGGACAAATACCACTCAATTTGGATTAATGGATGTATTGTCAGTGGGTACCTTTAGATCCATAGCTTTTTTTTCAATTAATATTTATGAACCGGTCTTGGAGAACTCAGATGAAGAGTTTAAGGAATAAGCTCCTTTTGGTGTCAAACTGTGCACAAAATTGTGCTGAAGAAATGAGCACCGGTATGGAATACCGGTACCTGATCATTAGGCATCAGGTGTTGACCCGAAGTCCTAAAAGACAGCTTTTGTGCACCTGACAGATCGGAGCATAAGGTTGTAGTCGACTGTGATTGCTGTTGTTTCACAAAGCTGCGAGCTATCACCTTCCCTTGACATTTATTGTTATACAGACAACAGCACTGGTGCTTTATACAATAGCTGCGTTAATATTTCTCGGGGACACATAGTCGAGTGCCATAACAAACTTGTGTCTGACGTTAAGTCAAGTGGCCCAAATCATTTCTCTTCTTTCTAATAGGCTCTATTCACTGATGCTGCAAAGAGATGTTGCATCCTTATGAATTTTCTGTCACATTTACCATGGGGAGAGCTCAGTGGAAGTGTTCAGACTAATCCCAGTTGCCAAATTTGACAATCGCACATAGTGACTACATCAATCACACAATCTGAATGATTGACAGTCCACCCCTGTGTGATTAACTTGAAGATTTTTCTTTTGCAGAAAATCTTAATGGAATCTGTAGCCACCAGCGATTTTCCTAATTCGACCCAAGAAAAGAGCTTTCTCTTTTCTAAGCTACCAGAGATTCTGCTCTAGATTTAGTCTACTGATACTTTTGGGATACATAATCTTTATGTAGATTTTTATCTTTATGGTAACACTTTTTAGCTAACAGCGCTTGAACTATAAGTTATAGTCTCTGGTAGAAGTGCAGTAGCAATACCAGCTACACACTTGCCATGGCAAGTGCTTCACTTGCAAAAACATGAGATTAAATAATATGAATAAAAGAGAAGAAATTCAAATATATATTTAGTTCACCATTCATATTAAAATTTACACATGATTTCCCTTCTCTAACTTTTCCCTTTTTTCTTAACCTCTACATAATTTGTATAAGCAAATGAAACAATCTTTTTATAAAGTAATTATAACCACCAAGCATACCTACAGTCCTGTGGGTTAATTTTTTTTTACAGAATAGGGTGACAAGCCAGCACACAGTTCACCTGATGGTAAGTGGATGCCGTAGCTCATAGACATCTACATTTATCCTCAATTGAGAATTAAAAGGCAGGTGCATTGTTATCCCTGAGGCCTAAGATGGAATGCCTCATTTACAGTAAAAAGGATCTCCGGTTCTCTACATTTACCATACAAAATACAGCAGCATTAAGCTGTTACTTGACGCTGGTATTCTGTGTGAGTATGGTGTTACCCTAGTCAAGCCCATTTGTACTAATAACATAGCTGCAGTGTGGCTCTACTACATATATAAAATTTAGAAGAAAGAAGTTAGATAGCCAAGATGACTTATGTGATTGTTAATGCTATGGAAAACTATAAATATGAATAGAAAGAACACCTTAACTGTAAGTTACATGACTTAGCATTTATTTAATTAAATTTAATAATTTTCTATAGCATAAACAATTTTAGAATGTAATCTTGGCTATCCCTCAGCTGATAGTAAGTGGATCCCAAGTCCTATAGATTATACCTTCACAATGAACCTCAAGATAATCATGCATTGTCACCCCTCAGTAAGGTTGAATGCCTTGTACTCACTTAATTTAACATAGACCTCCTCCAAGAAATTGCACAAAACACAGTCCTGGGACAATCATCAACTTCCTGCATTTTTAGCGGGTTGCCATTACATTAAGGGGGGGGGGGGGGAGGAGAGACGCCCTGCACTTCAATTACCAGTACAAGACCACCATTTGAGAAACTTTCTTCCCTATCTGCTATTATCCTTTGGGCTATATCATTTAAGACCTATCATAAGTAATATAGCAAGTCCATTGCCACTTTAACAAGTTACCACCATTGCATGGTTTATCTAAAGTATTTACTTAAAAATATATAAAAGCTTTTAAAATATAAGATAAGATTTTTCTTACCAGTTAAGCTAAGTTGGTGATATGTAGAAAGGGAAATGGGTGCAGTTAAGGATGGTGTGGTGTCTGACATCTTGATATATTTAAAGCATAATTATTCACATATAATAGATTCACCACATAATTTTTCGTTTGGGCATCTAGAAAAACATAGTTTTAGCATGTAACTGAAATAATACAAATATTACAGTTCAAATTTAACAACTAATAAATTATGTAAAAATCTGTAGACATAATGTGTTATTATTATAGCACTATGCTTTATGTTTTCTTTAAATAATTCATCATTTAGCTTATGAAGGTGACTCCCTGAAAATCAAGCTTGCTAAGTAGGTATATCATCTGCTGACAGTATTGTCTATGTAAAATTTATTTAAAAAAAAAAAGAATATAACCATTTGCTCTATTTTAAAAAGATGTGTATTAGTCTCTATTCAAAACCATTTCAAGAAACCAATTAATATACCTCTTTACTTTAAGAAATAGTAAAAATATGAAGTGTATGTAATAGTAGAATATCTAAATTTATTAATATAATTATTAACTTTCTTTTTAAAAATATATACTGAAATTCCATGACAATATTCCTATCTTGTTACGTTGTAAAGCTTAATAAAATCTTTAGATCGAAATGTTACGAGAGAAAGTGAAAATTTACCACTTATCCATAAAAAATTCAATTCTTACGATTAGGTAGGTCATTATCTTGCTTCTTATCTCATTGAAGTCAGAAAGGAAATGAACAAGATACAATCTTCACTACTGATTACTAAAATAATTTAATATACGATATCAGTCTAGCGATAATACGAAGGTTCTTTTTTAAATATTTTCACTTTTGTACATTTTATATAAAACTACAAATGGTAAACAAAAATAATTCTGCAAATAATTAATCACAAACACAGAGTAGACCACTAATGATGACAGATGCCAGTGTTGCCAGATGCCTTGAACCTTTTATCTGTAGAAGAAACCGCTAAAATCTGTATTAAATCTGTATGCTATTTAAACTCAAAATCTGTATAAAATCTGTAATTATTACCTATGCACTGATATTTTACAAAAAAATTAAAAATAAAATTTTGAATTAAATAAATAAATTAATTAAAATCTATCGAAATTTAAATCATATCCACCCTACTTTACCAACGGCAATAAAACAATAAATTTAATTGCCATCTTTGACCTTGTCACTTCGCAGGATCATAGGCTAGGAGGGACATTATTTGAATTTCGATAGAATTCATTTATTTATTTATTTAATTCATTTTTTTTTTTGTAAACTTTCAGTGCCATAGGCTTCTACTCTGTTCACATGTTACATCCAATTTTTTTCCAGACGGTAAAAAAGATTATCCAGTATACATATTTTATCAATATCAATGTATTTTATAATACGCTTATAATGCTCCCATACTAAATAATTACGTTGTGAAAAAATAAATTAACCATAAAGAATAGAATCATGCAATGATATGCACGACACGACAACGAACGAAGCAAAATATATGTCATATATTTTGCTTCGTTCTGTTTTAAGTTGTATATTATGATAATTTAATCAATAGAGTTAAAAACTCTGTATAAAAATCTGTATCCAGTGTTAATCTGTATTACACACCGAAAATCTGTATATATACGGAGAAATCTGTATATATGGCAACAATGACAGAAGCAGAACCACAGCACAGAATATAAAGCCGTCATTTATTTACCACAGACAGTTTTTTTTTTGTTTTGAATTTATTTATCTTTTCAAAGTTAGCTCGGTGAGCTTAGCTCCACTTGGATTTTTTATTTTTTATTAATTTTTTGTGGTTTGTTCGTCTTTTAACTACTTATAATTAATTAAACTTTTATCATTAGGTAGGTTCCCCTTATTGTACATTTTAAGTTTTATCCCTTAAATTAATTATTTTTTACGAAATATTGTTTGTTAGATCGCTACTGGTGATGGTTCGATAATAAAAATACAACTTAATCGTTAATAATTAACCATTAAAATAAACGAAGCAAAGAAGGGTAGAATTGGCGCTTTATTTTTACCATAAAATGCTGATTTTGTGGTAAAATAAAGCGCCAAATTTGAAAAATTGATTTTGCTGAAGTTACCAATCTGTTATAATTTTATTTATCTGTATTAAAAAGGTTCATAGTGCATTCAAAACCGCAGACAGAGAAACCTATGGACAAATTGACGTCTATAGGATTCTCTGTCTACGCAAATTAATGCCTTCTTTCGCATTCGCACGCGAAAAAGATAGATTTATGCATACGTCTTGCATAGAAATGAGACAGAGCGGTGTGGTTGTTTGTCTCTTTCTCCGTGCCGGTTTTTTTGTTTAGCAAACTACACTTTTCTAAACAACTTTGACAGTTCGCAGCGATGTAAGGAGTTTACAAGTTGGTTTTAGTGAGAAAAAAAAGTGTTCTGTGAGCTTATGATTGCTGAATCTTGTTCAATTCAGTTCTTAGAACTCTCTTATTATTTTTTCACTCGATAATTTAAGCTTTAGTTTCATCATAATGATTTCTTAAATTTACGCGAACACTACACATTGAATAAAACTAAATTTACGGATTCTATCGCGTTTATTTAACTGATTTTACTTATCTTTAATTCCCGGCGTTTCGGGTGCTTTACAGCAACCATGGTCACGGGGGGGGGACTGAGATTTTTGACGTCCCAATGTCATTGTTAGCCCGGCTACCTTCAGTTTTTGAATATTAACTCACAGTATCTTGAAGTCTTGCACTGGTATGCTTGGGTTTGGGTTTAATTTTGTTAATTATAGGATCCCAAGCAGATGGCAGCACCCAACCATCTTCTCTATTGAAATTAGGATGTTTTTTAATTTCAATAGCCTCGCGTATCGTCCTTGGTAGGAATCGGTGTTCTTTTGCGAGGATTTGTGGTTTATCAAATCTGATGTAATGGTGGGGACGATCTTGAACATGTTCACAGACTGCAGACTTCCCGGAGCGTTGGTGCTTCACGTCAGCTATATGTTCTTTCACGCGGGTTTTTATGGATCTTTTTGTTTGATCTATGTAAGAGAGACTACATTCATAATCTAACTTGTACACTCCTGTATCTTGTAGAGGGATATTACACTTGACGGATGGTAAAAATTGACTAATCTTCTTCGGCGGCTTGTAGTATGTTTTAATGGAAGCTCGCTTCAATATGTAGCCAACCTTGTCTCTGACTCATCTGACATATGGTAGTACAGCAGGCACACGCTCGACTGTGGCCGGCTTCACTCGGTCACTGTGACGTAGGCGCGTGATCCAAAGCTTGTTGTCTTGCAACACTTGCTTGACATGCTGCAGCTCGGCGGCCAGATGTTTTCTGTCTCAGATCCCTCGTGCTCTCTGAAACAAAGATTTACCCACGGTAGCTAACTGTGAAGGATGATGGTGAGATTCACCATTTAAATATCGGTTGGTATGGGTCTTTTTTCTATACACAGTGTGACCAACAGTGCTATCAGGATTTCGAATGACTAAAACATCTAGGAAAGCTAAAGAATTATTTGCCTCTAACTCCATTGTGAATGGAGAAGATAACCATTTTTTGTTTTATATGCCAAAAAAATCTACAAAAAATTACGAGAATAACCGTGTTTTTAATTTTTTTCTATCTTCAAAACTGACCGAGATATAAAGGCGCAAAGTTAACATTTTCGGTCTAAGCCGCGGACCGAGAGCGACATCGTTGATGACGTCACAATTTCCATCTTCGTGCGAGAGACCCGACGCGCACTTACAAAATCAAAACATTTACTCGAATGTGCCCGTCGCGCGCAGATTTACTTGCTATATATTTTTAACAAGTAACATTATAGAACATGACACCATCTATTAAATATTGTACTGTGTCTCAATGTAAAAATACGGCCACAAAAACACCTGAAGAGTTGTTTTATAATGTGCCTAGAAACCCTACCCTCAGAAATAAGTGGACAAATGCTATGAGAAGAGCACATCCTTTAGGACCAAACACGGTAACATATTGTTGTTTGAGATCATTTCGATGTAAGTATTCAAATAATAATAATCTTCACATAATAGCTCTTGGTTATTGGTAGTAAATGCTTTCTATTAGTCATGTTGGTACCTACTCGAGTCGCAGTGTTTAAGTAACTAACGATTCATTGAAGCTTTCTACGCTTAATGACCATTATAATTTCAAGAAGAAAGAATACCTAATACCTACATATTTAACTAAAACTACTTCAGTGTAAATAAACATCCAAACTTGGGTAAAGTACTTACCTATGTAATGTAGATAAGTCAATGACCTGTCGTGAGTTCGTAAATTTAGATACCTACCTATGTTTGCAGCAAATTTTAAAATGTTTATAATGCATTAATATAAAGGTTAAAATATGGAATATGTTAATAAACGTTTTTATATTTTTACGAGCAAAAATTCGAGCAAAAACTAAATACATCGCAGAGCTGTTCAACCTGCATACTTTGCGAGCCGCAAATGATGGAAGAAGTTTGATTATGAAGTGGAGCACGTAAATTTTTTTTCATGTTGTCCCATTTTTATGCATTACATAGTTGGTACATATTTTAAATATTGATGGAATACAAATTACGAGGTTCCTTATTTTTTTATAGATTTTAAATAGTTTTGTATTTTGTTCTAGGTCGAAAACGATATGGAAAACTACGTGAAGTACAAACTAGTTGGTGGTCCCCTCAAACTTAAAAAAGATGTTTTGCCTCACAAGTTTGCTTGTCAAAATCGTTATACAGAAAAACCACAAAGATTTTTACTATCAAAACTAAATGCCAAATCTAGGTCAGAAACAGTTGCACATGCGATTGCCACTACTTCACGAGAAATTGAGCATATATATGTTGTCGATCCTGCTACTACTCTAGATGATAATATTGACATTGATCCCTTGCCTGAAGAATATATAACTACGCTTTTAATCATAATAATAATGCGACCCCTTTTCTATTAATATTGAAAACATCTGATTTTTAGATAAAATCATATTTTTATACACCGAAGATATATTTGTAGTAAATTTCTTTATATACAACAGGATTTTTTTTTAACCATAAAACCACAAAAAGGTCACGGTGCACTTAAGAAGAATAAGAAAACAAAACTAGTTAGAGGCAGATAGTAAGTAGATAGGTAAGGAATGTTTACGTATTTTTGTTATACTTATTCTTATCATTAGCAAATGAAACCCAGAAGTATTAATGTAATAATGGGTACCTAGGTTATAAAATATTATCTTATTCTTATGCGTATTTCAGCCGCGACAAAATCTTTGTTTCTTAGAAAATATTCCGCCACCATCATGTCACGGACTATTGGAAGATTGTCAGATTGACCTTTTGAAACTCTTCTTCCATCATTAAATACTTAAAAACACCAGAGCGCACGACGGCAAACAACTCACCCGCGAAATATTACTACAAACATTGATTTATATATTAATTCAATGACTACAAACGTATGATCGGCGCGCTGGAACGGTATGGAGGCGCGGCCGCATGGAATCTATGACGTCACGCGTTACTCGCGGGCACGGGCGAGATTTTAAAAATGTACGTAAACTTTCCACGCTTATAACTTCGGTAATAGTGCACCGATCGACGTGAAATAAAAACTAGAATTATGTGTTTGGTCTAGACATTTTACCTACGTACTTAAAAGTTTAATATTGTAACCTTGTTATCTTCTCCATTGTACTATAGAGTTTATAGAGTTAAGGTGGTTTAAAAATGCAGTTACTTTGTCAGATGGTAAAATTGTGAAGGTGTCGTCTACGTACCGCTTGTAGAATCTTGGATTTACAGGAGCAGTAAGAAGGGCTTTCTCCTCGAAGTCCTCCATAAATATGTCGGCGGTACTATGGGAGATACAGGTGAGCCCATCGCCTATCTACTTGCTTGTAGAACTCTTCCTTCCACAATAGATGGCCAGATGTGAGGCAATCTTTGAGTAATACTGCATATTCAGCAGGCATGTTGTTATCTTCTAGCATCCTAGTTACAATTGAGATGCAGTCTTCAATAGGTAGGCATGTGAATAGTGACTGAACATCAAAACTGACCATAGTTTCATTGTCAGCGAGATGTAGGTCCTTTATCTCACTAACAAAATGGTGTGAATCCTTTGTGTGTGCTCTGGTATGTCCTCTCAGTGGTGACAGTATTTTTGCCAAGTGTTGCGCCAGCTTATAAGTTGGTGAATCGATCATCGTCGCAAATTGCTGGCCAATGGAACTTTACCGACTTAAAAATAATATTTTATATTCAAGTGTGCTACTCATCTTATCGATGATTTTGCCAACGAAATACTGTGAGTTCTTCTTCATTTTATATTCAACGACCACCCATTGGTCTGTCATATTTTAATTTAATTACTTCGACGTTTTCTTTGGTTTCGATGTCGTAGTCCATTCTAATAGATGTATTCTGATCACGACAGAAATCAGATTTGATTATTAGCTCCTCAATATCATCCTCGAAATCTTGAAGAACTGGATGTTGAATTAACTTCTTAAATTCTGTTTGCTTAATGGAACTAAATCCTTGAATGTTACAATTGTGGTACTTTACTGGAATGTTGGATAAAATTTTTACTATAGATTTATTGTTTATATTTATTTCCGGGTTCGAAGTTTCTGATAATAAATCGACTTGCCTCAAATCTCCGATATTGTTAAATATGGTTGGCGAATCGATGTTGATTGGGCTGTTAACGTCAGAAGGATCATATGTTCCACCATTAGTTCCATCAGTCAAGGACTTCATCACATTTACAACGTTATAGTTATTATAACTAGACATTTGTTGTGCAGTTGCTTCTTGACAAAGTCCCATATTTAGTACTCCGAGATGTTTTCTATATTTACATGGTATATCTCGACAATCAAAACAACTAAGGTTTCTAAAAGTAATGTCGAAGGGCAAAGATGAAGACCAAAGAGTTTGGTGGACTTTGATTATCCCTTTAAATGCAGGAATGTTTTTGGGAAATTCTTTGTCTGTTATCTCTTCCTCTGCGATGACAATGAGCTTAACATTTGCAATGTTTTGCTGAACAACTTGCACAAAGTTTTCAAATGAGCCTACATTGCCACCAAGTGTGACGTAGTTGTCAGCTGTTCTTTTTACCATAGCACCAATGCCATCTGGGGCCCCCTTGCCATGCCCTGCTTCTTGATAATTCCATGTTATTAGCTTTAGGTTTGAAATTTGATCTTTCAATTTCGACATCATGTAAAAAATAAATCGGTTGCGGTATTGACTCGAGGGAGAGTCCGATAAGAAATGAATTGTTGTAAGATGTGGCATTAAATCTTGAACCATGTCCAAAACTGGGTCCAAGTGTGCCCATATAGCGGAAGCATCGTGTCTGATATTTTTTGACATGGTGCAGAATGACTTACAGGTTTTTTCTTTAGTTTGACTTTAAATAATATAATACTCCGGTACGAAGTGTAATTTGTTGACGACTACCGCCGAAGTGAAAACTTTGGATTTCTTCATTACCACAGTTACAACAACAGTTATACTCTCTTTTAATTCTTTAATAGCTGAGTATTGCATATTATTATTTAAATTATGTTTGAAAAAATCCATTACTAAATTTTCGAACTTCTGAATAACATTACGAGGCGCATCTTCTTTTTTCTTTTTTATAGTTACTCTTTTAGTGTTTACCTTTCCATCTTTTCCTTGACAACTTTGTTTTTCAAAAATCCATTCATGGTAAATAATATTTTCACTGTTGTCAAATTCCCGGTATCTCGTAACTTTATTTTTACATCTATGACACTTTCTCTCCAAACATTCTCTGTCATATATATCACATCAAATATTTTGAAGAACTTCAGTAGCCGAACTTTCTGCAATAATATCTACTTTTTTTAAAGACTTTGTTAGAAGTTCCATATTGGCATGTAGCTTGCACTGGCACGTGTCTCTTTTTCCTGAAGGGTGAACTATCCAAAATATTTACATAATACTGAATAGGAAATTCGGTCCCACTTCTCACAATATTTAGTATATAAGTTTTTTTATGTTATCAGTCAGATAACGTTTTTGTTTTTTGATGCCACTGCGTTTAATATATTCATTTTTTCCAGCAGCTACTTGACTGTTTACATATTCTTGTAGAAAATTTTGTACTCTTCGTTATATCTCAGCTTTTTTCTTTTGTAACACTTGTTTTTTAGATAATTTCTTTTTTAAAGCAAAATTAACCTTCGACAGTACACCATACTTTTTTAGCCTCGCATCGTCAACAATATCTTCAGCAAAAGATCTTTTGTCTTTTTTAGAAAGACTTTTATATTTGTCAGATACTACTCGATTAAGTGTTTCGTTGAACAGAAGTTTCTTTTTTACGTTCTCTATGTTATCAGCCTTTATGTTTTTAATTACTTGATCTACTTTTTTTCTATTGTATCTGCAATATTATTTCTTACTCTCTGCATTTCTCGCTCTTTTTTATTTGTTTCCTCAGCATATCCTTATCTCTCTTTAGTTTATTTATTTCTTTCTTTAAATTAGAAATTACTTTCATTGATCTATATCGCAGTTTTCTTGTAGCACTTGAATTTACTTGAATCGATTGGGTTGCTTTGCTATTGATTGTCTTTGGTGTTTTTTCAATTTCCATCAACGGATCGGGATCTGCTATATTCGCAATTTCTTCTTTTTTGCTTGTGGGTGGTGAGTTTTCCAGTAAAACACGTTCTATCTTCTTTTGTTCCTTTAATTTATTCAAATATTTACTTGAGTTTTTTCGCCAATTTCGCCTTTGCTCCCTTTTTTGTCTGTCAGTCATTTCTGCTATGCTGAGAATCTTTTTCTTTTCTTTTCTTAAAAAGTACTTCTTTCTTTTTCAAGTCTGTATTTTTCAGGATCTTTTTTGATTTCTGCATATTTTTCCTTTTTTCGTAGCCTGTCTTTGGCTAATTTTTCTTGGGCTGTTGCTTTTTTCTTCGGCTTCACCATAATTGTATAGTTACCTACAAAAAGGTTTACAAACGTATTAAAATACAAATTAAATACGTAACACATCTGAAACAAAAAATGAGAAAGGCGTCAATGAAATGGAGCCTGTAAATTGTATTGTTTTGTCAATTTAGGAGTCAGTTTAGACCACAGCCTACTGTTCATACACTTTTTATAATTATTTACATGAGGCAAGTAAAAAATTTGCATCATTTATGACTTGCATTGGTTATCTTTAGCTTTCAACAAAAAAAACATTCCCTTCCAAAACATTTCATTCCCCTCCGTATAAAAATTAGTGGGAACGGAATGTAATGAAACGTTTTGTAGGTGTCCACAGCTTCTTCAGGTGATGAAAATCTATGTCCACGTAATTTATTCTTTATTTTAGGGAAAGTATAGAAATCATTAGGGCTTAGGTCGGAGCTGTACGGCGGATGGTCTATAATTCTATGTTTTCTTGCTCTAAAAACTCTTTTGTTCTATGTGCGGTGTGAGAACTCGCATTGTCGTGATGGAGGATGATGCGGCGGTTGCAGTTCTCTTTACGGAGTTCAGAAACGACCTGTGGCAAACACATGCTAGCATACCATTCAGCATTAACCGTTCTTTGTCCCTCAAGAGGAATAGTCGTAACGTGGCCGGTTTTAGAGACAAACGTTGCCACCATTTTTTTGCAACACTCCGTGTACGAACAATTTTTGTTGACTTTAACTCATTGTCAAATACCCAAACTCGTGACTGATTTTTTGTTTCGGGCTCGTACGCGTATATCCAGGATTCGTCACCTGATACGATGTTGTATACAGCATTGAGGATCCTGCGTGGAATCTTTCGAGAGTTCTGACGCGTCAAGTAACGCGAGCTGCTTTTTGCTCTTCACAGAGCGAATACGGTATCCATCGGGAAAACAACTTTTTTACGCCTAATTGTTCATGCAAGATTATTTGTATTTGATTCATGCCAATTTCTAAAGTTGCCTGAATTTCGCGGTATGTCACATGTCGATCTTCCTCAATCAGCTTATGCACAGCGTCAACGTTTTCTTGGGTGACTGCAGTTTTTGGACGACCTTGACGGGGATCATCACTGAGCTTGACATATCCACGTTGAAATTCAGCAAACCAGCGATAAATTGTGGTTTTGGATGGGGCTTCATCACCAAATGCAGAAATCATCCAGTCAACACACTGTTTTTGTGTTAAACCACTTCGAAATCCATAATAAATCAACACTCTTGTATTTTCTCGAGTCAATTCCATTTTCTCAACGGCTAAACAAGTTTGACAAAACCTTGTGACAAGACCGAGTATCTTTTTTTAAATAAATAAAAGGTATTCGATTTTTAAAACCAAGAAGTTTGCAGCTGATACCGATATTTTAACTAATATAAAGTTTTTTCTCATTTTCAAACAAATTCAATTATATAGAATTTGTTGCTTAATTTACTTTATTCCGTAGGTATTACTATTAGTAATATAGATACACGGGTGAATTTTCAATTGTCAAATAACTTATCTGGCGAATAAATGTGACTGAATGATTTATGGCTTTTGTGTAGAGAGAAATTAAATCCTTCTTTTGTGTTTAAAGTATTACTGGGATGGTGATCCCAGATCCCATATTATTAATGTAAAATAATAATGATTAGTTGAGTAAAAATGAAATAAACTTTTTTTTAAATCAATACTTATTTATTATTAATTTTTCTGCACATAATTCATCAACAAATAGTAGTAATATACAAGCAAGTTGTACATCATATTTTATTTATTCATTCGGATTTTAAATGAAAAATATTATCGAATTTCAAAAAATTCGAAAATCTGGCATGATCACGAAATATGATATGCAGGGTAACATCCTGGATATCATATTTCATCCACCGTTTCATGATCATGATAGATTTTTATATAAAATATTATTATTATTATTATTCGTTCATTTCTGAACAAAATTATTTTTTAGTATAATTTCTATAAGACAGTTTGTTTGACGTTCATTTTGACCGATATCGATAGATTATTATGGTACAACAATATTAACATGCACACATTGACAATCTGCCCACACAAAGACAATCAGTTTTTGTCTCGTTTGTTGGTTGTAGTTTTGAAGTGTAGAGGTAAGGAGTACAGACTCTGTATAAAAAAGTGTCCGAAGGAAAGCGCTAAATAAGGGTGGCGTCACTGTAGCAACATTCCAAATTTTAAAGAACTTTATTATAATTTTTTTATTGCACGGACTTTCACCATAATTCTTTTTACAATAATTATTTTATTGCTTTCAATTTTTTTATTTTTAAAATCACTCTCAACGTATTTTACGCTTATTTACCATACCCTGTAGCTACTCGAGTGCTGTTGTGAAGAGTTTTTGAACTGTTATTTACTGCTTACAGATGGACACATTTTTAACTATTCTCCTATGGAAGATTGTCCTACTTACTCTATACTTCATGGTTGTAGTTGCCAATCTATTCTCCACTCCATAAGTCTGTGCTTAAAGCGGGCTTTTCACTATGGGATATAATATATATTATGTCCCCGATATATAAATTATATCCCGCGATTGCCCTTCACACTGTGAGATAAATATTTTAACTAGTGTGCATTCGTCATTGGAAGATCTGAGGATGTAGCGAAGGTGTGGAAGGGTGTGTGGGGTGCAGGAGGTGAAATATAATATGAAAATATCACTCAGTCAATCGAAAAAATATTTGTAGTTTGGGATGTAATATACATTACATCTTAGTGGAAACGGTTCTATTTAAATGTACGGTGAGCGATATTAATTTATATTTCGAGATGTAATATAAATTATACTATATCCCATAGTGGAAAGTGGGCCTTACATATTATATGGTTTACTTCAAAGTTTTGTATAAACTTCTATTCTAAGCCTATACTATATCTATGGTATAAACCATGGTAAATAAACTATGAATTTACTTCTAGCACATACACCGTAGACAGAGAAACCTATAGCTATATATACCTATGATGGGTGAAAATCATAGTATACGCTTAGAACGTTTATGGTTCATAAAAGATAGCTTGATCTCTGCGACAGCTGTCAGTAAAAATCACGCCCATGAAGTTCTGAATTTCTTAGTAGTACAGACAGTACCTGTCAATGTCATACTTTACGGGCAGGGCGGACATGGACAGGTACTACCTGTACGTAGACAGAGAAACCTATAGACTAATGATCGGCGTGGCCTCGAGTGAAAAAGGACGATAACGAATTTTTAGGTTATACAATAATCTTTATGACTTTTAAACACATTTAGATAAAAATTTTAATTGTTCTAAGAACTGAACTGAACAAGATTCACCAGTCTTAAGCTCACAAAACACTTTTTTCTCACTTAAACCAACTTGTAAACTGCTTAAATCGCTACGCTGTTAAAGTTGTTTAGCAAACTGTAGAGTTTGCTAAACAAAAAAACCGACACGGAGAAATTGACAAACAATCACACCGCTCTATCTCATTTCTATGCAAGACGTATGCATAAATCTATCTTTTTCGTGTGCGAATGCGAAAGAAGGCGTCAATTAGTCTATAGGTTTCTCTGTCTACGACATACACAGTAATCTATGGTTTACTTCTATCCATGAAGGTTAGAGAACAGGAGAACGATCACCGTAGAAAATAGTGTCCCAGAAATATGGACACCATAAGTGAGGCGATGCGATCACTAAGTTCGATCAATAAAAGTCATTTTTGGTCTTTATTTCCGATCAGATGCTAAACCACTTGCACATCCATGCACAATAAAATATTTCTCCATTTTTAATGTTTCTTTTTGTAAAAAATTACAAAATTACGAAGTATGAAAATTTTCTCATTAAAAATTAAATGAAAATTTGTACATTATTCAACTAACTTCATGTACTTGTGCTCATAAACAGCTAACTTCGCAGTCACTACTCACCGACGTCAGGGCCGCTATATATTCTACAATTATCAATGACAGGCGGGCTATGCTTTAGTACGTATCCATATTTAATATTATAAATGCGAAAGTGTGTTTGTTTGTTTGTTTGTTTGTTCTTCTTTCACGTCGCAACAGAGCGTCGGCATGGCATGATTTTTTGTATGGGGATAGTTCGGTGGCTGTAGAGTGACATAGGTTACTTTTTTCCGCGGAAAAACATCTCATTCCCGTGGGAAAATAGAATATATTGCAAAAGTTTGTCCTTCTTTCACGTCGCAACAGAGCGTCGGCATGGCATGAATTTTGGTATGGGGATAGTTCGGTGGCTGTAGAGTGACATAGGTGACTTCTTTCCGCGGAAAAACATCTCATTCCCGTGGGAAAATCGAATATGTTGCAAAATTAAATTCAGCTAGTTGGCGCCACCGTGATTCTACTGGACGGACGACGGTAAGATGGACGAACACAGAAGGTCAGAATATCTGGATTATTATGTCTTTTTATCAAAATTAAGATAAAAAATGTATGGATCTGTATTTTTCCACGCAGGACCGCGAAAATAGCGGTAAAAAAACATAAAATTCACCAGCTGATTTTCTTCAAACGTTTTGGTGCATTGTAATTCACAGAATAGGCGATAACCTCGCAGACGATATTACGTAATCCGTTGATGCTCTGCTTACCCCGCAAGGGTTACAGGCGTAATTATAAGTATGGATCAGAAATACTATCACCACCTGTCACGCTTTCACCCTTAACTATTACTTAACTGTGGTAGAAACAGTTCCTAGTAAGCCTTATTAATAAGCCTTAGTAATATTTATTGAACAGAAATGAATACAGTTCTCATATGTGGTTATGCTATCGGTATTACAATAAGAAAAATTGTGCAAAATTATAAGAAAAATATTTTTTGAGAGTTCTTATTAACTAACGTATACATAGTTTAAATTGATTCCGCTAGATGTCGTTACTATGTTTTAAAACGCGGTAACGAAATGTTTCCTGACATGTACTTAACTCCCGCCGTTGAGCCGCGCGTCAACTTATAGTGCATACGGTACCTATACGCTTAAATTGTTTCTATTTCATAGTTTATTCGACTACCTGTTTCGATTTCGGTTGTTTGTTATTTGCTTTGGTTAAGGTTGAATGGATTTATATTGGCTTTCATTTTCGGATTTGTATATTTTCTTGGATCGGTTTTGTTGATTTGGTTGGTATTCCTTTATACATATTTAGACTCTGGCTTTGATTTTGGATTTTGATTATTTAGAATCTTGAATTGGTTTTCGTTGTTCTAGGTCGTTTAACAATATTTTAAAGGAATATTAATAGTATAGATAGTGTATACGGTACCTATACACTTACTTCTTTTTTCGTTGGTTATATTTATATTGACTACTGTTTTCGATTTCGGTTTTCTGGGTTTGTTTTGTGATTTGGTTTAAGTAGATTCGATTTTTTTTGGCTATCGTTTTCGGATTCGTGTTGTGTCTTGAATTGGTTTTGTTGTTTTGATTTTAAAAAAAATATTTAAAAGGAATGTTTATTCCTTTTAGATAGTTTGGCTTTGCTTTTAAAAAAAATATTTAAAAGGAAATTTAATTCCTTTTAGGTATTTTAAGTTATTTTTTATAAATAGGTTTTTTGTTACTTCATAATGCCTCGCAAATGTAAGTCCTGCCTTTCAAGAGTATCTTCTCAAAGACAAGCGAAAAGATTAGCTCGATCGCTAGAATCTTTAGAAGATGTTGAACTGAGAAGGCAGGAAAGGCATCTTGAATAGGCAGAGCGTCAAGCTACTTTAAGAGCTACTGCAACACCTGTTCAAAGTAAGCAAAGGCGTCTTGAACGGGCAGAGCGTCAAGCTACTGTAAGAGCTACTGAAACACCTGATCAAAGTCAGCAAAGGCGTCTTGAACAGGCAGAGCGTCAATCTACTTTAAGAGCTACTGAAACACCTGCTCAAAGTCAGCAAAGGCTATTCGAACAAGCGGAACGTCAGGCCGCCTTAAGAGCCGCAGAAACACCTGATGAAACTCAACACAGACTCATGGAGCAAGCTAAACGTCAATCTACTATAAGGGCATCTAAAACACCAGAACAGACACAGGCGCGAAGAGATGCAAATGCACAGCTCCAAGCTGAACGTCGACAAAATTTTCAAAGAAACAATTGGTCGGTTTTTAATGACGCATCATTCAATTATGATCCGTTCATTGATTATAAAAATCACAGGTTAGTTGTTATCGGACTGATGGAGAAGGCGTGTCGATTTTGCAGCGCTTTAAAATGGAAAGATGAGACCGCAGGCATGTGCTGTTCCAATGGCAAAGTGTCTTTTCCGTTACTTGGGGAACCTGAAGAACCTTTGAAAACCGTCAGGCCTGTTGGTCTAGTGGTTAGTGACCCTGACCGCTATGCCGCAGGTCGTGGGTTCGCCCACCCAGGACAAATGTTTGTGTGATGAGCTCGATCATTTGTTCTGTGTCTGGGTGTAATTTATCTATAATATTTATGTATTTAGAAATATATAAGTATGTTTATCAGTTGTCTAGTACCCATAACACAAGCTCTGCTTAGCTTGGGACTAGATGGCGTTGTGTGATAGTTGTGGAATATTATATAATATTATATTATATATATAATTCTCTTTTTATATGATGCTAATGAGTCACGGCGCTTTTTAAACAGGATCCGGAAATATAAATCATGCTTTCAAATGACGTCCTTCGGAGTTGACCGGGAAATAATAATGCCGGGATTTTCGCCTACATTTACGGTGTAAGGGCAAATTTATCATAGAATAGGTTTACTTTTTCCAGCTGAAAATGAACAGCATAAATTTTTACAAGTATATTTTATGGGTGACGAAGAAATTGAGGTAGACCGTCGCTGCCAATTTATCCAGGGAGTTGAGAGAGACACAGTGTTCAAAATTCAAAGATTCTTGCATGAACGTAACATTGTAGTCAAAACATTTAAAACTGCTTTAGAAAACCTACCTAAAGAGGATTATAAAGTCGTCATTCACGTAGATTGGACCCCTCGAGGAGAGCATGAAAGGCGCTACAATGTACCTTTGATAAAAGAAGTAGCAGCCGTAATTAGTGGTGATCAATTTTCTTCACGAGACATTGTCTTGCGAGCACATGATGATAAGTTGCAACGGGTAGCTGATACATACAAGTTTTATGACGCTCTGCAATAACCGTTGATTTATTGCAAAGGACAAGAGGGTTATCATTTTCAAATTCCACTCATTAACCCGGTCACAAAGGAGCCTACTCCGAACAAAAAAGTATAATGTATCCTATACTATTAAACGAGCAATTCTTGTATATATATATATATATATATATATATGTATATATATATAATATTATATATATATATATATATATATATATATATATATATATATATATATATATATATATATATATATATATATATATATATATATATATATATATATATATAATATTATATATATATACATATATATATATATATATATATATATATATATATATATATAATCGGGATCTCGAAAACGGCTCCAACGATTTTCATAAAATTTAGTGTCCAGGGAGTTTCGGGGATAATAAATCGATCTAGCTAGGATTTATTTTTAGAAAATGTCTTTTTGTCCGTGTTTTTAGGCAATGAAAAACTGCTACAATATCGTTAGAATAAGAAGGTAAATTTTGACAGATTGTTAATGATTATAAATAGCTTAATTGGTATAAGGGGCGGTCGCAGAATCGTAAAACCCCGGTTCGAGCCCAGACCGACCGACCAACTTTTTTTAATTTTTTTTTCAAGTTCCTTTCTTTTTTGAGAAAATCTATTTTTTCGAGCCCTTTTTTTAGTATTTTTTAAAAACACGAAAATTTAAATTAAACTAATTGCATTCATGATTTTTTATTCAAATAACCAGTTCAGTTTTTTCTATTATGTCGCTAAGAGCAAAAAATATTATTTATATTTCATCAGTATGTAATTTGTATCTAAATATAATTTCCAAAACACACGAGTTAAAAAAAACCGAGCGAAAAATACCGAGCAAAGCTCGGTCAACCGGGTACTGGATTTTTATGCGTAATGATGATGCGAGAAAATGATTTTAACCTCTTAGCCCGGTGTAGACAATTTTTGGTAGACATGTATGTGAAGGTAGAAAGTGAACGTCACCGTTTACTCCGTTATATATCTTTAAATCAAAAAAAGCTGCACGTTGAGAATTATATACATTTACAAGATGCAGTTTCTAGCGACGCCAATGTAAACCCAAGAGATTTAGGTAAAATGGTAATTCTAATCTCATCATTCGTTAAGATACATTCACCTATGTACGAAGTTACGGAAGACCTGATCTTTTTGTTACTTTTACTTGCAATCCCACATGGAAAGAAATAACCGAAGAGCTAATGCCAGGCCAAAAAAGTACTGACGGACACGATCTAGTTGACTGAGTATTTAGATTAAGAGTACACAAATTAATGTATGTAATTAACAAAGGGAATTTTCGGAGAGGTGCAGTGCTTCATGTATTCAATTGAATGGCAAAAAGAGGATTACTGCATGCCCACATTCTAATACGGCTTAAAGAGAAGTTGCGGCCCAGCAACAGACGACATAATAAGCGCCTAGATTCCGGATCCTGAGCAAGATAAAGAATTGTATGATACCATCGTCCGAAATATGATTCACGGTCCATGTGGAGCACGAAATTCAATATTGCCACGTATGAAAGAAGGAAAATGTACAAAGAAATTCCCTAAACAGCTATTAAAAGAAACAGTGCACAATGACAACGGCTATCCTTTATACAGACAAAGAGCTCCCGAAGATTGTAGCAGGAAAGTTACAATCAAATCTCGCTCTGGAGCGTTCGAAACCTTAGATAACAGCTGGATTGTCCCGTATTCGCCCATTCTATGTAAAATGTTTAATGCCCGCATTAATGTAGAAGCATGTAGCTCTGTCCACACAATCAAATATATCTATAAGTACATAAATAAAGGAAGCGACCAAGCAATATTTAATCTCAGGAGTGAAGGTGAGGCAAATCTCGTTAATAAAGTACAGACCTTTCAAGCAGGGCGTTATGTCAGCAGTAACGAGGCAGCGTGGCGTTTCCTTGGCTTCCCTTTACACGAAAGGCACCCAACAATTATTAACCTTGCTGTGCACTTAGAAAATGGAGAGCGTGTATATTTCACCGAAAGAAATTTGCAAGAAAGAATTGCATCACCGCCAAAAACTACACTAACAGCCTTCTTTCAACTTTGTCAAACCGACCCCTTTGCAAAAACGTTGTTATTGTTACGAGCTTAGCGTTCGTGACAATCAAAATTGCCGATAAAATTACCTAAATTAACACTTTAATTTACTTTACACAAATTAAAACTTAAAACACTAATAATTAAACACACTAATTCACTTAATTCCGCTCCGAAGCTTCGCTCGTATCGCCAATTCAATATTACTCGATCGCATCTTGCAGCGCCTATTTATATAAATTAGCAAAATATCCAGAATGTTCAAGTAAACACGCGCAAGGTACCGAGAGTTCGAGTTTTAAACTTCAAAAAGTTTAGTTCTTCGGTTCGAGACTAGATGGCGCTAGTGCGCCGATTTGAGCGCGTAACACTGCCCCCTCCTAAGACATGCTCGTCCCGAGCATTATCGGCCCCATAATAACGCGCTAGGCGATCCACATGGACGATCTTAGGAGTCCCTCTTGCGCCTTTCTGTATCCGGTAGGTTACATCGTTGATCCTGGTCACAATCCGGTACGGGCCGTCCCATTTAGCTTGAAGCTTAGGAGATTTCCCTTTGCTGCGGACTGGATTGTGCAACCACACAAGTGAACCTTCGTCGAACCCTTTGTTGTTCATTTTGCGATCATACCGGGTTTTCATCTTTTCAGACATTTGCTGGCCCTGGCTGGCTGGATTGTCTGACGTGCTCATAAACGTCTTCTGGCCACTTAGTGAAGTAATCCATCACAACCATGAAATACTTGTTACCGCTTTCGCTCTCCGGAAACGGCCCCGCCACGTCAATGGCTATTCTCTCCCATGGTGCACTCACATTGTACAACTTCAATGCACCTCTACTACGAGTCTGAGGTCCCTTTACAACCGCACAACTTGTACATTTGCGACACTAGTCCTCGACATCGTTTCGGCAGTGGACCCAGTAAAACCGTTCTCGGATCTTCAGTAGAGTTCGTTTAACTCCCAGATGGCTTCCTGAGTAGTCATTATGGTACAGCTGTAGAACATCCGGTATTTTAGCTTTAGGGACTACCATTTGTAAATGACAGCTGTCTCCCCGAACATTTTCCCATTTACGGCACAGAACTCCATCCTGAAGCAGCAAGCTGTCCCACTGGGCCCAATAGCTTTTAGTGGTCGAACTCATCGCTGAGACGTCGCTCCACTTGGGCTTGGGAGCACTGGCCTTCATCCATTCCAGAATCGGCTTGATGTCCGGATCTTCCTGCTGTGCACGTTGTAAGCTGTCCTTCCACTCGTTGCTGAGGTGGTCTGCCCTGAGCATCCTCACGGATACCACTTCCTTACTCTCTTGCCTAGTACAATGTTTGTAATCTTCAGGACAAGGTCTTCTTGACAATGCATCTGCGTTGCCATGAGATTTCCCGTTGCGACGTTCGATCTCAAAGTCGTATTCCTGCAGTAGTTCAATCCACCTCGCAACTTGTCCTTCTGGATTTTTAAACTGCAATAGCCATTTTAGTGCAGCATGGTCAGTTCGTAAGTGAAATTTTCGCCCCAGAAGATATTTGCTAAAATGCTGCAACGACTTTACCACAGCTAGCAATTCGCGTCTTGTGACACAGTAGTTCCTTTCCGGTTTTGATAACGACTTGCTGAAGTACGCTATCACGACCTCTTGGTCACCATTCCGTTGAGACAACACACCGCCAAGTCCTATATCAC
Organism: Parnassius smintheus behrii; assembly: GCA_036936625.1. NCBI lineage: Eukaryota > Metazoa > Arthropoda > Insecta > Lepidoptera > Papilionidae > Parnassius > Parnassius smintheus. Next base: position 33,403,618 of record JAUPFT010000005.1, on the reverse strand, counting down.
TTGCGTCTGTGTCAACTATAAATTCTTTGCTTGCATCAGGGTATCCCAAAATAGGTGTTTTGCACAGACGGTCCTTGAGCTCCTGGAATGCGATATCGCAACTTTCATCCCAGCAGAAATGTCGCTTCTCCTCGGTTAGCTTGTGCAGAGGTATGGCTATATCTGCAAAGTTCTTCACAAATCGCCGGTAATAGGAGCACAAACCCAAAAATGCTCTAACCTACGTCTTGTCTTTTGGAACCGGCCAATCCTTGACAGCGGCGATTTTCTCTGGATCTGTGCGGATACCTTCTTCCGATACTACAAACCCCAAAAAGTTAACTTGCCTTTGGAATAGTGAACATTTCTTTGGGCTCAACTTGAGGTTGGCACTCTGAATCTTCATGAGCACGCGTTCCAGGTTTTGAAGGTGTTCCTCAAACGTACGGCCTACGATGATGATGTCATCCAAGTAGACCAGACAGGCATCGCCAACTAGCCCGGTAAGTTCAAGTTCCATCAGCCTTTCAAACGTTGCTGGAGCATTGCACAACCCAAACGGCATTACTTTAAATTGCTATAGACTCTTTCCCGTCGAGAACGCAGTTTTCTCCTTGTCCTTAGGGTCAATTTCAACTTGCCAGTAGCCACTTTTTAGATCCAGCGTGCTAAACCACTTTACTCCTGTAAGCATGTCCAGCGTGTCATCAATTCTTGGCAAGGGATAGCTGTCCTCCTTCGTAACGTCGTTCAGACGGCGGTAGTCAACACAAAACCGCATGCTGCCATCCTTCTTCTTCACCAGCACCACTGGTGAACACCATGGACTAGAGGAAGATTCAATAACACCATCCTTCACCATTCCTTCAACCATGGTTTCCACTTCCTTTTCACGTGCTACCGGCAATCTTCTTGGCCGCTGACGGATAGGCAATTCTTCTCCTGTGTTTATTTTGTGTTGAACTAAGCCAGTCTTTCCTATGTCAGCATCGTTTGATGAGAATACATCGGCGTACTTGAGTAACAACTTCTTCGCCTTGACCAATTCGTTCGGGGAGAGAACACTGCGACAGTCTTCCAAAAGTGTGGTCACTCTCGTTTCTGCATCCTTGCTGGGGGTTCCACTCGATATATATTGGCACCGACGTAACCAATCCACTTCCTCACAAGTACCAATCAGTGTGCCTTTTTCTATAATCTGGTCCCGATCGCAAAGGTTCAGCACACGTACTCCTGAGATGTCAGTGGTCCTGACCAAGGTTCGAGCTACTTTCCATGGAAGGTCATTGTTTACCCTTTCCACAAGTACACAACGGTGGGCTTGCCCAGCGTTTCGAGGAAGACTAACCGGAACAATCGTTTCCGATCTCGGCGGAAGAACAATCTTCTTAATGCTGTACACGTTCCCCGGTAACGCACCTTCCATAAAAAGTTCCTCCTGTCCACATTTCAAAACACCTTGCTTAACGTCGATCTCACAACAATTATTCCTCATAAAGTCTAGGCCTAGGATGCAGTCGTCCATTATATCAGCCACGATGACATTATTCAGGTAGATCACGTTGCCTAGCTTCAACTCCATCTCCTTCTCTCCACGGACGGGTATACGCTGACCAGTGGCTGTTACCAAATTAATGCGTTCTCGGTTGTATGCGGAGTCCCCAAGGAACTGACTTATAAGTTGGGAACTAACAACCGTACGAGAGGCTCCAGTGTCTATGGTCAGTTTACACGGCATTCCGTTGACCTCGCCCTTGATGATTAGACTGTTCCCATCATGGGTTTGTGAGATCGAGATCCTTGGGGCTCTTTTAACATCAGCCAGCACCCGCCCCGCAGTTCTGGCTTTTACTCGTTTCCCTGCTTCTGCTGGGCGGTGCTGTTGGCCGCACTACCCTCCTTAGATCGTTCACCTTCCCTTTCTAGGGTTCGCTTAGGGCAGCTGGATCGAAGATGGCCCTTTTCCCCACAGCCATAGCACCTCGGACTGTATCCTTTGTTGCAGTCGCGAACTGTAGCTGCTGCAACCTCCCTGACGCGATGGGAACGATGATCCTGCCGCACGGCTTCCACTTCCAGTGCATGGGCCAAGGCGTCCTTAAGCGTCTCGTGGTGCCCGAGCCTCACAGCAGCTCTGACTTCCAGGTCGCGGATGCCGTCGATGAATGTCCGCACCAGGTTCCCTTCAATGAGCGCAGGTACAGACCGGTATGTTTTTCGCACCAGCTTCTCCACTTCTAGAGCCCACTGCTGCAGGTTTTCGTTGATGCGCTGCACACGATCTTTAAGCTGCGCACGAAAGACGTGTTCCAGGTGAGCGTCGCCATATCTCGCCTCCAATGCCTCAAGGAGTTGCTCATAAGTCACTTCCTCACCGAGAGCTTCCAGAACTGTTAAGGCCTGGTTACGCAGGCCTAGTGTGAGAGCAGTCATGGCCTGATTTTTATTCCAGCCGTTCGCCTTCATAACATCCTCGAACTGGATTTTGTAGGCTGACCAGGAAGAAGTCCCGTCGAACGGTGGCACTTTGAACCCACGTAGCGAAGGTGTAGTAGCTACTACGGGAGCTGTAGTTCCATCACCCAGTTTGAGGTCGTCCAGCGTTTTCTTCACGTCAGCCACCACGTAATCAACCCGATTGCTCACTTGGTCGATTTGGGTTTTAGCTTCCTAGATTTGGGTTTCAGCTTCCGACAGGCGGTTGTCATGTTGAGAAACCCTATCCTTCACCTCCTTTATCTCTTTCCAAAAGGTAGCATGAAGGTCCTTAGTGAGGAGCATCTGCTCTTCGGACCGACGGGCCTGTTCCTCCTGTCGGCGGGCCTGCTCCTCTTGTCCGCCCCGCAGCTGCTCTTCCAATCGGCGGGCCTGTTCCTCCTGTCCGCTCTGCAACTGCTCTTTCAACTGACGGTCCTGTTCCTCCTGTCGGCGAGCCTGTTCCTGCAGCATCTCCATCAGAGCACCTAAGTCAGGTGCTGCAGATGTGGGAGCTACCGACGGGCCTGCAGCCGGTGGCTGGCCCTACGACGTCTGCGGCGTTGCACCACCAAATCTTCGTTGGTCCGTCTCCTGCTGGCGTTGACTTCGGGTACGGACACCCTCCGTTTCTTCCTTAGGTAAAATCGGTATGATTTTATCCCACTTCTGACACCAATTGTTACGAGCTTAGGGTTCGTGACAATAAAAATTGCCGATAAAATTATCTAAATTAACACTTTAATTTACTTTACACAAATTAAAACTTAAAACACTAATAATTAAACACACTAATTCACTTAATTCCGCTCCGAAGCTTCGCTCGTATCGCCAATTCAATACTACTCGATCGCATCTTGCAGCGCCTATTTATATAAATTAGCAAAATATCCAGAATGTTCAAGTAAACACGCGCAAGGTACCGAGAGTTCGAGTTTTAAACTTCAAGAAGTTTAGTTCTTCGGTTCGAGACTAGATGGCGCTAGTGCGCCGATTTGAGCGCGTAACATTATATTCTGAAGTCCCCCGTTATTATACTTGGAACACATCTAGGAAGGAGTGGAAACGCCGTATTCAAGGCGCGCCTGTATCAAATTGGCCCGGTGTAAAGTGATCATCATCTTGGTCGTGTGTATACCGTCCATTTAACTAATTTTGAATATTTCTGTTTACGATTGCTGCTGCACCATGTTCGGGGTCCTACAGGATACAAAGACATTAAAACTGTCAACGGTCAGGAATGCACAACTTATAGAGAAGCATTTGAAGCTCTGCATCTTTTAGAAAACGATAATCACTGTGATGAAATCATGGAGGAAGCTGTGCAGTGCCAGTCACCAGTAAAAATTATGGATCTTTATGCAACTCTCATATCATCTTGCGGGCTATCTAATGCACATGAATTGTGGGACAAATATAAAGAGTACATGGCGGTAGATATTTTGCGCAGGTTACAGCAGTCACACGCGAACATGACATACAATGAACACATTTATAATGATGCACTTGGAAAAATTTAGGATAAAGTAATGGCAATGTTAGGCAAAAAATTAAGCGACTTTGGAATGATAAGCCCTTAGTGAACAACCTAAAATGAACTAAGTGATGAAATTATACGTGAAACAAACTACGATATACCAGCTTTGCAGCAGCAAGTAGTCGAATTTCTACCCCGCTTGCTTCCCGAACAAAAACTAGTTTTTGACAAAGTATTAGGACAAATTGAATCTGGAAATGGTGCACTTTTCTTTTTAGATGCCCCTGGAGGAACTGGGAAGCCATTTTTGTTAAATTTATTATTAGCGCAAGTACGGAAATAAAAAAACATTGCTGTGGCCGTAGCTTCCTCCGGTATAGCCGCCACGCTGCTAAGCGGGGGCCGCACTGCACATTCTGTTTTAAAACTCCCTCTAAATCTAGCCCAGGAAGAATCGCCAATCTGCAACTTTAGCGAAAATAGTGCACGAGCTATAATGCTACGACAATGCAAACTTTTAGTGTGGGACGAAAGTACAATGTCGCATAAAAAAGCTGTAGAAGCACTAAATCGAACACTCCAGGTTTTACTGGCTGGTGACTTTAATCGCCAAACTTTACCTGTCATTCAAAAGGGCACACCTGCAGATGAAATTAAAGCATGCCTCAAGTCGTCTATTTTATGGAACAAGGTGACAAAATTCAGTTTAACTACGAATATGAGAGTGCATTTGTATAATGATATCAATGCTGGAAACTATGCTGACAAACTATTAAAAATTGGCGATGGGCGGTTGGAAACGGATGCTGAGGGCTGTGTTAAATTGACGAGAGATTTTTGTTATTTAGTACAGAGTCATTCCGAATTAATTGCGAGCGTTTATTCAGATTTAACGAACAACATGCATGAAGACAAATGGTTAAGTGAAAGGGCGATTCTTGCACCAAAAAATGAGAGCGTTAACAAAATAAAATCAGATATATTAAGCGAAGTAGCGGGAGAAATAACAGAGTATTTGTCAGTAGACACAGTTATGGACACAGAACAGAGCACTTCATATCCCGTAGAGTTTCTAAATTCTCTAGAGTTGTCAGGTGTTCCCTCACATAAGCTTCAATTAAAATTAGGCGTCCTAGTCATGCTAACCCGAAATTTTGATGCTCCTCGGTTATGTAACGGGACAAGGCTGCGTGTGACACATCTTGGACGGAACATATTCGGTGCTACAATTTTGACAGGCGTAGGAAAAGGTGAAAATGTTATTATACCATGGATCCCTATAATTTCCACAGATCTTCCTTTTCAATTCAAAAGGTTGCAGTTCCCTATTAAGCTCAGTTTTGCGATGACAATTAATAAAGCGCAAGGGCAAACGTTACAGGTAGCGGGGGTCAACTTAGAAAAACCGTGCTTCTCTCATGGTCAGCTGTATGTAGCATGTTCGCGTGTGTCAAATGCCCAGAATCTTCACATTCTTTCCCCGAATGGAAAAACATCAGTTAGTTTTTTTTTTCCAAAATTCCCACAATTAATTAATCAGAATTCCCACTGATCTTCCCTTTCAATTCAAACTTTCCTATTTAGCTCAGTTTCTTTTCAATTCCAAATGCTGCACCTCTGACGGACCTATTAAGCTCAGTTTCCTTGCAACTCAAAAGGCTGCATCTCTGACGGATCTTTTATTTTGTTCAGTTTCCTTTCGATTCAGAAAACTGCATCTCTGACGAATCAATTTAGCTCAGTTTCTTTTCAAAAGTCTGCATCCCTGACGGATAATTATGCTCAGTTGATTTTTTATTTATTTTTTTATTTTTTATTTTTAAAAAACGTTACCCCTACACTAATATTTTCTCTTGTATCGTGGGGGCAGTTTACAAACATAAATTGCACAAGGACAAACATGCAGACCCGAAACAACCATTTGTAGGCCATACAAATACTTGTTCCGTGCGGGATTCGAACCCGCGACCCCCAGCGCAGCCACTCATTGCTTAAGCCACTGCGCCACGGAGTCGTCAAAGTCGTCAGTTTCCTTTAATTAAAAAAATATCCCATTTCCATTTGGAATAAACAGGCTATTTTCATGCTTTCCTGTACGCCGCGTTTCAAAACATTTAAATAGGCGGACGAATCAATTTTGCTCAGTTTCCTTTTAATGGCTGTATCTCTGACAAATCTATAAAACTCAGTTTTCTTTCAATTCAAAAATCAATGAATATTTCATACAATAATAATAGCAATTGATAGGCTCCCAGGGTCTAGAACCCAGAGTCGTAAAGCCAGTTAATAAAAAAAGAGTACTCTGTCTACAGACATACAACTAGAGATGAGTCGTACTAGGTAAATTTCGTACCAGGTGCATCTAGTCCAATTCCGTATAAATACTCGATTCAAATACCTGTTCCACCTAGTCCTTAAAGTATCAAGTACGCATAAAGTTTAGTATTGTTGGAATAGGAATAGGATACGCTATAGTTTCAAGTACCATATTTTACGTGCGTACTGCTGAAACGTGTGCAATAATGAATTCATACATTCATCTTCCCTTCACACTTTACAAAATTATTATAATTATTCTCGTAACTAAATTACGAGAATTAAGGTTATATGAGAAATAAATTAAGATAATTTACTTCAAATTACTTCAAATGCTACTTAGTAGTACTGCATATTTTGTAAAATTTGTTTTAAAAGATGTTTATCTTTGATTTATTTGAAAAACTCTAGAATGGGAGTACTCACCTATTGATTTTGTATGTCTTGATTTTAAGCTGCTATGTTTTTTTTTACTATTGCTATAATTCTATAATTGGTTGATGCAGCTCATACTAATGACGGAAGGGAGAATTTAAAGTAGATTATTTTCATTTATCTCTCATATAATCTTAATAGTAACGAGCCTAATTAAAATATTTTTAGAATATTGTTTGCATAATTCTTATAAATAACATTAAAAAAAGAATTGTTCTGAAAAATAAAAAGTGAGTTTGTCAGTTCCGGCGCACGACTGAAGTTTACTCCTTACGAACGATTATAAAATATATAGATTAGTAAATGTGGGTAAATGAACACATTTTTATACTACTGAAAGCATGCATGACACATTTACTTATATTAATTATTTAATGTATATTCATCAAAATATATTACATAATCATCGAAACGTTAATTGTTTACTCTTCCAATACTATGTTATGTAGTCATAGAAACATGAAAACAGCGTCCACCGAGATCACATTCGCATGAGTCCGTACCGTATTTGACAATAGACACTCGCCTGCCTTGTACTCTTGTATAAGTGTTTGGTTGAACTAGTCCGAGTCCCGACTAGTCTCGTACTAGTATTTGGTTGAACTAGTCCGAGTCCCGACTAGTCTCGAGTCTCGAGTATTGACAGACAAAGATTGAAAGACTACGGAATAGTCTAGTTCAAAAAGGACAGAATATATTATTACACAACAAACACGAGTGCGCGTCACGTTACTTTTATGTTCATTAAAATTTGGTTCAAATTCAAATGACTGACAAACTAATGATTTAGGCAAAGACGACCCGAGTTGAGCGCCTAGTAACTAGTACAGTCTACGGTCTACGGCAACAAAATACGAGTACGACGCGTAGGCACAGTGAGACTAGCAACCTAGTCTCGTTAAATACTTAGTCCCTGGATCTGTTCTAGTATATACGCTTCATCTCTACATACAACATACAAGATCGCACACGAAAAAGATAGATTTATGCATACGTCTTGCATAGAAATGAGATAGTGCGGTGTGATTGTTTGTCCCTTCTCCGTGCTGGTTTTTTTGTTTAGCAAACTCTACAGTTTGCTAAACAACTTTAACAGTGTAGCGATTTAAGGAGTTTACAAGTTGGTTTAAGTGAGAAAAAAGTGTTTTGTGAGCTTAAGACTGGTGAATCTTGTTCAGTTCAGTTCTTAGAACAATTAAAATTCTTATCTAAATGTGTTTAAAGGTCATAAAGATTATTGTATAACCTAAAAATTCGTTATCGTCCTTTCTCACTCGAGGCCACACCGATCATTAGTCTATAGGTTTCTCTGTCTACGATACAAGACCTACATAACCATAGATTACTGTATATATTCTACTTCTCTAGTATATATACAGTAATCTATTCTCTAGTATATAGTCAGTAATCTATGGTAATCTATGCTAACATACAAGCATACAACCTGCCATTTCAGATTTCAGTGATTTCATAGGATTCTCTGTCTACGGATTTTAGTAATTCAATTTAATACAGTGATTATTTCTATAGCACTATACGTTTTATTGTTATAAAAGGAAAGAATCGATATTATGTAGGTATTCTATTCTATTGTATTACAGAAATTGAAAAAATATTAAAATATGATGTTACAAAAACAAATAATTTTATTTATTTTGCTGTTTTTTAAAAAACTACTTTCTTATGTCCTTGTAATTATTAGACTTTGACTTTATTTTATAAATACGCGGCAAAAATATTATTTTGAGTACATTTTATAAATACAGTGTTTTTGATTGATGGTGATATTTTTAATATTTCTTTATATTACAGATATAGCAATTATGAGTCCAGTAGAAAGTGTGCCAGTAGCTGTGTTAAATTGTATTGATGATTATGTTGAACTGTTGTATGATGATATACCCGAAAAAATAAAGGGATCTGCTCTTATTCTGCAACTTGCTAGAAATCCTGATAATTTAATTGAGCTAGCTAGAAATGGTAACAATAATTATTGTTTCTCACAACTTTTATATCTTATATTTTTCATATGATTTTTATGTGGTTAAACCATGCTGCAGCATAAAGTTTCGGATTGACTAGGGAACAAGTGTCTACAAAAAAAAACAGGTATTATTTTTTTATAATACAAAGTGGCAAACAAACTTACAGTCCACCTGATGGTTAGTGGCTACTGCAGTCCATGGACACTTGTGGTTAACAATGGCATGGTAATTTTATCTATACAGTATTCTAACTCCATACAAACGCACAAAGCGAGAGCTATGCCTACGCGCCTCGATCTCGGCATGCAGACAGTCGTGACTGGGCTGTGCTTTAGTTTACGGTCGCACGATTTTCGTGATAATTTTAATTTTAATAGGTAGGTAACAGGTCATTGAAGTAAATGCTAGAAGGATTTTCTGCGGAAACTTATAGTTTTCGAGAAATTAATTTTTTAAGTTTTATAGGTTAACTACTAGGAATAAAAGGGGAGGTAAATCTAACTTACCTGCTTGCTGCTTAAAATCTTCATATATTGTGTAAGTTTTCTCAAGTTGTTCTGTCATTGTTGTCCAAACTATTCTATTGTTGTAAGTAGATCACTCTCCTTTTTCATGTAAGCTGTTTTTATTATTCGTTCACGGTGAATGGATCGTGTATTGTTTCCGAACAACAATAAGTAAATTGTAAACGACACTTAAATGTTATTTATGTTCATAATGTGTCCAATTAACTTCAACGAGAAATAAAATTAATTGTCCATACTATTTTTACGGCATCACAATGAAGATAGTTAAATATAAGTTTTATGCATGTACTTTATAACATGTCGTAGGATAATATGATGAACAGATATCTAGGGTAATCGCGAAAACACGGCTAGTTAGATGATTGTTCTAATCATTTCGACAGATTCTAAAACCGAATCAGCGCGCCCCGACTCCACGTAGTCTTGTCTGCCCTACCCCTAGAGTGTTTTTGTAAATCCGTAGGCGCGGAGGGAGAGCAGCCCCCGCCCGCCGTAGCAAATCGCAGTCACCCGTGCGAGCCGTAGCGGCTGAGGCTGGTCGCCGAAGGCGACCAATAAGCCGAAGCTGCGGAGGTGAGCATGGGTGACTGCGATTTGCTACGCAAGGGCGAAGGGGCTGCACTTCCCGCAGCGCCGAAGATGTTACAGAAGTAACTTTTCTTTTCATTTTTTATTCTATTATCACAGAATTGTTAGGCGAACAGATATATATGAGTTCAGGCCAGAACAAAACTGGTGACACGTCAGGTTTGGTAAAAATTGAGTCCGTTGAACGTAGATCAGCCCCAGAATCGAACCCCTGTAAGTAAGAACGTCGAATGTAAAGCGTCAGACGGGGTAGAGAGAAGATTAGAGCCTCCTCCCCACTTGATTTAAACAAATACCATATTAAATTAATCAATATCAATATTTTATAGGTTAGGATAGATTTTTTAATATATTTCAGAAACTATACGTTTCCGCATCCCCCCCTTTTAGGGGGGGGGTTTCATCACTACCCCCCACCCCCCAACCACCTCCCCACCCCCCTCCGCGTGCGACCGTAAACTAAAGCACGACCCGTGACTGTGCCGCAGTGATGATTTTGTGGAAATATATAAAAAAATTGAGGAAATAAATAATAGAATAGAAATAAAGAAATAATAAATCCGAACTTCAATTAAAACAAAACATATAAATTGTAAAGTAGCTGCAGGTATCTATAACCAAGTAAAAGATATTCCTTTTCTCCGCCTTGTCCATGTTTCCCAAAACAATTTTTAATTAAGCATTATATTAGAATGCGGATTTTTTGTACTTAAAAATTTAATAACAAAGCATTTCGCCTATGTCTCAGCTGAGGCGCAAATATTTTTCGGTCGCAAATTTATAAGACCGATTTGTTATTCAAACATAAACATGTCTGTCAACTTGGTTTTGGAGATGTTTAAATTTAAACTGTTTGACATCATCTTTGGCTCGACATAGCCAATGTATGTAAGCCATAGTCTAGTGTAATGGCATGATATAATAAGTCCCTCTTCTCTTTGGCACACACGATGATACCATGACTGCTTCACCAAACACAACAAGCTGCTATTTATACCCTTATGCTGACTACATTTAGAGTTCTTATTCATTTGCGCAATTATGTAATTTCAACTGTTTATGAATTCTACTCGTCTATTGATTGGTACATCGTCAATCAAATTAACTAGTTCATTCATGCAACACCCATGGCTACTAGTGACCAACTTCACACAAAGAAGTTTACAGGTGAGTTGTCATCTCTGAAGACTGAGCTGAAATGCCTCACAGCCTGTAATTATACTGATGCTATACCCTTCAGATCAGAACACAGCACTGCAAGCACTACTATTTGGCATTGGAAATGGGTAGTGGTACCTACAGCAGAAAAGATGTCCTACCACCTAGTAATTATCTTTAGGGGTGATGTCTCATGTGCCTTTTCATTTTAATTAGTAATAGATGTTGCTGTCTGTGGGCTACAGCATCCACTTACCATTAGGTGGACTGTTTGCTTGTTTGTGTGCATGTTCTAGTTACATTGGATTTACTAATACTATTATATCTAATTTCAGAAGCCTTATTGAGTGCCCTATCCAGGGTTTTAAGGGAAGAATGGAAAAGAAGTATTGAATTAAGTACCAACATTGTTTATACATTTTTTTGCTTTTCGACATACATTGAATTTCACTCAGTAATAATCCAGTATAAAATAGGCTCCTTGTGTATGGATGTTATAGACTATGAACTTAAAAGATATGATCAGTGGAAAGAAAGAGTTGAAGGGAAAAAACAATTACTCACACCAGATAAGGTAAGCGCTGATCTCTATAAATATAATGGAGTTGTAAACTAATGTAGCCAAAATCTAAAATATGTGTTAGGAAAATTATAAAATATATTCTTAGTTAAGTTCAGTTAAAGAAAGTCAAATAACTTGTATAAGTTGGTAAACTTTTTTCTCACATTTTTGAAGTTATTTTATATACAGGAAAAATATAATTGATATCATAATACATAAAAATTTTACTAACATACTTTTAGTTCAAAAATAAAATTTAAAGATTGATTTGGATTGAAATATCATTAAAAATAATTATTATCCTTTCAACTGCGGTTGTCAAACACTTGAACACGAAAATATCTCTGTTGACTGCAGGCGTCCAAGTGTTTTTTACCCACTTTTTTAATGAAGAAACGAAGCATTATCCACTATGTCTAACTCCAACCATATTTCAATGTGAATAGGATAAAAAAGGATAGCTAGCTAGCTAGCCCCACAGCTTACATACTTTAGTAGGATATTTTATTTATATCATGTGTTGATTTCGTCTGTCCCTTGAGTGAGCCATCGGAGTGGCTGACGGGCTGATATTTCCAATATGGACCATCGATTTCAAAGCCCATATTTTTTTTGTAGATAGTACTCACTAAAAGAAAGCGTTTTGCAAAGTTTTAGGTTGCGGAAACTTATGGTTCACAAGATATATTTTTTAAACTTTTCATACAAATTGGTAAATAACACGCAATTACAAAATAAATTTGACAAATGATTGATGTTAAACGTCAGTTAATGTAGGGTTCCGAATATTTTGAAAGTATCGATACCTACTCGATACCAAGTATCGTATCAAAAGTATCAATACTACTTGGTATCGAGTACATTTTGTTAATTTTGGAGACCAAAAATTATGACAAACCAATTAGATGCATAGGAAGAGCTGATAAGTGCAATTATATATGTATATAAAGTAGAATAAAGTTTACTCTATTTAAGTTCCGCCTTAGTACTTGTATTTCATTGTTTGCAACTTGTTTGTATTTCTTAATTAGTACAGCTTTTGTACTTTTATTTTATTGTTTGCAACTTTCTGTATTATCTAATTCTTACTACAACAAAGTGTTTACTTACTTATTGACTTACTTATTTAATATTCAAAAAGTACCCAAAACCGAATCAGAGCACCCCACTATCCACGTGGTCTTGTCTGCCCTACCCCTAGAGTGTATATAAGAGCCCGGAGGCGCGGAGGGAGAGCAGTGCCCGCCCGCTGTGGGGAAGCGCCTTCGCAGCTTCGGCTTTTTGGTCGCCTTCGGCGACCATCCTCAGCCGCTACGGCGATCTCGGTGCCTGCGCTTCCCTACGCTAGGGCGGAGGCACTGCTCATCCCGCAGCGCCGGAGCTGCCACGGAGCGCCGGAGCACAACTTCCCGGGCTTCTTACCCCCCTAGTCTCCAAAATTAACGAAATGTACTCGATACCAAGTAGTATTGATACTTTTGATACGGTACTTGGTATCGAGTACGTATCGATACTTTCAAAATATTCGGAACCCTACACTAATTGACATTTGACATCAATGATTTGTCAAATTCATTTTGTAATTGGTGTAATTGTGTGTTATTTGCCAATTTGTATGAAAAGTTTAAAAAAATATATCTCATGAACCGTAAGTTTCCGCAACCTAAAACTTTGCAAAACGCTTTCTTTTAGTGAGTACTATCTACAAAAAAAATATGGGCTTTGAAATCGATGGTCCATATTGGAAATATTAACCTGAATGGTGTTAAAACAATGCCTGGATAAGTAAAGTAACCTTCCTATTTGTAACCTCATTTTGTGTTTTATCTCATTTCGTATGTGTGAAATGTTTTTTTAATTTTTATGAAGCAAACCACTATCTTAGTACTAACATGCAAGTTGCGGAATGTTGACTTGAAATGTATGTAAAATATTATCATATTATATATCTGCATAAAGTTCAAATTTGGTTGAATTGTGAGATTGGTTAAGAAACTAGTGCCCTCGAGTAAACAAACAGAGCTATGTTTGGCTCCACATTCATTCGATGTTTTAGAAAACTAGATGTGGCATGTTATCACACATGACACATCTGTTATGTGTGTTAACATAAGACCTCGAAATTTTTTTAAACAATTTATTAAAAAAGAAAAGTGGTTACATTTTTTTATATTTTTATTTTAATATTTAAATTTTTTATTTTAATATAAACAGTTTGTAACTCAAAGTCACCTAAACTACGAAACATATTTTTATAGCAGTTTTTTTTATTGTACCTACATTTTATTTTACGTACTTTGCAAAATTCGTAAATCAAAAAGAATTTCAAAAAATTCGTTAACTCAAGCTTGGTCACAAAAAAAGTAAATTTCATTTCAATTTTTTTTACTTATTCATTTTATATATTATGTCATTTAACAAAATATAAATATGTTTTATTAACTAATGCATTAATGCCGCATCCAGTTCGAACTACATTCTGCATCCATGTAAGTTGATTGTTGGGTACTTGTAAGCTTATTTTAATGCGTTTTGTGATAAAAAAACTATTGTAGCAAATTTTGCACATAAAATATTGTAAATAATATATTTAAGGTTAAAATAAAACAAAATTGAACTATTAAATCACTTTGTTTCATTGAGAAATATGATAATTTTGACTTTACTCAACAATAACTTACACTAATTACTTTGGAACTTTATTAAATTTAAGTATTTATAAGAAATTTCATAGGGAATACAAAAATGTATATACATGTTATTATATTTGATATACCAGAATCAAGAAATTTGAGTTAAGACAGACTGCATTCAATCAGCCGTCCATTTTATTAAACAGCTCCACAGTCAACCGAGTAGAGGCGTTTGGGTCTCCGCAGCTGAGAGTATATATCTGTTTATTGTTTTTAATGTTTGAGTGGAATAACATACATAGTATAAATCTGTGTTGTAGTTAACATATTTAATTTTTTCTGACTACTCATTTAGACTATATCCAAATGTTGTTAGGAATACAAGTCATTGTCATTTCTAACATAACAGAAATTATATTTATTTTGTTATAGAATGAATTACCAAAAAGTAGAATTCCTGAGCCCAAGCGCCGCCCAAAATCTGGTACTTGGGCTGTTGCTGATGTAAATTTACAGAAGTCGCGGTCATTAGTATCAAGCTATCATGAAGATTTGTGCAATGCTTCAGATGAATATTTGTCTAAAAATGATGAGGAACAAATGAAACGGAAATTAAAGACATTATCTAAGAGACAAGAACAACTTTTAAGAGTTGCTTTCTACATGTTACTTAACATAGCTGATAACATTAAAGTTGAGGAAAAAATGCATAAAAAGGATGTTGTGGGCCTACTTATTGGAGCAATGGAAAGACACTCAAATATTGATCTCCTTATTCTTATTGTTTCATTTCTACAAAAGCTATCCATTTTTATTGAAAATAAAAATGCAATGGCTTCTAAAGGAATTGTTGAGAAGTTAGCTCCCTTGTTAGATTCCCCTAATGCTGATCTAGTCAATGTTACTTTAAAACTTCTATTTAACTTAACATTTGACACGAAATTACGTAATAAAATGGTCAAGATTAATCTGTTACCAAAATTTATACAATTTACAAGTAAGTTTTAATCTTTATTTTAAAAGCTATCCTATTTTTAATTTTAGTTTCAATTTTTTTATATAGTTGATTAGCTTATTAAGTAGTGGGTAAACTATAGACGTCCAGTACTCGAGTACGATATTGGGAGGGGGAGTGGGGAGGGGAGGGGTCATGGCAAGCCCCCCTACCCCTTCCGCTGTTGCAGAAATGTATAGTGTTTATGAGTAATATTTTTTTGTAAAATTATAATCTCACTTTTTTATACAGGAATATTGACAGAAAGTTACTTGTGCAACGGCCTTGCGGTGTTGGGAAGAGCGAAGGGGGGGGGGGTCATGGGAAGCCCCCTACCCTTCCCCGTTGCGGAAATGTATAGTTTTTAGTAATAACTTTTTTGTAAAATCATAATCTCATTGTTTTTCGTAATTAATTCGAAATTTGTTTTTATCGTAATTAATTCATAACACGTTTCCGACATCTAAAATCAGTGTAATAGGTTCAAGCTTAATCCTAACAAGCCTCCTAGGGTAAGAACATTATCAAAATCTAGTACCGGATGTCTATAGCCAACCCTAAATATTTACAATACAGTGGACCCCTGGTAATCCGACAAACATTTTGTAGGGCAGTGTCGAACTATCGAATTTGTTAGATATTATAGAGTACTGCCTAAGACAGGGAGTCTTAGGCAGTACTCTATAGTAGTCCGGTATAGTCCGGAAGATTTTACGAAAGAGTACCTTGTAATCCGACAAATTACAGATCCAATAATAAGAGTTTATATGTTATATATATGTACTACATATAACATAATGAGGTATGATTTTTACCTCAGATCATATAAACAACAGGAGATATGGCAAGGAGGCGTGGCACTTGCGAACGCATCTGGCCGCAAAGCGGCCTGATGCCAGTTTCGGTAATTAGTCGAATGTCAACTTGTGACGTCTTCACTGCTCGTGATTTTTGACAAAATGCCGCGTTGTTCAGTGATTGTTTGCAAAAATAATAGCTGTATTGTGAGTTACATGAAAGATGGCATCTCATTTCACACGTAAGTACTAAAATATTAATGTTTTTCTTATTCAATTTATTAAAACATTACTTCGTGGTACTAGAAACACGATGAAAAACCAAATCAAATGTTTTCATTAGGAACAAAAACCATTGCTTGCTTAGTACAAATCGACCTGTGAATCAGCTGGTCTAATAGCGCAATGGATAAGTGTTTTACTGATACTCTCACTCACACGATAGTTTCGTGAAGCAGCCGCTGCCGGCTTTTGTGAGTGAATGATAGCGACAGATGTTTTTGTGTGAATAAGTTTGGTGCATGGTAAATGCACGCTGCGTATGATGAGATAAGGTTTATAATTGGTTGTGTAGTATGTTCTGATTTATAAAATGCGAGTGTGTGCGCGATTGTGTATCTATTGCTTTTACTGATGTGCATATGTAGTAGTTGGCGCGTGGTAGGGGCCAACTGGAGACACCGGGTTCCGATACATTTTCAACTACTGAGCATATCTCCTGTTGTTTATATGATCTGAGATTTTTACTCTAAAGTACAAATCAAACTTCATTATGTATGCCAAATTTAGTAAATTAAACAACACAATAGAGAGCTTACGTTTTATTATAAAATTAATTTCATTATGCTATAGAACTTATAAAAAATATGCAATAACTTTATAGTTAATCATTATGCTATAGAACTTATAAAAAATATGCAATAACTTTATAGTTAATATTTATACATTAGGAAATAATTGTGTACAAACAAATGTGCATACTAAAATAATCAATCAATTTAAGAGCGTTATAAAGAAGCAATAACTTATTTACAAAATTATGATCTTTCAACCATTTTCAGAATCAAATTTTTGAATTAGAATCAAAATAATACCCTACGTGTCTAGCACAATAGTGGTGGTATATACAAGTTATAACTTGTTCAATCGTCGATTAGCTAGGATTGTAAAAAATATTCAATTATAAATAATAGAGCATGTCGGATTACAAGGAGTGCCGGATTAGACAGGGGTCAGATTACCGGGGGTCCACTGTACTACTAATATATACTATTTTATGGAATAACAAACTCTCTTTTGAAACAGATTTGCTAAAATAAATAAAACAAATTATATTTGAGTAGTAGTTTTTAGTACTTTTTAATAATTGCGTATTTTAATTTATGAGGGTGATTTGAAATTTTAGGTGATGACAAACATATAAACCTAGCGATGAAAATTCTCTACCACTTGAGTATGGATGATCGTGTAAAACTGATGTTTACGCAATCAGACTGTGTAAAATTGGTGAGTAAAAACTATCCATTCCAAATATCTACAAGGGAAACTGTTCTTTATATATTAATGTAAAAAATTAGGAGTAATGTACATTTTTATTTTGAGCAGGTATTGTCCTCATACCGAAAACCACACTGTATTATCACATGAGTAGGTAAACGGAACAGAGGCAAAGCTTGTTAAGAACGTGCAAAATTGTTACCTATTTTGGTAGTATTGTCACAATAGGTAAAAACAAATTAAACAAAACATTTGTTAAATAGTCTTATTATTCAGTATGATAGAATCCTTTACAAATTATTTACTCTAATAATTTTCTTTTTATCATTTTTGTTTATTACTAAGTTATTGTTTCTTTGAATAGTGTGGTAAATTCTGAATATAACAAAGTTTTTTCGAGTAATCTATTGGGAAACACTCAAACGGCATATCAAATTTACAAACTTTAATATGTTTAAGTATTTTGTTGCCAACATTGACAATATTATTTATTTCAAGATCGAAATATTCGCGAAACTTGCTCGAGCAATTCAAAAAATGCGATAAAATTATCAGGAGGGATAAATAAAAAACCCAATTATATGTTACCCTTACCATCGCTAAATTATAAGTTGTTATATGATACCTTAACCTTGTTGTACTCCTTGGGATAGTTAAAGTATGTATATAATTATTTTTTATAGTATTGTTCATACACACAGTACAATAAACAACCATTAAGGTGTAATTCCGTAGCCGACTGCAGGCAGCAGCAGCAGGCGACGTGTCGCTGCAGTCATGGTTCCGAACTCGACTGCAGACGGCAGCAGCCTGTTCCGAGTGTTCAGTGGGACATGATGTCTGACGTGTTTGAAATTAGCGATCGCGATTTATTTTTGTATCTTTTGTTAGAAGAGGAAGAAGATGATGACGACTTGCTTTTATTATACAAGTATAAAGAGAAAAGACACACGTCCCATGTTGAAATACAGAGCAAGTGAGGAAACGTACAGTGCGGGATATTGGGCCACCTGGTTTATTAGTTTCTCTTCCTTGGAATCGGTGAAACTCATCATTCAACGTGTTGTCGCTCGGGCGTTGGCGGCACTACTGATCTGCGGTCGGCTTACAGTGTCGTCTGCTGCTAGGCAAACGACGTGTCACTAGCTACGGAACGTATTTCATAGAACTACATAGAAACCAATTGTGTCGCGACGACACGTCGCTTGCTGCTGCTGTCTGCAGTCGGCTACGGAATTGTACCTTTACTAATTAGAATATTCAAAATGGAACTAACAAAACAAACAACGTGCGTCGCACTGACCCTGAGATTGTCCACTGGCTGTGCCAGCGTAACCGGTTTTATCCAGTCTCGCCGCGCGTACGCGACAAGCGGCCAGTGGTCACGCACACATGCCTCGCGTGCTTGTCGTAGTGCAACCGATTCATGCGGTTTTATGAAGCTTTATTTTGTTCCGTTTATCTACTCATGTGGTAGTATACAGTAAAATGGTCTCAGATTTGGATCGGATGAGGGCCAGTCTTCATCGCTTCTGATTATACAATA
This sequence comes from Parnassius smintheus behrii, assembly GCA_036936625.1. Lineage (NCBI taxonomy): Eukaryota > Metazoa > Arthropoda > Insecta > Lepidoptera > Papilionidae > Parnassius > Parnassius smintheus. Next base: position 33,384,649 of record JAUPFT010000005.1, on the reverse strand, counting down.
TTGTCCTTGAGCCACAATTGACTTCTTCTTGACTTGTGACCAGGAGTAGGCTTGCTGGAAAACCTGGTACATTTTTGTAAATGTATTACTTTGAAACTTTATAATTTTCTTTTTCAACTTTACAATCCAAGAGAGACTGTTTATAAACTTTGGTTGCACTATTTACTCCTTTTTTTTTTACAAAAATCAAGCTTCTTGAACCCTCACAATGTAGTGTTTCTAAAAAAGAATGCAAAAAAGACACATTTTTGTATCTTCCACCAACATATCAGGTCAGCAAATATTTTGATAAATTTAATCTCTTAAGCTGCAGCCACTAATTAGGGACGTGTCTTGTGTATTGATGGTGAGCACCTAGTTATAAGCTTTGTATAGAATAAGTATTTTTAATAGTATCTGGGTGATAAACAACCACACAGTCCAGCTGATGGTACTGGATGCTATGACCCATAGACATTTACAGCTGACCTCGATTAAGAATCAAAATGTAGATGCGTTGTCACCCCTGAGGACTAAGATGGAGTACATCGTTTTCAGTAAAAGAGGTTTCTGGTTCTCTATACTCATCATACAGAATAGCAGCATTAAGTTGCTATTTTACACTTTTATTCAGTGAGAGCGTGGTCCTACTCCGGTCAAGCCGGCTCATTCATACTACAGCCATAATAGCTGCAGCGTGCCTCTACCACGTAAAACAAGCACAAATCCCAACTGGTGGTTACCTGATAAGTAGCTAATTTATGCTTTCCTGATATTTAAAAGTTATTAGGATTGGTATGATGTTATAGAGCAAGTTTTATATAGACTTTATATTAGTATTTTTTACACAGAGATTGTTCCAATTTTATTAATATTTAACGGTTATTAATTATTTGTTTTTCTTTTTTAAACTGATTATTATTATATTGATTTTGTAGTTAACGGACATGCTGTTACTGAATGTGAATAGCGAGTCGAGTATTGACAGCGGCCCTGGCACTACAGACGTGCTGTTGGCCGTGTGCGTAAATTTGGCATGGAATGAGCGCGCAGCTCAACAAATGGCCGCCGAAGGACGTCTCCGAGAATTACTCGCGCGAGCCTTCAGACATAGGAACGCTATGCTAATGAAGCTCGTACGCAATTTGTCTCATCATTCACACACAAAACCTCTATTTGTGGTGGGTTTCAGATGATGTATACTGATATTACAAGATATTATTAATTTCACTATATAATTGACAATTTCGTGTGAAAACTTCGTGGCTGAACCAATGAACCTTGAACATTATTCTTAATGTGAATGGTGATTCGTGTTATATCCCATTTCCTTTAATTTCCATTGGCACTTGTTCAAATATCATCATAGAATACCAATTAGCCAGTTTTTACTTATATAAAATGCATACGGTCAAATATCCAGATCCAGAATAATTATTTCTAGATTCAAACCGCAGTCGAACTGAACCGTCAATTATTACAGGTATCATATAGGACTTATTTTCCATTATAAAGTAGAATAAGCTTGGACCAAAATGGTGCTAATATAAAATATATTTATGTTTATTTCTGACTTTTAAATTAAAACTTATATTGAATAAATTATTATCGAACTCTTAAAAGTAAAAAAAAAGACAGCCAGATCCTAAACAACTTAGAAAAAAAAAATGTTTAATTCAATGTTTCGTTGTTGAAACATTTCTCATTACTTAAGTAGTTACTAAAAGTGCATACATTTTATAAGTTATTATATTTGCAGGAGTTCGTTGGCGACATTGCTGGAGCAGTAACAAGTGGTGAAGCATCAGAAGAATTTGTTATAGAATGCCTAGGCACTTTGAGCAACATTCTAAGTTTAAGCAACAATATTGATGTATATGCAGTTGCGGAGAGATACAATCTCATACCATGTATCATGAAGATTTTAGATCCAAGTATATTATGTTTATAGTATGGTTACTTCTATTCAATTTATTACTTATATAACTTTATATACTCTATAATTAATTATACAATCCCTTGCAACTATCATAATCTGTGAGGACTCAATCATGTAACATTCAAAGTAAAATTTATTTATGGTGGAATCACGTTGCGTCTATGTTATGGTAGTAGTATAAATGGGTTTGCTCGACTGGGAAAGGACCACGCTTTTACAGAATAAAAGCGTAAAATAGCAACTTAATGCTGCTGCGTTTTGTTATTCCATCTTAGTCATAAGAGGTGACAACGCATCTGTAATTCTTAGTCAAGGATAGATTTAGGTGTCCTGATGTCCATGATGTAACCTACAACATCAAATATGACTTATGGGACAGTGAAATGGTTAAAATTATTGGTCAATTATAACAAACCATCTGCATATCGTTAGCGATAAAAATATAAAAATAATTATAAAATGCATAGAAAGCGCTTTAAAAGTTATTTGCACGCCATTAAAACATGGGTAACCATTTTTAAATCTCTGTCTGGGCTTTGAGATGGCTGAACCAATTGTAATGAAACTCATGTACAGGTAAAGAGCAACGCCAGGAGAGTGACCTAGGCTATATTAAAAGCTTATATAAAATAAATGGTCTTTGCTTAGCTTAAATCTAAATAATGATACTTTAATACATTGTAGCTAGACAAAGCCGGATGGGTCGCTAGTATTAAATATACAATGTTGTAGTGAGGAGTCGAGTATAAGATAAGATTGTAAGCGTGTGTGTCAGGCAACAACGTGGACCCAGAGCTGGTGCTGGAGGGCGTGGTGGCGGCGGGCGCACTGGCGGGCGACGAGCGCGCGGCAGACGCGCTGGCGGCGGCGCGCGGCGGCGATGCGCTCGTGGCGCTGCTGCGCCTGCGCCAGGCCGACGACGAGCACGTGCTGCAGACCGCCTTCGCCTTCCGCCAGCTGCTGTCGCACCCGCGCGCTGCGGACCACCTCGTCACGCGCACCGGTAACATGCGCCCCCCCCACGCACGCGTCGGTCACTAGCCCCATACACACACACACACACACACACACACACACACACACACACACACACACACTTTAGACCCACACGCTCACTAGAACCATACACGCACAGTAGACCTGCACACGCACATTAGACCCGCACACGCACAATAGACCTGCACACGCACAATAGACCCGCACACGCATACTAGACCCGCACATGCTCACTAGACCCGCACATGCTCACGAGACCCACACACGCACACTAGACCCCCACACGCATACTAGACCCGCACACGCATACTAGACCCGCACATGCACACTAGACCCGCACACGCACAATAGACCCGCACACGCACACTAGACCCGCACACGCACAATAGACCCGCACACGCACACTAGACCCGCACACGCACATTAGACCCGCACACGCACACTAGACTCTCACACGCACACTAGACCCGCGCACGCACAATAGACCCGCACACGCAAACTAGACCCGCACACGCACAATAGACCCGCACACGCACACTAGACCCGCACACGCACAATAGACCCGCACACGCACACTAGACCCGCACGCGCACAATAGACCCGCACACGCGCACTAGACCCGCACACGCACACTCGACCCGAACACGCAACTAGACCTGCACTCGCACAATAGACCCGCACACGCACACTCGACCCGCACACGCAACTAGACCTGCACTCGCACAATAGACCCGCACACGCACAATAGACCCGCACACGCACACTAGACCCGCACACGCACACTAGACCCGCACACGCACAATAGACCCGCACACGCACATTAGACCCACACACGCACACTAGACCCGCACATGCTTACTAGACCCACACACGCACACTAGACCCCCACACGCACACTAGACCCCCACACGCACACTAGACCCGCACACGCACACTAGACCCGCACATGCTCACTAGACCCCCACATGCTCACGAGACCCACACACGCACACTAGACCCGCACAGGCACAATAGACCCGCACACGCACACTAGACCCGCACACGCACAATAGACCCGCACACGCACACTAGACCCGCAAACGCACACTAGACCCGCACACGCATCAGTGACTAGCCACACAATTTTATTATTTGCAGTATATATTATGACGACGCATCCCCATATATACCCCCGTACCAAATAATAGACGTGCTCGTTGTTCAGAACTTTTATTCTTATACTTTACCTTAACTTACCATTTTACGTGGTAAAGCCGTACTGCAACTATATTATAGTTGTAGCATGAACGGGTCAGCTCGACCGAGGAAGGACCGCGTTCTTGCAAAATACCAGCTTAAAACAGCAGCTGAATGCTTCAGTGTTTCATGTAGTAAGTGTAATGAACCGGAGACCCTTTTTATTAGAAACGAGGCATTTCATCCTAGTACTCAAGGGTGACATAAGACATCTGCATATCCGTGTCGCGATATTCCGTGGTCGTCTGTATAGCTCGTGCGGATAAAGAATGGGATTATATATGGCGGCTCATCGAGCCCGTACCGTCAACATGCACAATACAAATAACGTAAACCCGCTAATAACGGTATATCGTTATTATATTAATTAAAACGTTAGGTATATTTATTAGTATTATTCGGTTAATTGATAATTTTCTATAAATTTTTATATTACAAATATAAATTTTTTATATTACAATCTATGGAGGAGGCTTGAGAAAACGAATATTGAATAGCGAATACAATATTTTTGATTTATTATTGTATGGCACATATAGTCTGCTCGAATCATTGATTATGTACAAATGGATAGCCACTAGATAAACTCGGTACTCATCATCTTTATTAATTCCAGTGACAATCCTGTTGCCTTACCCACCCTTGGATTGCTATATCCTTATTGGTGATAAAGTTTCAGATTTTTTTCTTCCTCAAAATACTTTATTGCGTTATATACAATTTAACGTCACTATATAAAACTTTCCCGCGTTTATGTTCCATTGTTAACAAAATGTAGATAAAATAATAAAAGAGTAACACCAAATAACGTAATAGTCAACAAAAACGAAATAACCAAAAACGCTTTACAGTAAATAATAATCAAAAACAATAACAGCGACTTAATATTTACGTAAAAAAAAAACTCAGAACGCGTCTAGCAAATTTTCGTAACCGGGATATTTTTTTTTAGTTTATGGCATTTTATTACCATTTATGCCAATGACAAGTTGACTGAAGTTATAGAACGTACGAAAAACACATATCGCAACATATTTTTTTGTAGTCTACCGGTGGGTGTGAGTATAGATAGCGACAGTGTGCGAGCGAGAGGTAAATAGAGCCGACGCCATTTTCAGTCCCATAACATTCTTTAACCGCACGAGTAGTAAAAACGTAGACTTAGCGAATCTTTGTATCTATTACTAACGATCAAAAGGTTATTCACGCCATTTTTGGCTACATTATTTCTTTTGAGGATCTGCCGCATAACAGCCTAATGACTGTGCAAAAAAAATTTGCACTCGTAGCGGTTGGCTCGGCATATAAAAAACATTAACGCATTTTAAAATAATCAGTGTGATTAGGCTATTTTTTTTTTTTTAGGAAGGGTTATGTTTTTCGCGCGTATCTTGTATGTATGTTTGTAAATTTCTTTATTACCTCGTATATCTACCAAACGGGTGGATGGATTTCGACAGTTAAGAAATCGTAATATTTTTCTTATAAACGCTAGTGTTCTTAACTAACTGTTTGAAAAAAAAAAACAATATGGCAGATTTTTGTCGCTAAATAGTAATACTTTAAAAATATTATCAAACCTGTCAACTTAGGGTATGAAAATAAAAGAAATTAAAAGGAGATAACAAAAATATATGTTAGTTACATGTCTAAATTTAATCAGGAACAATAAATTGGTTTAAAAAGATTTTTATAGCGTAAAAATGAGTCATGTTTGTGTCGGACCTCATGCTATCATATGAAATTTAGTTCATAAGAGTGTGTCGGGACACTATAAAGTCTAAAATAAAATAAATAATGATTTCTTATATTTACGCGAACACTACACATTGAAATAATACTAGTTTTTACGGAATTTATCGCGTATATATGACTTTTTAAATACCCGACATTTCGAGCGCTTTACAGCACCCATGGTCACGGGGGGGACTGAGATGTTCAACGTCCAGATGTCATAGTTAACCGCGGTTACCATAGATAGTAAAATTTAACTTTTGTTTCGATCTACACAGTATGAACTTATGGTATCATGAAGTCTTGCAGTTGTATGCTTGGGTTGGGATTTAATTTTATTTATTATAGGATCCCAAGCAGATGGTAGCACCCAGCCATCTTCTCTATTGAAATTGGGAAATTTTAATAAATAATTAAAATTAAAATAAATAATTAAAATAATAACTCCGCTGCATAAAACACAATTTAAAAATAATGCACTAAAAAGACCGAAACAAGATTGAGAATAGAAAACAAAATTGAAATAAACTATAAACAAAGTAAACTCCAATTAGGCTTAACAGACTATATTATGAGCTGAAAGCCTAAGTTAAATACCCGCATTAACTTTAGTAGCAGGCGGAACCCAATTGAAAATTATAAACCGAAAGAAAATTAACGAATTCAACCTGTTACTAAACTTAATGCACCCGTATTAAGCCTAACTTAGGTTTTCAGCTTATATTATATTCTTATATTATAGTCTGTTAAACCGAAGTAGGGTTTACTTTGTTTATAGTTTATTTTAATTTTGTTTTATATTCTCAATCTTGTTAAGCTATTGCATAGCTTCTATCGCGGGCATTGAGTGCGGGAAAATCCAGAAATTCCGTAACGAAAAAACCTCACGCTCTCTGACGGGCACGGAGGTGTGGCTTGAAGGCCGTGCATTGTCTAACGATGGTCGTTTCTTTTCCTCAGTCTTCGACATGGTGTTTGTGTATAAAGTGTTTTGAAATTTTGAATATGAATGAACAAAGTGCATTTATTATTAATGACGAAAGTCACGAAAAAATAGTGAAAGAAAATGAGTGAGTACTCTATATACATACCTACATTTTATTATTATCACAAATGCAGTACTAATTTTGAATTGAAAATATAATACTGCTATAAAGATAATTTATCTACCCTCTTTATATACACACAAACACACACACGCGTATAGTTTAAATTCTCAATTTAGATTCTCAATATGTATATATATACTCGATTAACCGGACTAATTGTTGCCGTTAGGGATTCGGATAATCGAAAATCCGGATGATCGAATGTATGAAGAAAAGCGGGTTTTGTGCATTTGTAGTACATATGTACATACATAATGTTATGTGCTTATTAAAAACAACAATTTCAACGAAAATCAATGTTTATTAAGAAATTATTATTTTTTAATAAACATTGATTAAATTCCATGAAGAGATATAAATCTATATAACCATCCGTTACTTGCGACAAACGAGCCGCCGTCACCTAATTTTTTATTTAACTGTAATGCTTTTTCACAAAGCAAAGGGCCAGATATCATTTGCCCAGTTGATCGTTTTTGTAAAAACCAACAATACAAAGCGTCTTCTAATTGCCAATTTACTCGCGGACATAGGTCCTTATGTCCGGGGCGGGGGGTTGTTAGCGCCTGATATTAGATCGTCTTATCTCAAGCGGTGTGAAGCGACGATTAGTGAGGTGCGGGAGGGGGAGGCTAGCTGCATTTGTGCGCGCGGTCGGTCACCCCTAAAGTTGGGCGTTATAACATACAACAGATAATATATTTCATTATATATTTTTAATCTTACAACACATTAGAATAATGAACCATTGACTGTTATAATATTATATTCATTATCGTTAGAAAGCGTCATCTGTTTACGTTTACGGTCCAACCGTCGCGTCGGCCGAGACAATGGGAGTCAATAAAATACTACCTACATTCATTATGCCACAAGGATTGCGTATAGCTTACACTAATTTAAACTCTAAGCTAACTTAATAAGAGCTTACGAGGGTGGATTGAAAAGTACTCGGCCTAACCAAGAAAATAAACACATATTAAATCAGTTATATTTTTATTTTTCTACATAATCACCATCAAGTTCAATACACTTTTGCCACCTGCCCTTCCAAGCATTTAGACCGTTGAAAAAAAATGATTCTTCCTTAGAGTCAAAATATGCGTCTACAGCTGCTTTGACCTCGTCGTTTGTCGAAAATCTTTGACCTCCCAAGTGCTTTTTTAGGTTAGGGAACAGAAAGAAGTCTGATGGTGCCAGATCAGGTGAATACGGCGGATGCGGTAACAGTTCAAAGCCACAGTTGTGAATTTCAGCCATTGACTGTACTGACGTGTGAACACGGGCGTTATCTTGATGAAACAGGACTTTTCTTCTGAACATTCGTCGACGTTTTTCTTTTATTTCCTCTCGTAAACGACGTAGTAAGGTGCAGTAGTAATCAGAGTTTATAGTCTGACCCCTTTCAAGATAATCAATCATAATCACACCTTTCGAGTCCCAGAATACTGAAGCCATCACCTTATTTGCCGACAAAATCGACTTAGCCTTTTTAGGGGGTGGTGAACCGGGTCTTCTCCACTGTTTTGATTGTTGTTTTGTTTTCGGTGTACAGTAATGAACCCATGTTTCGTCCATAGTAACAAAACGATTCAAAAAATCATCTGCATCGGCTTCAAATAACTCCAAACAGTCGCGTGAAATAGTCAATCGCGTCCTTTTTTGTTCAACTGAAAGAAGTCGCGGAACCCACCTCGCAGACACCTTGTGGAAACCCAACTCGATGACAATGATGTTTTGAGTTCGTTCATAAGAGATGCCTATAATCTCGGCTATCTCTCTAATTTTTAATCTGCGGTCTCCCATTATTAAATCAAGTACTTTTTTAATATTTTCGTCAGTAGTTAACGTCGAAGGCCTTTCAGAGCGGGGTTCATCTTTCACACTCTCTCTACCACGCTTAAATTCTGCACGCTGCTCGATTTGCTCCATTCGCGGAAATTATGTCCGATTACTTTGTTAATAAATTTATAAAATCACAACGGTAATTATCGCACACGTTTCGAACTTCACACAATGAACTAGTCTGAACTGAACTAAATAATGTGGGTAGATTTGATTTTTAGAATTGAATGGATCTGTGTTAGGCCGAGTACTTTTCAATCCACCTAGGTATTTTACTAACACTAAATTATAACGGTAAACAAAAATATATTATTTCTTCATTAGTTGCCTGTTGTGCCTGTTATTTAATTTGGCTGTTGTAAATATGTAATATATCAGTTTAGTGTTCAGTTAGCTGTCTAGCTGAGATGACAATGACACTGTTATCTGTTAAATTATATACGTAATGTTTTGATAGCAGGTCCCCATATTACATGAAAAAGCTATTGTTTGTTTTGTTTATTTTTCGTTAAGTTTTATTCCTAAAGTAATTTTAAATATTTAGTGTAATATAGATAGGATTTAACGTGTTGTATGTAAAAGTGTATAATAATGTCACGCCAGCGTAGCGCAGCCATTTGGAACTATTTTATAGTCCAAAGTGTGGACGAAAAAAAACCAGTGTGCAATTATTGCAAAACAATTTTTTTTAAAAGTACAATTACAAATTTAAAGTTTCACCTTAAGCAAAGACACGTAGGAGTGTATGAGGAGTTTTGTCGTTCGGATTTAATATCGGATAGACGCAAAAGACTTAAGTACGTCGTCAAAAGTAAACCAAATTATATTTTTGAATAGTAACTGAAAAAAATGTAAATAATTGTAGATAACTAAAACTTTGACCACAGTGTAAATAATGTAAAAAATCAATCAAAATGACGTAACATCAATGAGCTTCTAACTACGCCTGAATGAGTTATTTATTTCTTTTAAAAATTAATTATTTATTTAAAAAAGTAAATTTTTTGAAAATATGAGTAAATAATTATAACAGATACAATAATTACACAGCTTAGCATACATTCAGACATCCTTAAGCCTATAAAAAGTAGGAAGGGAAGTTCATTGAACTTAACATAAATATTTTAAATGATTCTCTTTAAAACACGAAACACTTAATTGATGCTGATACAACTTAAAAATATTTTTTGTCTTCATATAATACTTATAATCATCTAATATTTATTATACGGGCTGCACCCGGCCCGCCGCTAGGGCGCGCTCCTAGCTAGGCACGCGGCGCCTGTGCCGATGACGTTCTCCGTTCGCTTGTTCGCGAGAGTTTTTGCGCGAAGCCGGGTTGTTCATATATTGAAAGTCTCCTTGTTTTGTCTTAGACTTATGTTAATAGAGCGTGCCATTTGAACTTAAAGACAATTAATTGGACAATAAATAATAAGTGACAAATCTTGCCGTGGAGCGTGGAACTGAGTAGTTGCGCGTCTTGTTAATATAATTGCCGTACGGCCGCCCTGACGTATGTACTGCGCGAACCTGAGTTTTTTGCGACGCGGTCCGGTGATACAGTATTTTTCACAAATAGTGAGTTCGTTATAACGCGGGTTCGGTTAAATCTGGTTGAATTTGATTGGATTAACCTAAGTAACTTGAATTAATATCAAAGAAAAAGAAATACTGCATAAATAAAATAAATAAAAAATTATAATTGCATAAGTTGATACAAAATGCTATGCAATAGCTTTACCGCGGCAGTCCCCGAGTGCCACACGTCTTTTTTTTCTTTACATTTACTTGATTTACATAACTTTTACTTACTACTTACTTAACTAGATTTGCATAACTTGATCACATCCTTCGCTTAAGTGATGATGCGAGTGATGTTTCTGAATAGTTGTAACGCTTTAGAAGCTGTGAGTCGTCTTACAAATTTAGACTTTGTTATAAACTTTAAAAAACATCCTTCTCCTAAGCAAAGCTTTTCAGGTTGTAAGGTTTATTAAATTCAAATAGAATGTATTTTTTCACCTATGTCAAATCTGCCAAAACACAGATCACATTTTACTCGGAATCTAGGAATTGGAATATAGACATTCTTGTGCAAGATTTGTCACTCATTTTAAATTTTTATTTTTATTTTCAGAAGCGCCAGCTTACCTTATTGACCTAATGCAAGATAAAAATGTAGAAATACGGAAGATGTGTGATTCTTGTCTTGATATAATATCACAAATGGAAAATGAATGGGCGGAAAGAATAAAGGTGTGTAAGTGTTTAAATATAGCCCGTTTATAAATATAAAGACACAATAAATTTTACTTCACTCGAGATTGATATAGATATTATATAATATATCATCATTCATTTAAGTAGGTGGTAGGTATTATTAAAATTTAAATTGTAAAAGTTAATAAAAAATTGAGATACTTATGAATTAACTCGTACATTTTTTCTTTTCGTAATATAAAATATTCTAAGCATTATTGTTCTCACTTTTTTTTGCAAGAACTATATACAGAATGCATATTTTGCAATATAAGCCCAAAACACAGAAGGTTCGGAATAAGTAATATAGGAGAATGGTGAAGACAAATTAATTTAAAAAAAAACTGTCAATCAATCTGTCCTTTTTAGCTTTTAAATTCAGAATGCGTGGTAATGTATTATTTGAACGGATTCTTATTAATAAACATCTAGCGACTACTGTTTTACTACGCACGCACTCATTTTAAACGGCAAAAATGTTGTGAATTGAATCGCACAGAGGAGTGCGTACGCATAGTTGTTACCCATAAATCACATTCAATTTTTTACTCGTATTTTTTAAAACTTCAATAACGATATATCGTTATTTATACAGGATGTTAGTGTAAACACCGTTATCCTTGAAACCAGGGGTTTGGTTTCACTTATAGAACGTAAATTCAATGAATTTAAAAAAAAACGCTATTTTCTTTCATTAAATTTTTAAAGTTTCTGTCCGACATCGTCCGTAAATTCATGGATACCCTATGCGCCCGAGTGACGTAATCACTGTAAAGATCACCGCCCGATCAAATAACCTGTGATGTAACTTTTCCTTAATACTGTTACGAGCTTGAGGTTCGTGACAGTAAAAATTGCCGATAAAATTACCTAAATTAACACTTTAATTTTCTTTACACAAATTAAAACTTAAAACACTAATAATTAATCACACTAATTCACTTTATTTCGCTCCGAAGCTTCGCTTGTCTCGCCGAATTCAATACTTCCTCGATCGCGTATTGCAGCGCCTTTATATAGGGCTCTTCCACGAAATCATCCAGAATATTCCAGAATATTCAAGTAAATACGCGCGCCAACCGACCAAGCGCAGAAAATTAGAGTGTGCGGCTTCCAGGAAGCTTAATTCTTCTGTTCGATACTAGATGGCGCTGTTGGTTGAAAGACTAGTCATGTATTTTCTGGAAAACTCTCCTCGCTCTGTTACCCGACACCAGATGGCGCTAGTGCCATCTCTTATTCGCGCAACAATACTTTCATACTGGCTTAGGACAGACAAAAATTGAGGAATTAAAGAAAAATTGAGATTTTACAAAAAAATGTTGTTATTTTTCATTGAATTTACGTTCTATAAGTAAAACCAAACCACTGGTTTCAAGGATTACGGTGTTTACACTAACAGCCTGTAAATTTTAAAGTTTGGATAATTGAAAATAACCCTGTATAAAAAAATAGCAAAAGTAATCAAGCAATATTTCATGTAACGAAACATCAAATACAAATTTACAGCGATTCTTTCGTTTTAGGTGGAGCGGTTCCGTTGCCACAATGGGCAGTGGTTAGCGGTGGTTGAGACACTAGGTTGTGAGAGCGGCGCTGGCGATGCAACAGAAGAACTCCCGCCATATCTGTCCGCGGACTATCTCACTACACACCGCCTTACAACTGCAGGTAACGCTTATCATAACAACATTCCATTAAAAAATAAATTATCCTATAAATAAAATTAAAAGAATATAACAGACGCCAAAAATTTGCCTAAGTAACAAAATTTCATAAAATAATAGAGAGTCATCACTTACAGGCTATATAAGACCATTGATGAACGTAGGCCTCTTATATAGACGACCTCATAGGAGGGATTTTGAGATAGTTGCAACACTTGGCAGACGGGTCGGAAATCGCAGTTTTAATGTTATTTTGAGTTTTTAAGTGGTAGAGCCATGCTGCAGTTACATTAGTAGTATAGTTGTAGCACGAATGGGTCGGCTCGACCGGGGAAGGACCGCGCTCTCACAGAATACCAGCGACAAATAGTAGCTTAATGCTGCTGTGTTCCGTATGGTGAGTGTAGAGAACCCGAGGTCCTCTTTACTGGAAACGAGGCATTCCACCTAAGTCCTCACGAATGACAACGCATCTGCATTTTGATTCGTAATCGGGGATAGATGTAGATGCCTATGGGCCACAGCAACCACTTACAATCAGGAGGACTGTGTGCTCGCTTGTCGTCCTATCCTATAAAAAAAAGTTATCAGGAAGTTGCTTCCCAACTCCTGTTTAAGTGTCCCTCTGTTGCCTCTGACGACACGTACGGCACGATACGGGATTGTGGAAATTCTTACACTGCCACTACACGGAATGAATGAAGTGGATGTATGAAAATCACATTCGTCTTTTTGTACATGTAGTAACCATAAGTTAAATTATCGAGTTCGCTACATGCGTAAGAATTAATTATTTCATAGTTGTGGAAACAATTTTTTTTACAAAAATACAATGATATTAACATTACTAATATTCCCTTTAACCCTTCCTGGTAAGCTTAAAATGCTTATGTTAGGCGCGGTTCACTACAGTTGTTGAATAGCGGATTCGAACTCACGAACTTTTGAGTTTGCGGTCCGCACCCTGCGATTAGGCTACCGTCGCTTAAACTTTTTGAACTTAAATTGCATTAAAAGCAAGGAGTTTTGTGCTATTTAGAATTGCTGTTTTGCCGTAAATGCGGAAAAATATTTGTTAGACTGTTTATTATTTCAGATTCCCAGACCTCACTCAACGATGATTCTGATAGCTTCTCGGGTGAAGCCGACTCTAACCGTATAAATAGCAGGTATGAGTTAACAAATAATTTCCAGACATATTTATCAGTCATATGGTATATCAATTCTCTGATATTTGGGATGGAAAGACTTGATAATAACTATTGGGTACTTTATTGTATTTCTTTGAGAAAGGTTTTTTTCTTTCCATTATAGCTCAACCAATGTCTAGTCTATACAACACTTAACATAATTAACGCACTTTGAGAAAGTAGTTTATTCTGAATCGTTTACCGAATCGATTCCTATCATTTTAATATAGGTAATTTTTTATCCCAAAAATAATTAAAACTACGTAAATTACAGTCACACTAAATCTGTACAGTCAAAACAAACTGAAATGGACCATAACTTAAGGCAATAAGACTTTTAAGAGTGCAGTTTTATTTATGTTACTACTAATTCTGTCATTCAATAAAAATAAAGAAAAATGAACGTTATTTCAAGCACGTTAAAGTCTTTGCGTTTTTAGATTTGTACTGTGACCACAACATTCTTCCGGAACTAGTATAACTAATTTGATAAATAATCAGTGCATAAAAATGTTTAACTAAAAATTCAGTGTATGTATTATGATTATAACATAATATACTAATTGGGGTGTCTGAGGTGTCTAATTACGTTACATATTGTATAAGCTCAAGCGACCAACTGATAGCGACTGCGAAAATAAGATGTAATCCATTCCAAGGCTAGATCTGATCAAAAAAAGCACCATGTAAATGGAAAGGTCCTCGAATTGTACAAGGTCGGCTAGAGTTACATATACAGTTAGAGACTTTCTCGAACAGTGTATGTGAAAATAATTTTTTCCCATACAATTATTTTCCAGAGTGATTGTTTGGATCTAATCTGGACCTGCCTCTCTCTGAACCATCTCCAGAATCTTACTGTAGATCTCCGAGAGGGGATTTCAAAAGAGGGGCAAAATAGACTTACCTTTACTATATGGATGATCTCAAGTTTTTCGCGTCCAGACCCTCCAATATTATGGAATTGCTAAACATCACAATTTAGGCAATTTTACAAAAATGGAGCTAGGGACGAATAAGTGTTCGGTCCTCCTTTTTGAAATGTATGTGTGATAATAGACTTACCCCTCTATTCAATGAGCAATGGCAGGACCCGGTAGTACAAAGCAATATGATCAGAAGCTGTATGGAAAGAGAAGGAGCTGCAAGGGAGGTTATGCAAGGCTCTACATGAGCCTTTTGTAGGCATTGCTGCCTCCCTCTACTAGTTACGTTTTGGTGATGAAGCCGTGGGTTTCAGAATATGCAGTATCAGGTTTTTAACCAAAAATTATCGGTGATATCCTAAAGGATGGAACCGTCGACATCTGTCAAGCTAGTCGCTATCCCGGTGAGTCACTAAGGCAAGTCATCTCCGGTTGTCGGTGTTTCTAACGAGTGTTTGCTCAGACACAACCTAGTGGCCAGGGTCCTACACCGGGAGCTCACTCTGAAATACGGTCTCGTGGAACGAGGAATATGTATATGATATTATGTTGGTAGACCAGGCACAGTCAAGGATATTTCTCTACGACATTACTATTTCAGATGTCAACCTCTTGAATGCTGAAACAAACAAAAACTGTTATTATTTGCCACACTCCAATCAATGTTGACACTACTTAGGTAAAGAAACTTACAATAAAAATCTTGTCTGCGCTTTACGTTCACTTCAACTTGATAGGCGTCGCGTCGATTCATCTTGAATCATTCAAATGGTGGATTTTCATTTAGGTCGTAGTTATCTCATTGTTATACAAGAGTCTGTAAGCCTGCACATATCTAGCGCGACTATTCTTCTAATGCACAATTTCCAATGTAGTCACGAATATGTGCTGAATCTCCTCATATGTAATTCAGTTATTTTCTTTCATTAATTTTTAAACTTACCGCACGGGTGACCTTCTTATCCCTACCAAAATTAGTTCACTGCGCTTAAATTCATTATACCAATGAAAAACTGTTGCCCTTGAACAAATATAATATATTCTCCATGTTTTAAGCTAAATAATTTTAGTAAGTCAATATTTTTGTGTGAACTCTAAGAAAGGTTTTATCTTAGTTTAGACTTTAGAATGTTTATATTTTTAAGTAGTTGCAGGATTTGTGGTTTATTATTACATGAACTAGAGCGTAACCTGGTATAAATTTTAATGTTAATAATCAAATGTTATTGATGATTATATTGTTCGTCTAAAATATTATGATTCTTTAATGATAGTATGTATTAAATTGTCTTTTGCTTGATTTACAGGAATACATCAGATTGTCAAACGGATGAGATGTATGGTACAATGGATTCCTTTACCGAGAAGCCCCTTGAAGGCAGTGCACTTTCAACAAATAATGATCTTAAAACGCTTGTTTAAAATCGAAAAGTATTATATCGTTGCTATATATTTAATGATACTAAACTAACGGAATGTCACTAAACATGATACAAATTATAAGAACTCTTTTAAAACAATTTATTATATTAGAAGTTACCAAAGAGTATATAAATCACTACGTTTAGAAATAATGTAATAACATAATTACTATAACTGCGGAACGTGCCTTGTTGTAGAAATAATTATTACAGCAAGACACGTGAAAAATGTCTACACATATTCTCAAAACATTTGAATACATTTTATGTGCGTAAATTAGGAACGCAAGTAAGTGTATTTGAGACTTGTTTTCAAATATTTGCACTCATATTTAATGCATAGGTTGCTGACAGCATCGGATTATTTTGTGGACGCTATATTTTTATTTTATTTTGATAGCTGCCTTTAATTATGTCATTTATTCATTATTACAGTCCACTCATTGATATAGGCCTTTCCCATTGATTACTTAATACGGAGTTTATTCTACTCTTGGTTGGTTGCTTTTTGTCATACTTGCCACCACCGCAGTTTTTCGAATATATATATATATATATATATATATATATATATATATATATATATATATATATATATATATATGTTTTCAAATATTTGCACTCATATTTAATGCATAGGTTGCTGACAGCATCGGATTATTTTGTGGACGCTATATTTTTATTTTATTTTGATAGCTGCCTTTAATTATGTCATTTATTCATTATTACAGTCCACTCATTGATATAGGCCTTTCCCATTGATTACTTAATACGGAGTTTATTCTACTCTTGGTTGGTTGCTTTTTGTCATACTTGCCACCACCGCAGTTTTTCGAATATATATATATATATATATATATATATATATATATATATATATATATATATATGTATATATATATATATATATATATATATATATGTATATATATATATATATATATATATATATATATATAAAGTAAAAACCTAAAATATAAAACAAAAAGTCCTCCGCAGGGATAGACCAAACGGTCGAGGATTATGGGGAAAAAGGAAAGAAACCGGCGGTTGAAGGAAGCAAGGAGCACCGCCTTCTGCATTTAAGCCCGGAGCAGTCCATCCGTTATTATTATTGTAATTGACACTGCAGCCCCTGTTTTTGTTCTCTCTGTCACGTCTTATGACTCACGAGATGATATAAAGTACGTAGTGGATTCTTTATTATTAAATAAACATATTATGAATCGAAGTCGAAGTCTGGCGCGAACCTAGCTATATCTAATAGCAATTTTAGACACTTAATAATCTAAAAATAATCTTTAATTATTAAGTCTTTTTGTAAATTATTGAGATAAATATTTGTTCACAATAGTAGATTCGATAAACTTACCTAATTACTTTTACTACAAATAAAGATATACGAAAAAAAGATGGCCGAGCGCGTTTAAGGATAAGTGTATTATTTTTAAGTTTTGTTGTTGTTAAATGCTACTTTATTTGTTAAAATTTTAATAGAGTCTGCTTCAGCACATTTTTGACATTCCTTATTTAAATTGTATACAAGTCTATACTGCTTGAATCGATTGCGAAATGTGTACTTGGTTAATACCAATATTACTACTGCGTAATTAAACTATTTAAGGTAGTAAAAATTAATAATTAATAGAATTACTTACGTTACTTTGCAGAAATTCATTATTTAAAATTAAGTAGCTAAGATCCGCTTTTATTTTTACGTGGATCTTAGCTAAGTTATTTAAACATTTTAATGGTAAAAAAATTATAATGCAATAATTACAAAAGTAAATTTTTACGTGCACGCCATAAACATTCTTTTTTAAATATTATAATGTATTAAACATTAAAAAAGTACGAATTACTGCGGTTTAAAAAATTGCTTTTATAATGTAATAATTTTATATGGTACGATATGAATTAACAGAGATCTCAATCCTGTTTGTGGACTATTTATTATAATATTATTGTAGTTTTTGTTTAATTATATGTTATTATAACTTGAATAAAATAAAATAATCCGCCTGACGAAGCTTCAGAAATTGCTAATTGTTTTATTTCCTATACAATAATTCTCTTTTTCATCAGTCTGTAAAAAGGGCCTCCATATATGTACCGCACTCTACGCATTACAATGTGCTGCATGTGCGCATATAACTGCGCTCTTCTGACTGCTTATAGTGAGCGTTATGGCGAGTTATAGATCATCAGAAACGATTACTCAGCATAAACTAGCACAAGAGGTGCGGTCGATGACTGACAGCGTCACACTTAAATCTCGTGCAGTAGTTAAAGGTGGGCGAAACTGTCATATTTTCCTAATTCGTTAAGATGTTGTAATATATTTTTCTAACTGTTGTTTTAAACTTATACAGTTTCAAATATTACATTGTACACGCGGTTAGCTTAGTTCAGTTGTCGACTGTGTGAGCGTTTTGTTCCATGTTGTTATAACGATTGTAAATATGATAATGATGGACTTTATATCAAAAATTTTTCTAAAATTTTTTACTAATCGCACACTGTTTTTTTTTCGTCCACACTTTTGACTATAAAATAGTTTCAAACAGCTGCTACGAGGGCGGCACCGAAAATTTCGGGAATCAAGGAAGTGACACAACATTACTATTTAAAAATGTATTTATTGCTTTTCGAAGTATTCTCCGCGAAATTTGACACATTTTTCCATACGATGAAACCAATTATTGAAGCAACCATTCCATTCGGAAGTTGGGATCTCCAAAATGGCCGTTTTGTAGGCGTCCACAGCTTCTTCAGGTGATGAAAATCTCTGTCCACGCAATTTATTCTTCATTTTAGGGAAAGTATAGAAATCATTAGGGCTTAGGTCGGGGCTGTACGGCGGATGGTCTAATAATTTTATGTTTTCTTGCTCTAAAAACTCTTGTTCTGTGTGCGGTGTGAGAACTCGCATTGTCGTGATGGAGGGTGATCCGGCGGTTGCAGTTCGCTTTACGGAGTTCAGAAACGACCTGTGGCAAACAAACGCTAGCATACCATTCTGCATTAACCGTTCTTTGTCCCTCAAGACGAATAGTCGTAACATGGCCGGTTTTCGAGAAAAACGTGGCCACCATTTTTTTTGCAACACTCCGTGAACGAACAATTTTTGTTGGCTTTAACTCATTTTCGAACACCCAAACTCGTGACTGGTTTTTTGTTTCGGGTTCGTACGCGTATATCCAGGATTCGTCACCTGATACGATGTTGTATACAGCATTTAAGGATCCTGCGTGGAATCTTTCGAGAGTTCTGACGCACCAAGTAACGCGAGACGCTTTTTGCTCTTCACAGAGCGAATGCGGTATCCATCGGGAAAACAACTTTTTTACACCTAATTGTTCATGCAAGATTATTTGTATTTGACTCATGCCAATGCCTAAATTTGCCTGAATTTCGCGGTATGTCACATGTCGATCTTCCTCAATCAGCTGACGCACAGCATCAACGTTTTCTTGGGTGACTGCAGCTTGACACGTCCACGTTGAAATTCAGCAAACCAGCGATAAATTGTGGTTTTGGATGGGGCTTCATCACCAAATGCAGAAATCATCCGGTCAACACACTGTTTTTGTGTTAAACCACTTCGAAATCCATAATAAATTATCGCTCTTGTATTTTCTCGAGTCAATTCCATTTTCTCAACGACTAAACAAGTTTGACAAAACCTTGAGACAAGACCGAGAATCTTTTTTTAAATAAATAAATGGTATTCGATTTTTAAGACCAAGGAGTTTTCAATTAAAAGATTTTAATATGACAGGAACAGTGGAAATATTCCATTCCCGATACTTTTAGTGCAGCCATCGTACGCTACGCTAACACGCAAAATCCAATCTACATCATCATCGTCATCATTACAGCCCTTCACAAGTCCACTGCTGAACATAGGCCTCCCCCAAGTAATGCCACAAAGCACGGTCCTGAGCCACCTGCATCCATCGACTTCCTGCACGTCTTAACAGGTCGTCACTCCATCTAGTGGGGGGTCGCCCTACACTACGCCTACCGGTTCGAGGCTGCCACTCTATGTTATCCAAATATTATTATTAAAATCTCCTAGAGTAAGACAAGACAAGTAAGTAGAGAACCTTTCTTCCTCATCGGTTATCGGTTCTTCGAGCTATATGGCTGGCCCATTGCCACTTCAGCTTACTAATCCGTTGGGCTATGTCGGTCACTCTGGTTTTACTGCGGATATCCTCATTTCTGAGTCTATCACGCAGAGAAACTCCGAGCATAGCCCTCTCCATAGCTCGCTGAACGAACTTGAGCGTCCTCATACGGCCAGCAGTGAAGGACCACGTCTCTGATCCGTAAGTCATCACTGGCAACACGCACTGGTTGTAAACTTTAGTTTTCAGAGATTGAGGTATACCTGACGAGAAGATGTGTCGTAATTTCCCGAACGCTGCCCAGCCGAGTTGAATCCGTCGATTGACCTCTCGGTCGAAGTTGGACTTACCTAGTCGGACTATTTGTCCCAGGTAAACGTACTCGTCAACAACTTCGAGCATAGTGCTCCCAACAACTACCGGCATAGGTGAGACATAGACATTAAACATGATCTTTGTTTTGAACATGTTCATCTTAAGACCCATCCGTTGGGAGACACTATTGAGGTCATTGAGCATAGTGCTAAGGTCCTCCAACGATTCTGCCATAAGGACTATATCGTCGGTAAATCGAAGGTGAGTGATGTACTCGTCATTGATGTTAATACCGTATCCTTTCCAGTCCAGTAGCTTGAAAACGTCTTCCAATGCAGCGGTGAAGAGTTTCGGGGATATCACGTCACCCTGTCTTACACCTCTCTGCAGTTGGATAGGTTTCGAGCTCTGATTCTGTACTCGGATAGCCATCGTAGCCCTACTGTACAAACACTTCAGCACTTCGATATACCGACAGTCAACTTGGCACCGCAGAAGGGACTGTAGCACCGCCCAAATTTCGACGGAATCAAAGGCTTTCTCATAGTCCACATACGCCAGGCAAAGTGGCAGATTGTACTCTTCGGTCTTCTGTACAATCTGCCGCAGGGTATTTATTTATTTAGGTACACAAAACAGAATAACACCAAAAATGTGAACAATTGAAAATAATAAATACAAAGTTACAGTCTGGATGGTATTCCAAAGCATGTGCACACAACATGATATTAAGTAACAGTAACGATTTTACAGCACAAATAATTATAACCTTACTTATAAACATACTATATTTATGAACTTATATTGTGGAAAATTTTGAAAAATTAAATCTTTATTAAAATAATGTTCATTAACCTATATATTTAAATTCTAAGCCTTGAATGCCTTATTTACAAAATATATCTAATACAGATTTTTTGAAATTGTTTAATTTGTTATTAAAAATGTCTATATTTTTACTATTATTAATCAATAAGTCATTATATAGGCGACACATTCTTACAAGAGGATTGTAATAGGACGTATTATTTCTATAAACTTGCAAAGCAAAAGTATTTAGGAAAGTATACCGACGATGGGGCTTAGTATTAATCTTGACAAATGAAAGGAGGGTGGGGGAATCTATAAAAGAATGAATAATTTTGAAAAGGCAAGTCATATCCTGATATTTACACCGAGTTTGTAGTGACATAATGTTAAACTTTTTCAGTTTCTCTTCATAGGAGGGCAGACTTCTATTTAAACCGTACCTATAGCAGAGGATTGATAGAAATTGCTTTTGAACACGTTCAATACGATCTACGTGAACAGCGTAGTATGGAAACCAAATAATTATGTTGTACTCTAAAATACTGCGTACTAGGGAACAGTACAAAATAAGAAAGCTTCGTGGATTTTTAAAAGTCTTTGCAGTTCTAAATATAAAGCCAAGAAGTTTTGTACTTTTAGATATTACATGATCGTAATGATCGCGAAACGTAAGCTTTTCATCAAACAATATTCCAAGATCCTTAACTACGGATTTTCTATCAAGTACCTGTCCATTTATTTTATACTCAAATGTAAGTCTGTGCTTCTTGTTACTAAATGATAACACAAAACATTTTCTCGTATTCAGATGCATTAGATTTTCCTTACACCAATTATGAATGGAGTCTAAATTCGACTGAAGATTGAACGAATCGCTGAGTGTATCAATAACGGAAAATATCTTCAAATCATCTGCATACAACAGGCATGGACATGTCAATTTATCAATGAGATCGTTAATAAACGTAATAAAAAATAAAGGACCTAAATGGGACCCTTGTGGCACACCCGATGTCACAGAAACGGGTGGGGATTTGAAACCTTTTATAGTAACTAACTGACTTCTCCTGTTGAGGTATGATTCAGTCCATCTCAACAGACTCCCATGTATTCCGTAACATGCTAATTTAATACATAAAATATTATGATTTACTCTATCGAATGCTTTTGAGAAATCGGTATATATGCTATCAACCTGTTTTCTCTTGGCGAAAGCACTGCAAAGATAGTGTTTGTATTCAAGTAAATTAGAAGTCGTCGATCTGTTCTTAATGAAGCCATGTTGTCGAAGCGATAGGAAAGGTTGAATATGATGATAAAGAGAATCATACACCAATGATTCAAACAATTTACCAAGGCAAGACAAGATGCTTACGGGTCGATAATTTTCGCAATTTGATCTGTCGCCAGATTTATAAATCGGAACAATATGAGCTATTTTCCATACTGATGGAAAAATACCTGCCTTAATGGATGCATTAAATATAATACACAAGGGATTACTTAATTCCTTCCCGCATTTCTTAATGAATAAAGGAGGAATACCATCTGGTCCAGAGCCTTTTCTTTGGTCTAATTTCACGATCTTTTGCTGTATGTGGTCTGGTGTGATTGTGATATCACTTAGGGTACAATTACTACGATTGGATAATTCATTGTGAGAATATAAGGTAGTCTCCTCTGGGTTTGCAAAGACAGAACTGAAATAATTAGAGAAAAGCTCACATATTTCTTTTTCATCGGAGGAGATGTGATTACCATATTTCATCGTTTTGGGAATACTATTAGCATTATTTTTCTTGTCATTGACAAAACGCCAAAAGAATTTTATGTCGTCATCTAAAGAAGATTCGACGGACGATACAAAATTTTTATAGTCATTTTTAATAAGTTTTTTACATCTGTTACGTAACATGGAAAATGTATCATAATCCCGAGGATTCTTATATTTTTTGAAACGACGATGATATTTTAGTTTTTCTTCTAAGCTTTGCCTTAAAGCAGGCGTGAACCATACTGGATAGTTGTTTGTGTCAATTTTGGTCATAGGTGTATGTTTTGCAATAATATTCCTAAGCTCTGCGTAAAATGCGTCAGTCATGCTATCAATATCTTTATGAATTGACAAGATATTATGCCATTTAACTGATTTTAATTCAAGATTTATTTTTGAATAATTGCTTTTGAAAAAATTTGGTCGTTTTTGTTTTTAAAATTATTTGAGTTGTTTTCAACAAGATTAATATCTGCAACTAATGAGGGGTGGTGGTTATCTAAGCGACTCAATGGCTCCACTTCATAAACCTGAATGCTGTTCGAACTGAAAAGAATTAGGTCTAAAAATCGTCCGTTGTTATTTGATATACTGTTATAATTATCGAGGTTACATATTCTAAGGGTATCACAAAGCAGATTAGCTTTTTGACCTCGCGGGTGAAGAGGAATCATATAATTATACTGTGATGATTTAGACCAGTCAACGTCGGGTATATTAAAATCCCCTATACAAAGAAATTCTTCTGTGTTGCGATATCGCATAATTACGTTTTGACAGTTTGTAAAAAAATTTTCGATGCAGTCTAAAGGCAGATCTGGCGGAAGATAACAGAGACAAATATTAATAATTTTAACATTAGTGGCTTTTGGCAATATACTGATCCACAAGTCTTCTAGCTCACTATTCCAGGAAACTTGATAAATAAAATTTATTTCTTTTTTAACGGCAATTAGAATTCCCCCGCCCTCAGATTTACGTGCATTCGATTGATATCTGTCGCGCCTTTACAACATTATAGCGAGTGTCAATGAATTCACCGTCAAAAATAGTGCTATTTAAGTTTGTTTCAGTTATACAGATAATATCATAATCATTATTAAGTACATTAAGATAGAACTCTTTTGTTTTTGATCTTAAGCGATTAACATTTTGATAATAAATTAACATTATACAATACTAAAATTCCCAAATACATAAACCAAATATAGCAACAAAAAATTGTGATATTATGACAGCTTGTTTAAGCATTCCATATTTCTAATGTGTATGCAGGCCGCAGTGTCTTCCTTACGAATATATATACGTCCGAACTTAACCCATACATACTTATATTTCTTCTCCTTTGCAAAATTTCTAGCAGCAGCATGAAGAGCCTTACATTCCGGAGAAAGATGTTCAGTCACATAAATTTTTCGCTTTTCGCAATTTAATCCGATGTTGTTGGTATTCAAGGGATTGTCTTTATTGGCTTTATTATAACGATAACATGCGGAGAGAACTTGGTCCCTTAAGCGTGGGTTGATGAGAGTTACAAGAATATTTCTAGGGCGTTCGGAGGAGATGTCGTATTTGGCAACTCTACGGCAAGAATGAATGTTCTCATCATCTATTTGAATATTTACTGTTTTACACAGGTTGCGGAATAACAGCATTGGATTTTCATTTCGACTTTCTGGTACTAACTGAATTTCTAAATTTTTGCTACGGGAAATTTTTTCAATTGATGTTAAACGATTGGTCAGAACATTAATCTCCTTTTGAAATCGAAGAGTTTCAGATTCTAGGTGTTTTATTATGTGACTCTTATTTTCAATTTCTTGCTTTAGGGAAGACTGTTCATCACATATAAAGTTAGTGGTTACAGTAAAATCGTCTTTAAGCTGCTGCACAACTGAGTCCATCTCCGCTTGTACTAGGTTTTTGACGTCATCCTTCAATGCTTTTCTAAAACTTTCCACGAAATCCGATAGATAATTATGAAGTTTTTTATCCAATAAGGTACTAATTTTACCCATGGTGACGAGATTGTCGTCGTTTGAGGAAAATAATTGGGAATCGGTTGATGAACAGCTTGAATTTTCAAGGGGCGAATTCAATGGTTTCTCTACGAGTGGTACAAGCGTTTGTTGGACAGGCGTATTGACATTCGATTGTTTACGTTTAGTTATATTACTACAAGATGGACACATCCACTTTGATTTATATTCAGTAGTCAAAGCCGTAAATTGTTCTTTACTTAAATTTAGGCACTCAATATGATATTTTGAACGACAGTGATTACATGCTAAGTAGCGGTCAGTGCGAAGTAGCTTCTTATTGCAGGCAGAGCAATTCATATTAATTGTTTTGCTAATCTCAAACTAAGTAATTTTTGTAAATAAAGTTAAAAAAGACCTCAACCGTTGGGATTCGATCTAACGCCTCTTATACTTATTTTCTTGTTGCGTTAATGCGTAAGCCACAGCGCCAACTGCTCGCTGATATACTCTTTGAATAAGCGATTCACTTTACGGAGATAAATGTTCGTTGAATAATGTAAGTGACTTATAATTTATTGCATACCCGTTGCAAAATAAACAACTGACTGCAACTTTTAAAAATGACTACGGTGCTTCTCACACTTTTTGGAGTATTTCTATCACAATTTATCATGAAAACACTGAATGATTTAACCACTCGAACACCAATAAAATACTGCATCTATTGATATTAATTTTAAGTAAGTTTCAACACTAGACACATTTATTTTATTTAAAAAACTAGGAGTGCACGAAACCGTTACTGTCGGCGATCGCGGCGGAACATGTATGTATGTGGTCTATGGTACTGAAGCCTTTTCGGAAACCGGCTTGTTCGGGAGGCTGGAAGTCGTCGAGTTTGCGTGCGAGACGATTCGTAATGACTCTCGAAAACAGCACGTAGACGCGGCTCAGAAGGGAAATCAGTCTGTAGTTCTTCAAGAGAGCGTTGTCGCCTTTCTTAAAGAACAAGACCACCGCACTTCTGCTACACGCCTCCGGAGTAGTGCCACCATGGAGGACGAAATTGAAGAGCTTCTGAAGTACTTCAAGTACTGGTGTTCCACCCGCTTTCAGAAGCTCCGTGGGGCCCTGCCGTTTTTAATGTGCTGGAGAGCCATTCTAATCTCGCTCAGACTGACGTCCGGGATATCATCGGAACAGTGTCGTGTAAGACTCGCTCTTGGATCGTTACTCACACTTGCGTGTGGCTCCAACGATGATGTGTACAGGTGCCCATAGAACCTCTTAATCTCACTCAAAATCTCAGGTGTCTCGGAAACGATGCTGCCACACTCAGTCTTCAGCTTTGACAGTTGGCTCTTTCTGGCAGACAGATCTCTGGCAAAGACTTTGGAGCCCTGGTTCCGCTCGATCGCTTCTTTAATACGAGCAGTATTAAAGTTGCGTAAGTCTCGCCGCATGCATTTGGAGATCTGTCTGTTCAGTTGCCTGTATGCTGTCAAATCTGTTGACGATTGCATCCTCATCTCCCGTCTAACAGCCACTCCAAATCCAATCTATATTACACTAAATATTTTCTATTACTTTGGGTATAAATCTTAACGAAAAACAACAGTAGCTTCGTCACGTAATATGAAGCGTCTGCTATCAAAAAATTAGGCATATAACACATTGAGTTATACTAAACTAGAGGAGAAAACCACATTACCGCACGTCAAAAAAAGTGTAACCACTATAAAACCGAAACGACGTAGCTTTGATATTACTAAACATTTTAAATAAACATATATCTGTCTCACTTACACAAGTTGCGAAAACAATACCGCCGCTAAGATTAGATAAAGATAGACACACCAAACATGCAATGGCGGGTCAAGCCACACGGCTTACTATATGAAATTTAAAGGTAATTACTAATCTAGTGTAACATATAAATCAATGATATAACAGATAACAGTGTCATTGTCATCTAGCTATAACTAACTGAACACTAACATATTATAACAGCCAAAAAATTAAACAGGCACAACAGCTAGCAATGAACTATAAATAAATAAATACTAAAACTACTAAATAAATACTAGCAAAAATATTTCTTTATCGTTATATTTAGTGTTAGTAAAATAAGCTCCATTATATTCCATCACTCTATATACAATGAATGTAGTACTATGTACGTTGACTCTGATTGAGGCGCCGCGTCTCGGCCGACGGCTAGAGACCGTAAACTAGCTAGTAAAGGTGGACGAAACTGTTATATTTTTCTTTCGTTATGTTGTTGTAATATATTTTTCTAACTGTTGTTTTAAACTGTTATAATACATTGTAACAGTTTCAAATATTACATTGTACACGCGGTTGTAGTTCATAAAAGATAGCTTGATCTCTGCGACAACTGTCAGTAAAATCACGCCTATGAAGTCCTGAATTTTTTAATAGTAGACAGTACCTGTCAATGTCATACTTTATGGGCATACCGACCTAATTAGGTACCTGTCAATGTCATAAAGTATGACATTGACAGGTACTGTCTGTACCATTAAGAAATTCAGGACTTCATAGGCGTGATTTTACTGACAGCTGTCGCAGAGATCAAGCTATCTTTTATGAACTATAGTAGCTTGCTACATATTTATTTATCTAATATCTATGAACTATAGTTCAGTTCAGTTGTCGGCTGTGTTAGCGTTTTGTTGTATGTTGTTATAACATACAACAAAACAAAAAAGATTGTAACGATTATAAATATTAAACGATTATAAGTATTATATTAAGACAAAAAAATATTTTTAAGTTCATCAGCATCATTTGAGTGTTTCATGTTTTAAAAGAGAATCATTTAAAATATGTATGTTAAGTTCAATGAACTTCCCTTCCTACTTTTACAAGCTTAGGACTGTCTGAATGTATGTTAAGCTGTGTAGTTATTGTATCTGTTTTAAGATAAATAACTCATTCAGGCGTACTTAGAAGCTCATTGATGTTATGTACATTTTGATAGGATTTTCACATTATTTACACTGTGGTCAAAGTTTTAGTTATCTACAATTATTTACATTTTTTCAGTTACTATTCAAAAACATTATTTGGTTTACTTTTGACGACGTAAGCCTTGTGCGTCTATTCGATATTAAATCCGAACGGCAAAACTCTTCATAAACTCCTACGTGTCTTTGCTTAAGGTGAAGCTTTAAATTTGTAATTGTACTTTTGAAAGATAAAGTTTTTTAATTGCACATTGCTTTTTTTTCGTCCACACTTTGGACTATGTGCTACGCTGACGCGACATTATTATACAACACGCTAAATTAAAATAATAAAATTAAAATTACTTTAGGAATAAAACTTAACGAAAAATAAACAAAAACAACAATAGCTTTTTCAATGTAATATGGGGACCTGCTATCAACACATTACGTATATAATTTAACAGATAACAGTGTCATTGTCATCTCAGCTAGACAGCTAACTGAACACTAATATATTACAACAGCCAAAAAAATTAATTAACAGGCACAACAGGCAACAGCTAGCAATAAAGGAAATAATATATTTTTGTTTACCGTTATAATTTAGTGTTAGTAAAATAAGCTCTTACATATTAAGTTAGCTTAGAGTTTAAATTAGTGTAAGCTATACGCAATCCTTGTGGCATAATGAATGTAGTATTTTATTGACTCCCATTGATGTGCCGCGTCTCGGCCGACGGCTGGACTGTAAACGTAAACAGGCGACGCTTTCTAACGATAATGAATATATTATTATAACAGTCAATCTTAGACGAAATAATTTTTATTTCGTCTGAGCAGTCAATGGTTCATTCTTATGTGTTGTAAGATTACAAATATATAATGAAATATATTATCTGTTGTATGTTATAACGCCCAACTTTACTAGCTAGCGCATACGCAAATCACAAACGATAGTTGTGAGTTGTGACTGTTACTTTTGTTAGACGGCGCTTTGTAACGATATTGAATATATTATAACAGTCAATGGTTGATTATTCTAATGTGTTGTAAGATTATAAATATATAATGTAATATATTATCTGTTGTCTGTTATAACGCCTAACAGCAGTAGGCAATGAGAAGAATCTTGAAGTTGGCCAAACCACCTTTAATCAATCGCGTCAAGACCGTTAAGGTTTTGCCTTCTAAAAGAAAGCGGAAGGATTCGGCAACGATTCGGCAGAACGAAACTGGAGAACAGCGCGAATCTAGCATAAATGCTCATTGTCTTCATTTATCTTACAATTTCATCCGAATACTCCTTTGATTCTCAAAATGATGGCAACGATCTGATCGTTGGGATTTTTACTTATTATAAGCCAGTGCCTGACCACTATGTTGCCCTAGATAGTAAATCGCACTGTCTTAGCGTAATAAAGGCCTATTCACTCTTGTCTTGAAGACGCCCAGATTGTATTTGGACGGAAATATAGAGGCCGGCAACTTATTCCACTCCTTTGCTGTACGTATTACAAAAGACGTAACAAACCGTTTGGTTTTAATGCGTGGAATATTGACAGCAAAGGGGCGATGACCGGTCGACCGCCTGGTTGTCTGATGGTGGAAAGGAAAGGAAGGAATTTAAGCATGTAATTCCTGTGCATACTCACTGAAATGCATCCTATAGAATATTGAGAGGCTGGCTACTCTGCGCCTGTGCTCGAGGCTGACAAGATTGGTTTCAACCAAATCTAGGTTACCAATGAGCATCTTAGCGCGTCCCTTCACTGAGTCCAGCGCTGCTATATGGCGTTTTGCAGCACCAGGCCATATGTGACAGCAGTACTCCATGCACAACCGGACTTTTATTTTTTATTAAGCTTTTGTATAGCTTCTATCGCGGGCCTTGAGCGCGGGGACCGAATCCAGAAATTTATTCCGTAACGAAAAAACCTCACGCTCCCCACTCCGATGGGCACGGAGGTGTGGCTTGAAGGCCGTGCATTGTCTAACGTCGTTTCTTTTCGGCAGTCTTCGACACGGTGTTTGTGTGCGTGCAACTAGACGTATTGTATGACTCTACGAAGCTCGCACGAATCGAGACGAGCTGCTCCGAAATCGGACGAATACATAAGCAGCTGTTTATGAGAAAGTATATAGGTGTATAGGTATTTATGTACAACAGTGAATAGCTGTACTTGTAAAATTTGTGTATAAAGTGTTTTGAATATGAATGAACAAAGTACATTTATTATTTATTTATTTAATAAAAGAAAAAAAATTGTTTTCTTATCGGTCACCACGCTCAAAATTTTATTTATTAAGGAACAGCAAACAGCTACAAAATACAGTAATATCTAAAGCCGGCGCCGGATATATTGGCTCCAAGTTATAGTCTTGGATCCAATACACCAATGTGTGGATCGGTCTTGGCCCGATACTGGCCATAAACGTAACATTGCGTCCAATAGCCAATGTCGACTCGTGATGTGTCGGTTTTTCATACACCAACAAAGGCGAGGGGAGTGAAGAGGGTAGGCGGGCGGGCAACTTGGATCCAACGTCGCTCCCCGGTCCCCACATTGCTTGTATCGGTGCGCGCTATGCAGAGTGCGAATCGGACGTATGACATGGACTCTCCGAATGCCGACTGGTCGAATGAGCAAGTATTCGAGTTTCTGGAATTGTATCGACAAGAAGAAGCACTGTGGAATCCAGTGAACAAATACCACAAAAAATGTATTAGCAGATTCGTGGGAGGGGATTCGAAGAGGGATGTGCATAGAAGGTGTCGGCGCACGTCATCGCGCCTCGGCCAAAAGGATAGCCGCGTGGGAGCGCGGACCGGTCGCTGACATCGCGGCAGCGCGAGCGCTTCTGTACCTCACTCAGCTGCGAGACGCGGTAGCAGACGGGCACTTTATTTTTCAATTTATAATATGTTTGTTTAGAGGTTTTACGGCATTAAACCTATTGTTAATACAGTCCACTCATTTTATTTCTAAAGTCCCGATAAGGCCTAAACATACGGTCCTTCGATCGCGCAAAACATTTACCAGTTTTTGCCGTAATTAACGTCGACAAAGTCAACGGTCGCCGAGCGCAATTTGAATCCGCGGCCACGTATATTGAAGAAGGAAGTCGTTCCCGTACCAGCCTGCGTAATCATTGAAGACGCTGATGTCATCCTGGGAGTAAAAAACCGTATTTGAGTGAGTTCGTTCCAATTAGTTATTTTCCCGCTTTTTTTTTCATGCCGATAAAATCTTTTTTACATCTTTCATTGGCTAAGTACACTTACTTTTAATAAGTGGGTACCTAATTAACTTCAGTGCTTTAAAAATTGCTTTGTCATTGCAAAGCTCTCTTGTTTAAATTTAAATGTTTATTCCGTTACAAATATCAAGCGCTCAAGTGTCGATTTGTTGACCTTGCACTGATTCATCTTTTTACCTGTGTGCAACAGTCCCTTTTGTTATCGCATAGCTGTAGTCTTTTTTGTCCTAAAGTAATCAACGTTTTCTTTTCTTTTGCTGTGTTCATATAAAAATAAAATGGCAGATAGTTTAAAAACTTTATTGAAGAAGCGTAGTTCGATAAAATCAAAGCTTACAATTTACAACAATTATTTAAATTTAATTAAAAGTAGTACTGATATTTCTGAGTTGCAACGTCTAGACTTAGCGGAGCGTTTTAATAAATTCGAAACCTTATATTCCGAATTTGACAAATTACAGACAAACATAGAAGTGCTTGCCGATGATGCGGCGTCTGCGTTAGTTGAGCGTGAGGACTTTGACCGTCAGTTCTTCAATCTGGTGGCCATTACTCGTAGCCTACTCGGTGCTTCGTCCAACGGTACTGGGTCGGAGGCGGGCTTCAGAAACGCTGACTCAGGTGCACACTGTTCTAATAAGAATAGTTTTGTTCGTTTGCCTAAAATTGATTTACCTCATTTTGATGGGAACTACCAATGCCGGCTTGAAATTCGAGATACATTTACGTCCTTGATTCACGATAACTCTAGTATCAACTTCCACTATTTGCGCGCTTCATTGCATGGAAACGCAGCCTTAGTTAATAAAAATATTAATTTTAAAGGCGATCATTATAAAATTGCGTGCGACATGTTGTGTGAGCGGCATAACAACAATCGCCTTCTTGTGAATAATCATGTGCAAGCTTTATTTGATGTCGATCCTATAGTCAAGGAGTCAAGTATCTCAATCAGAAACCTCGTAGATACAATTAATAAAAATGTAAGGGACTAACAAAATTAAATCAGCCCACTCAATATTCGGACGCATTATTAATATAATATGTCATGACTAAAAAATTAGATTTGACAACAAGTCGTGACTGGGAAGAGCATAGGAACAATATTATAAAAGATGATCCTACTTTGATGCAATTTTGTTCTTTTTTAAGTAGGAAAGCGGATTGGTTAGAGTCTGTCGAGTCAAATATTAATTCTTCTCAGACTAATACTATTGTAGCTTTAAATAATAGTCATACATATAAACATTCTAATTCTAAAGTCACTCAAGTTAATAAAAAATCAGAGAATAATTTTAATACGATAAATAAATGTCCACTTTGCTCCCAGGCTCATACATTATATAAATGTGAATCCTTTAGAAACTTAACTATAGAGGATCGCATAAAAAAGACAAATGATTACAATGTTTGTCCTAACTGTCTGCGCGTCGGACATTCTACTAAGCAGTGTAAACTCACACATTGCAAATATTGCAAAACAAAGCACAATACGCTTTTGCATTTAGAATCTAGTGTATCCAAACCATTTTCTAACCCATTGCCTTCTGCTATGTCTTCTGCTTTGCCTTCTGCGTCAAATATCGCACTATCAACCAATTCCTTGCAGCTTGCTACTTCTGCGCATGTTTTACTGTCCACAGCTATGGTGAACGTGACCAGCGGGTCGGGTAAGAAATACACTGCGCGGCTACTACTGGACAACGGTAGTACCGTCAACTTTGTTACACAGAAACTATCAGAGAATCTGGGTTTGTTACATCGCGGTACGAGTACCAAGGTAACGGGTATTAATAATCGCATATCCACCAGTACACAGTCTTGTCATCTTACAATTGTGTCTTTATGCTGTGCCTTTACTGTTGATATCGAGTGTCATATTTTACCTGAAATTACAAAGGTTCTACCGTCTTCATTCATGCATATAAATCACGTCCATATTCCTTCAGGTCTTACACTAGCAGACCCGAACTTTAATGTTCCGTCGGTCGTAGACATCCTGGTAGGGGCTGAGGTGTTTTGGAATGTCTTAGGCAGCAGAACTATAGATTTAGGGAAACTTTTTAATCTCGTATAATTTGATTTAGAATTTGAGGATGGTTTGATCGCCATTTGCGTAAGTTAAATTTAGCAGAAGATAGAACCGATTGTACCCGTTTTGCAATTGCTACAGTCTCAGCTATGGTGTTTCCCCCGCTCGTTCTTGTAAGCTTATTATTAATGCGTTTTATGATAAAAAATTGTATTGTAGCCTATGATTTTGCACATAAAATATTGTAAACAATAAATGTAAGATTAAAATAAAATAAAATTGAACTATTAAAAAACTTTGTGTAAATGAGAAATATGATAGTTTTGACTTTATTCAATATTTAGTTATACTAATTACTTTAAAACTTTATTAAATATATATACTGGTTTATAGGAAATTTCATAGAGAATTCAGAAATGTATACATATTTTAGTATTCGATATACCAAAATCAAGATATTTGCGTTTAAACGGATTGGGCCCAATCAGCCGTCCATTTTATTAAACAGCTCCGCAGTCAACGGAGTATTACGGTTAGAGTCTCCACAGCTGAAAGGCTTAACTCTGTATTATCACTATTCAGACTTTCAATCTCTCGATGAGCACTGTTTAACTGTATTTCCAAATCTTCTAATTTATCTTTTAATTCGATAATCATTGACGCATCCATAGTTGTTTCTAATGGTACACTTTTTATCGTTGTGTGAATTAGATTTTTTTGATAGTCTTTTACGTAAAGTAACGTTTTCCATAACTTTGGTATGTTTCCAAAATATGAAGAAGTATAAAATAAATAAAATGTGAAAGTTATTGAAGCGCTATCTAGTAAGTAGTAGATTTAGTATTGGTAATCAACAATAGATGGCATTGAGTGTCGAATTCTTCGATAGTTTATAACAAAAACACTTATTTACGCCATCTCTTGACGAGTAGCGGAGAGATAATTAGTTTGAATTTTGTAACGTTCGTTAAAATATTACTTTGCAGTTTTTCAAATTTTTTTTTCTATTCAACAGTACTATTTCACACTCGTTATTGTTTACTGTCACTTATAAAGTTGGTTCAAATTGTTTTTGTTTAGATAGAAAGTAGTATTTATAATGTAAGCCGTAATTTCAGTTACGCTTTGGTTGTAAATTTTAGTATGTAATAACTTTATAATTTCTTCAATATATGGTTGGATAACACTCACAGGTCACATGTAGGACTTTATTTTTAAATTAAGTACACTTATGTAAAGTTTTCTGAGTTAAAACTATTTTAATTTTAATTTTTCACTGAAACCGTGTCGAAGCAAGTGATTATTTTCAAGCGCCATGAATAAAATGTTGATCCTTTTCAGTTGCAGGGCAGAGCCATGAAGGAGTAGATTTTGCAGTTCAGGATCTTTGTCCTGAGCTCGTGCAAGATCATCGTAGACCACAGCTGTAGTGATTTCCACGACTCTAGAAAGTGCGTCAGCTACTAAGTTCTCCTTACCAGGTAGGTATCTCAGGTCGGTTGTAAACTGAGCAATGTAGTCGAGGTATCTGAACTGTCTAGGAGTGCATTTGTCTTTGCTTTTTGAGAAAGCGAAGGTGAGAGGCTTGTGGTCGGTGAATATTGTAAATGTTCTGGCCTCAACCATGTGACGGAAGTACTTGATGGCTTCGTACACAGCCAACAGCTCTCTGTCGTAGGGGCTGTACTTCCTCTGTGCGTTGCTGAGCTTATGAGAGTAGAAAGCAAGTGGTTGCCAATCCTTACCTTTCCGTTGTTGAAGGACGGCGCCTATGGCAGTTTCAGATGCGTCTGTCACTATTGTTAGTTCTGCAGCTGGGTCGGGATGAGCAAGAAGAGTTGCTTGAGATAGTGATTCCTTACAGTCTTCGAATGCTCGAAGTAATTGCGGAGTCATGTCTATCGGATGAGACCCTTTGATTTTTGGCCACTGAAAACGTCATTTAGCGGTGCTTGAAGTTGGGCTGCGTTGGGAATCACAGACTAATAAGAGTACTAACGTGGTTGGGAATAAAGCGACGATAAAAGTTTAGCATGCCTAAGAAACCTCTTTGTTCTTTGACGGTTTTTGGAACGGGGTATTGCCTGATAGTTTCGACTTTGGACTCAAGTAGTTTAGTACCTGCAGCTGACACGTGGTATCCCAGGAACGTGACTTCTGGTTGGCCAAGTGTACACTTGGCAGTGTTTACCACTACGCCGTACTGCTTTAGGCGTTCAAAGAGTTGCCGCAGATGGTTCTTGTGCTCTTGGATTGATGATGAAAATAGATGTCATCTATGTATCCGTAGCAGAAATCGAGTCCTTGCAACACCTCGTCAATGAACCTCTGGAAGGTTTGTGCTGAGTTTCTTAAGCAATAGGTCATGAACGGGAATTCGTACAATCCAAATGGAGTCGTTATTACCGTTTTCATGATGTCATCTGGATTGACAGCAATCTGATTATACGCCTTGACTAAGTCAGTGGTAGAAAAGTTGGAACAGCCTGTAAGTTGATGTGAGAAGTCGTGGATATGACGGATGGGATATCGATCAGGTATAGTTCTATTGTTCAGTGCTCTGTAATCTCCACATGGTCTCCAACTATCATCTTTTTTTCTTACCATGTGCAGAGGAGAAGACCAAGCGCTTTCCGATGGTCTGGCTATGCCGCTGGCGAGCAGGTCTGAGAACACCTGCTTCGCAGCTTGCATGCGAAGTGGATCCAGGCGTCGAGGCTTACTGGCTACTGGAGATCCTGGAGTCGTCTTGATGTGATGCAGAGTGTTATATTTGCATGGTAAGTGCATACCTGGAGGGCAAGTTATCTCGGGGAATTCACGCAGTATTTGGTGAAATTCGGTTTCTCCAGTGACTGACTTCACCAAAGCGATGTCCTCCGTTGATGTGCGGGCTACTGCGTTGACCGAGAGAGTAGTGGCATTGTCAACTAATCGTTGATTCAGTCGACGAGTAAATTATAGTGGCTGAGGAAGTCAACTCCGATGATCGGTCATGTCACATCGACTATTGTGAAATTCCATGCGAAATTCCGTCTCAATCCTAGATTGAGGTGTAGCGTTATCAGTCCGTAGGTGTGTATGACTGTGTTGTTAGCAGCTATAAGGGCATACCTGGATTTATAGCGGGGCGTCTTAACTGCTGACCGGGGAAAAACACACAGGTCTGAACTACTGTCCACGAGGAACTGCATATTTGATGACCGATCAGAGATGAATAAACGGACTGTTGAAGAGGGGTAGTCGTTAGCCGTTACTTGCGACACCCCTGTAAGTTTTCCGCCTTGTATGTGCAAGGCTGCTTACACTTGTTTGCTTTGTGTCCATATGTGTAATGGTAAAAGCAGTGCTGGTGATTTAGTGGAATCTTTTTGGGTCTGGGTTTCCTTGAGTTGGATCGCGCTCTCGAGTGTGAGCGGGAACGTTGTTGCCTGTTGAGTTGAGTAGTGAGAAGTGCTACTTGCCTCGTTAGGTCACTTATCTGCCTTGCCATAGCGTCACGGTTTTCCGGCGTACTAGAACGCCGGGGTGCTGGCAAATTGAGGGCTCACTGGCGCGATCTCGTACATCCTGTCTGCGAGTTCGGCTAGTTTCTCCAACGATAAGTCTGCTATCTGAGAAACAATCACAGTTTGTACATTAATGGGTAAACGACTCGACCATAATGTTTTAATGACGTTTGATGCTGCAGATGCTCCGGCTAGATTCTGCAGGTGGCGTAGGAACTGCGATGGTTTCCGATCTCCAAGCTCTTCGTTGTTGAGCAATTGCTGGAGGCGCTTCTCCTGCGATACTGAAACTCGACGTATTAGTTCCGTTTTCAATGTTAGGTACTTATCGGTTCTAGGTGGGTTAGTAATAATATCCTTAACTTCCCTAGCGTATAGAGGTTCTAGTTGCGCGGCAACGTAGTAGAATTTTGTCTCGTCATTCGTGATCCTGGGCAATAGGAACTGGCCTTCAATTTGCGCGAACCATAAGGCAGGCTCAACAGCCAGGAATTGGGGTACTCTAACACCAACTCTCAAAATTTCTGCGGGAGTCAAATCTTTCTGATCGGTGACGTTGACTACACTCGGTTCGTCCATCATAGCACAATATCAAAATAAAAAATAATGATAAGCTCACCTTGTTGACTTGGACCAAACTCTATCCTTTGTTATCACCACGTTGTTTTGAAGCTAAGTCGTTGATGCCGTACGACGCGTAGCTCAATTTACCGTTATTTCGGCTTTGTCGACGGGTCACCATTTTGAGGGGCCACGCCCCAACTTTGTATTCAAATGTGGGACCGATGTGAAGACCACACCCAATGTTGTGTTCGAATACGTTATATTGTAAATAATCTAATACTAATGAAGAGCAGGAATAAGAATTAACCGACTCGAATGAAGTAATGTTATTTCCATGTAACAAACAACTTTTACTACAAACAATTTTACAAGATGAACGAGAACAGTTTAAGTTAATTGATATAAGTAGCGCGTCGCATCCTGTTACTATGCCGGTTGCAGGCGGAATGAACGTCGCACATTCTCGCGTTCCGTTGAAGGCGCGGTGTCTTATCTTATCGATGATTTGCATTGTTCCCTGGTTGTGGCGTGATATAAGCGTATGGCTTAATCTTCATGCGCGTAGCGGATTTGCGTAGGTCTAAGTGAAACGAGTTACGCCACAGAATCATTGTATTACACAATATATATTACAAATTGGTTTTAAACAAAGTGAATCTGACCCTTGTTGTTCGTAAGGAAGCGGGGAGGTATTAAAATTGTCATAGCTCTCTATGTCGATGATGGATTAGTAGCAGCAACAAATTTAAATAAAATAGACAATTTTATTTATGAGATTAGCAAAATTTCAAAATCACGTTCAAAACTGCATGGTATTTTCTCGGAATTGAGATCGACAGAAAAGTAGATGGATCTAAAAAAATTGATAAAAAGGGATTTACAAAAAGTATACTTGAACGGTTTGGTATTCAGAAATGTAAACCAGCTGCTACATCAATAACGAAGGATATTGACGATGACAAAAATTTCAACAACGAAACTAATCCAAAAGCATCAATCCCTTATCGTCAAGCCGTGGGTTCCTTATCCTATCTGATGACTGGAATTCGTCCAGATATAGCATTTTCGGTAGGAGTTGTGTGGCGAAATCTGGATAATTCTATAGCAGAAAATATGACTAAGGTGACACGCATAATGCGATATTTTAAAGGCACAACTGAGTATGGTATAATTTACCAGAGTTCGAGTAATTGCAATCATTCAGAGTGCTTTAGTGATCCAGATCGTAGGGGTGATCATAGCACTGGACGGTCGACATCAGGTATTCTATGCATTTACTCTAGTGATGCAATAGCATGGCAAAGTAAGCGGCCACCTAGCGTAGCTATATCATCTACAGAAGCTGAACTAGTTGCCGCTAGTGAAGCAGCAAAAGAAATCATTTGCATGGATAAAATATTAAGATTTTTAGTTGATAGTTGTGAAAGTATTCTCAGATTACATCCTGACAATGAATCGGCTATAAAGCTAGTCCATGATCCACCATTTGAAATGCACCATCGGACAAAACATATTCGTATACGGCACTTCTTTATAAGAGAATGTGTTGAGCAAAGAAATTTAGAGGTACTGAAAACATGTGCCAAAGACCAGCTTGCTGGCATATTAACAAAACCTTTCAAGACACGAGTTTTATGTATAGTATAGTAACTATAAAAATGGGCATGAAGTTCTAAAAGGAAGGCGGATGTTAAAGCGGGGTACATACGACATGATATCGGAGGCGATCTAGGGTGTAGTAGTGGGAATGCCTCCTAGATTGCCTCTAAATCGTGTCGTATGTAGGGCCATCCTAAGTCGTGGCCGATATCGCCTCCTTAATTGGCTGGCAGGAGCAAAAATGTAGCCGATGTTTCCTAAATAGGGGCCCCGCCCCCTCCGTACTGCGTGTGTGTAGGCCCATCGGCCCGATTTCTTTTGGCAGTCGCTGCCGGCAGCCCTCGCGGAAGGACGTTAACAAAACCGTGATACTGAATGACCTTTTTTACATAACAAAATTTTTACATTTTAAACATGTGAACGTAGTAAAAGCCTACGTCACTGATATTTTACAAAAAAAATTTTGAATAAAATAAATTAATAAATTAAAATCTATCGAAATTCAAATCATATCCACCCTAGCCCGTGACTTTGCGAAGTGACATGGTCAAGAATGCCTACTAAACTAATTGTTTTATTGCCGTTCGTAAAGTAGGGTGTATGAAGTAAGTAAGGAGAGGATAAAGCCTCTCCCCAACTACTAACTCCTATTCCAACGCTATCAACGCAAGACCGCACTCATATCTCTTACGTGCCTTCATCAACAACTAACTCTTATTCCTACACCATTGCCACAAGACACACTTTGATCTCTTACGTGCTGTCACCCTCTCATCAACAACTAACTCTTATTCCTACACCATCTCCACAAGACCACACTTCGATCTCTTACGTGCCTTCATCCTCTCATCAACGACTAACTCTTATTCCTACAGCATCTCCACAAGACCGCACTTCGATCTCTTACGTGCTGTCATCCTTTCATCAACAACTAACTCTTATTCCTACACCATCTCCACAAGACACACTTCGATCTCTTACGTGCTGTCATCCTCTCATCAAGAACTAACTCTTATTCCTACACCATCTCCACAAGACCACACTTCAATCTCTTACAGGCTGTCATCCTCTCATCAACAACTAACTCTTATTCCTACAGCATCTCCACAAGACATCACTTCAATCTCTTACGTGCCTTCATCCTCTCATCAACGACTAACTCTTATTCCTACAGCATCTCCACAAGACCACACTTCAATCTCTTACGTGCCTTCATCCTCTCATCAACAACTAACTCCTACTCCTTCACCATCTCCACATCAACAAACAAGCTATATAGAAGGGAGTATGTCCGAAATTAAAGGTTTTTTTAAGCTATTTTATTTTTTGATAGTTTTAGTTCATAAATAAAGACAAAAGTATACATATTATTATACAAAAGTATTTTATTTCTTTGTTTGTTGTGTGTAGTACATAACCTTTTGACCAAAGCAGAAATTAATAAAGAGAAGAAATAACTAAATAGCACAGGTAGGAGAAATTTATGTTTTTATATAAGTGGCGAAATCATTTCTAGAAGGTTGTAAAAACTGTCTTCATCCATCCGGAGAAAATTAATCATGTCTTTGGATTACAGACCATTTAGTACGTTTATGTGGCTTACTTTTTGTCTCTTTTGGAGTCATTTTTTTACCCAGCAACTCCTTTTTTTCTATTTTCGGATGAATTAACCGAGAGGGCTAATACCAAACCAACACGTTGGTGTTTTAAGAGAGTTGGAGGCATTTTGAAGAACTCTACCGCATATGCGTTCCGCTCCAAGTCCGAACGCGTACTGCTAGGCAGGCCCGCGTGTAGGGTCTGCCCCGATAAAAGCCCCGATTTCTTTCCACCCTAGATCGCTACCGATATCATCTCGTATGTAGCCTGCTTTAGAAAATATACGAAATATTAAAAATCTCTAGTACATAGTCAGTAATCTATGATTAAAAATCATGTATCTTAGCAACGATTACTTGTTGATTGTCACGTTATTATAAACTACAAAATAAAACTTCTATTAATTTTCCTTATATTGTTTATATAAAACTAATGTATATGTTTTAAATCTTAACAAAAATAACGACACAGATTTCACTAGACAATGATCAGAAATTCTCAAGGGTGAGGTAACCTGAACATCGTGCCTGTCCATATCGGGTACCCTTGTCGCTGGTTGTTTCAGCTAGGTGAGCCCCAACGATGAGCAAAATTCCACCAGTCTCTCCCAGCGTATTCGGTCTTCAGGTATAGGAACAGCCAGTTCTGATTTAAATCTCTCAGAAAAACCAACTGTGCAGTAGAGTACCGATTTAGAGCCACATCAGAGGTATCACTGAGGCTATGTCGATTACGAGCTTGATATTATATCCAATAATTTCGATGAAGCTAGTGAAGCATTAGTATTTTTATTGCTTGGTATAAACTCAACGTGGAAAGTACTCATAGCCAACTTTTTGATTAAATTTGAATTAAAATCTGAACATTATTATATTTACTGCTAAAATTATAATTTTATATTTAACTAAAAAAAACCTTTACTACTGGACGTATGAGGACTTGTGAAGGGCTGTAGTTAATGACAGAACAAAAATACTAAAAATCAATTTCACTGCTGAGACATGTTCATTGAGAGTAAATTGAAAAGTTATGCTATGGTTATGCTAACTGGAAATAGGCAAAGACATGGAAGGTTATTCAAACTGAATTTAAAGTGTATGCTACCTACGCTACATATTTATTAGATAATGACTTCCAATTTACTACAAGTTTATCATGAGAGGATGGCGCATCAAAATAAGCGACATGTAAGACAGTTGATAGATAAAGATCTCGGCATTAAAATGGCTCTGGACAAAGAACTCTGCGAAGGATGCATATGGTAAAGCCCACCGCAAAAGTTTTGGAACGAGACCAAGAGCATCAAAGGCAGGTAAAATTTTTCGTACCGATTATTGCGGGCTTTTCCCGTATTCGTTTCAGATATTTTGTTTTATTTAAAGACGACTGTACACTGGTATGGCGATAACTGTATCGCTTTATCTATTTTCTGAAAGAGAAGTCAGAAG
Organism: Parnassius smintheus behrii; assembly: GCA_036936625.1. Classification (NCBI taxonomy): domain Eukaryota; kingdom Metazoa; phylum Arthropoda; class Insecta; order Lepidoptera; family Papilionidae; genus Parnassius; species Parnassius smintheus. The sequence continues at coordinate 33,342,350 of JAUPFT010000005.1, read as the reverse complement.
TAGCCTGTGGTAGCTGAAATAATGGCGTCTGGGCATAAAATAAGAGAAATTATTTCTGATGATGGGGGAGAATTTGATAACCAGAAGATCCGGGACATTTTACGCATGAATGGTTTTATTCAAAGATTAACTATGCCATATACTCCCGAACAAAATGGAGACAGGACAATTGTAGAGGCTGCACGTTCGATGATGTATGCTCATGAAGAAATACCAAACGGACTATGGGCTGAAATCGTAAATACCACTGTTTACATTTTAAATCGAACAGGGCCAACGAAGATTGCATGAACGTTTCCTCATGAGTTGCGGTATGGCAAAATACCAGCTATTAAACATGTGAGAATTATAGGTTGTCAGTGTTATGTTCATATTCCAAAACAAAATAGAATGAAACTTGACAAGTAAGTTCAAAAAGGAATACTGTTAGGTTATAAAGGAGACAATAGTTATCAAATTTGGAATAAAACATATCATAAACTTATTATTATTAAAATATCAAGACCTGGCTCACGAGGTGATCGACATGTGGGGTGGTCTGCCGACAGAAATTATTCCTGTTGTCGTCTCTGCTAATGAGCCAATTCCTCTCGGGTCATCTGAGGGACTCCATGACGGACGGATTCCACTGCACCAGACAAGCAGCAATGTATATGTGTTCAGTGCTGCAGGAAAGGGCAGTCTGGTTTCTCCACAATAACTCACAGGGTGCCGTTGGTGTTGCCCCTTATCCTGCGCATCAGGGATGTTGTGTTCCTTTTCGCAGAATAGCTTGAAAGCTGTCCGTTACCGCTTCAACAAACACGTCTAATGCACTACAGAATCGTATAAGCACCCTAAATGCATTATTATATTGCTTATGCTCCCTCTTTATATCATCGTCATCATCTAAATCTTCATTAACTATGTGGTCAAGGTATTTAAATTGGGATACTATCTTTAGTGCTACACTATAAAGGCACACCGCAGAAACATAATTAGGCTTTTTAGTACCCACTTGAAACACCATAACCTTACTCTTCTTTATATTATATAGGAGGCCATGAGATATGGCGTGTCTTTCACACACTCTAAGTAGATGTCTGAGTGCATCAAGATGTGGTAAGTCAATATACTCACGGAATCGTCGTGGGGTGATTCAGCCCAGTGGATCTAATGAAATTAACAACATATATTGTAATTAGTATTCGTTCACACAGGTCAGACGTGCATTTGGTTCACCAATAAAATTGTAATAACATACTTTTCGAAACTGAAGATAACTGCACAGTGACAAAGATTAATTTGCAACTGGGAGCCCACTGTTTGTTACGACGTTTCGTTCACCACTTGACAAGTTACATCAGCTAGCGGCCTTCCTCAGCACCTAAGGTAAAACGCACAGATATTTATTTTCTACCCTCCTTACTCGCCGTCGCCTGAGCACGAACGCATACGAAGTGCGTGTAGTCCAAGTCATGAGCGTACAGCGGTCACCACTTGACTGAGCGGCTCCCTTACAGATCTAACAAGGAATGAGATATTAGCGGAGGACCAAATTACCTTACGAAAACGCAAACACCCTGAATCGAACTGCAGCTGTACCAAAGAAATACAAGAGTTTCGAAAGGAAATTACGTCTCTATTATTATAATTTTTATAAGAAACCTGTGCGTTGAGATTCTAAATCTAATAAATAAAGAATTATTTTGATACATTAATTCTAATGACCGTAATCGTGCGCCATCCAAACATACAGACATCCGGACACCCTCGAATTTTTTTCAATCAGTTTTTTTTTTAAATTAAATACGGAAAATTACTTTTAAAAATAAAAAACTAATAAACACGAAAAGTTTTTCTCGATACATGTGTATTTTATTACTCTAAAAGAGCAATAGTAAAAAAACAAAGACATTTTTTGCTCATAAAATTACTAGATTTCCATTAGGTGAGAGTAGAGCACAACCTAATGCTTCGCTTATGAGGCGTGCAAAAAACTATTGAAGCCAAAAGTAGGAAAAACGTAGTGGCTACAATGTCGCTGTTTTAAAACTGTTTTAGCTAGAAGGCAATATGGAAAACAGTCAGTGACCCTATACAACGCCATTAATAAAAGCATAAGAATTCATCACCTTAACTACCATAATTGCAAATATGTTTTAGCCAAATGACTATTTCTTAAGAGTTATCATCATACCGAGACTCTTTTAAGCAATATGAATTGATTTATTTATAACACACACGAATATATATATATATATATATATATATATATATATATATATATATATATACACGTGCGCGCACTCATTCACTCGCTCACTCATTCACACACACCTACTCACACACGCGCACCTTCGGCGTGAATATTATTAGTTTTTATTTTAATTTTTACAGTTAATTATTATCTAATGATCAAGCAAATAGTAATTCAACGTGGTAGAGCCACACTGCAGCTATTATGGTTGTAGCATGAATGGGTTGGCTCGACCGGGGAAGGACCACGCTCCCACAGAATACCAGCGTAAAATAAAAACCTGTTCGGCAGACAAACCTGAATGGGTTAATTAACTTATCGATAGTTAAAGTTGTGGCGTACATCTCTAGTCTCTACATTGCAGTACTTTCGGTTGCAGTGATATCCGTTAATTTTGAAAAAATTGCATACACTTGCTACGAAGTGTCAAGTGGCAAGTTTCGATCCACGGAATATAAAAAAACAAGAGAAAGCAGCAAAACATGTAACTTGTACCAGAACTACTGTCGCCAAATTCACACATTCGCAAGAAAGCAACGTGTACCGACAATTGTGCACTATTTCAATCATTTTTACGTGATTGGTTATTTAAAAATAAAAGAGAAAACTATTATGTTACTCGCGATTCGCTTGAGTACGAACCCTAAGTTCTTCAAAATAAAGATAGTATTCCTTTTCATCAAAGAAGTTTCTAGAATTAATGATGAAATCCAGCTTCTTAACGATAGATGTCGCAGTAAAACCGTGGTTATTTGAAAACGCACCGTAAGGTTTAACCAAGAGACATCATTATGTCTTAATCCAAATAGCCTCTAAGATTAACGAAAATAAAAATTGCTACGTGACGCTAGGTGTCGCAATAATATATTCACGCTATTATAGGCACAATATAAGCGAAGATAAGGTTAACTTTGCCCTATCTGACCTATTACTGCTACGTGAATTATACTACAAATTATACTACGAGATTTGTCTTGTCGATATTCAGTCAATATTAAAGTATGTATAAAATTAGTAAAATAACAATATTTATTGGAAATTGCCTTAGTCTACTACATACATTCCCGTAATTTACACAGATTAAATAATCAGTTGCCTTTGAAGGAAATATATTATTAGTGAGATAAATAATCATTTTTGAAGTGGAAACAAACAGTATAATAAAAAACAAAACTTTAAACTATTGTTTATTATCCTTGAAATAATAAAAAAAATATTCAAAAATTGACTTCAATTGAATTGAATTCAAAAGCCATGAGTAATACTAAGCTACTAACTTACTTCCCTAGTTAACAACCCTGATAAAATGTTCATTAATAGGGTGAAAGTATCACTCTATAATTTTCTATACTAAACATTCAGTATTTGCACATTTCTATTAATATGTTAGTGAATAAATAGAATTGAAATAAAATTTTATCGATATGAATATCGTCACCACACTATCGCAACACTTTTTGTTCATAACACATTGACAGATGAACTTAAACTTACGCAATAAGGTTGAATATTCGTTATAATAAAGGCAATTTAATATGTTGTTCATGTTTATTCACGTTTATGTTTGTATTATGTATTATTCGCAAAAAGAAATAAAATTACACATACCTAAAATTGACACTTTAATTACCGAACACCAATTAAAACTTAAAACACACTAATAATTAATCACTCTTAACACTGTCTTTAGTTCGCAGTTATATCGCTTCGAAGTTTTCGCTTGTCTCGTAAATTCAATACTAACCTAAGTCTAAACCGGCTTTACAAAGGAAGCTTTTTTTACTGAAACAGTTAGTATGTTCGAGTACATACCTGTCCCGACCGACTAGGTGTAGAAAGTTCTCTCCTAGTTCTGCCACTCCATACTAGATGGCGCTAGTGGGAAAGTTCTAGTATGAGATTTTCCATAGTTCGTGCCAAATCGATTGAGAAAAACAGACAATGACCTTACGGTCGTTTAACCAGGGGCTACAAACCTTCAATATATAGGCACTTTTTATATGTAGTACTTTCTTTATTTATAATGTTTTTTATAATGATTGATATAATATATATTTATTAACTATTATTAAAAAGTTATGTAAAAAATCGCTGTAGAAGAAAAATCGTCTTTTGTTATAAAGTACTTTTACTGTATTCATTTAACAACAAAAAGTATTAATTTATAACACATATAAAGGTTCGAGTGATAACGACACCGAATAAGTACGTACTTATTCTAAAGATATACGTGGTAGAGCCATGCTGCAGTTATATTAGAAGTATAGGTGTAGCACGAATGGGTCGGCTCGACCGGGGAGGACCACGCTCTCACAGAATACCAGCGTGAAATAGTAGCTTAATGCTGCTATATTGCGTATGGTGAGTGTAGAGAACCGGAGACCCTTTTTACTGAAAACGAGGCATTCCACCTTAGTCCTCACGGGTGACAACGCATCTGCATTTTGATTCGTAATCGAGGATAGATGTAGATGTCTATGGGCCTCAGCAACCACTTACTATCTGGTGGACTGTGTGCTCGTTTGTCGCCCTATCATATTAAAAGAAAGATAAAACTTTATTTTCAATATTATATAAGAACTTCATTTTTATTCGGTACATGCGGGCCGGCCCAAAAAAAGTGACGCATCTCTGGCTGCCATTGTCAGTTTCTTTTAGAACGAACTGACGTAACGCGTGTTTTGTTTATTTTAAAGGGATGAATTTGCAAAAGCTCAATATGGTTATTATATTGCTTCAAATATATATTTTTTTAATATGAAACTGTTGTAAAATTAATTGCTGCGTTACTTACCATAACCACACACAATATTATTTAAGAAACAGAAAACAAAACATATGCGCTGACCTAAAAGTGTGAATAATATTAATATTTAAATATTGTTATCACATCTAAATTGAGATTCCGTAAGTTACGCCTTTTGACATTCGGCTCATATCTGAGGTCATTGTCCGTTTTTCTCAATCGATTTGGCACGAACTATAGAAAGTTCCCCCAGCTCTGCTACTCGATACTAGATGGCGCTAGTGGCATTAATTATGGCGCGCAACACTATTTTAAATTGTACTAAAATACACTGGTACAGATCATAGATAAGAGTGTATACAGATATGTATAAAATATAAATAAACAAGTTCGGATGTATTCGCGGTTCGTTTTGCATAATTAATGTGCCGAGTTTATGCGTAAGTTTTCTTTTCGGTTTAATATCTTTAATAACGATGTTAATCCGGTTACATAAGGATTGTTCTTGTATAATGTACTCTGTGTAAGGCTGTAAGGATTGGACGAGGTTTAAAAACACCTTGCATTTTTGTGTATATATTCCTACTAATTTTTCCCCTGAATTCATTCCTACTGGTTGATACGTTGATGCAGATTATGTATGATGACTATAATATGTTTCTAGTTAGTTTGTGTGACTATAATCTGAGAGTAGTCCAGACCAGTTCTGTTGCTTTTTCGTAAGCAACGTTTTCATTTATGTTTACGTGTCTAGTTTGTGCAACAGCTGTTTCGTGTCCAAGATTGTAGCCTACTTGGCACCTTTCTTTTTCGAATTCCACTATCTATAGATAACAACAGTAAGGATATATAGATGTCTATCAATAGCAGAGTGCAGAAGTCCAATCCGAATCACAAAGTAAGTCATCTAAGTAATATTATTTTTTTGGTTTTAATTCTCAAGGTTGTTCACTTTAACAGTAGAAAGTGGTAAAGTGAAAGGGAATATTTATTAAACATTATCTTTTTTAAATATATATTATATTTGTTAAAAAAAATATTTGTAAATAAATAATTTGTAAGTTGTTGCATATGTAGTGTTTTAGTGTTGTGAAAATTCATGACAGACTTAGGCACAGTACATTAAGTTGTCTGCATAAGTACTTTATAGGTAATAATATAAAATTGCTTGAAAGAAGCTCAATATGTGACATGTTTACACACATTGTTTTAAAAATATATATAATAGAATACAATATAATTTATATTTCTTTTTATTATAAAAATACTATCGGAATACACCTACTGTTTTTATTTTAACTACTAATATTATCCTCTTATATTAGTATAAAAGGAGGACCTCAGCACTATGCCTATTGACCTCAAGTGTCTTCCCCAAGGCCCAAGATGAACATGAACAAGACACAATAATGTGTACCATTTATTTACACCCAATTTACACCTAAGTATATTGGTAGTTGTTGCTATCACTATGTTTGAATTTGTTGATGAGTACCTAGGACAAATTGCCCCACCAGATAAGTCTAACTTATCATGAGAGGTCAATTTACAGGACAATTCTGAGTGTAAGCATTTGGGAAATTACAACATTACAACACATCTTGTCTATAAGATATACATCAAAATTTGAGAACAAGAGTCTGCAATCAGTGTGTATTGCTAGTCACATATGTATATGGATCAGAGAAAAGATTCCTTCACTGCTGGCTGGTATGACGAAGCTCAAGGTTGCTCTACAAGCTATATTGAGGGCTATGCTAGGAGTTTCTCAGTCATGCAGGGCAACATTCAAACGTGGATCTTATGACGGACTATGGTCGGTTAGATTCAGTAAGATTAATTAAGAATCATCATCACCATCATCATCATCATCATTACAGCTTTTCACAAGTCCACTGCTGAACATAGGCCTCCCCCAAGTAATGCCACAAAGCACGGTCCTGAGCCACCTGCATCCATCGACTTCCTGTATGTCTTACCAGGTCGTCACTCCATCTAGTGGGGGGTCGCCCTACACTACGCCTACCGGTACGAGGCTGCCACTCGAGAACCTTTCTTCCCCATTGGTTATCGGTTCTTCGCTATATGGCCGGCCCATTGCCACTTCAGCTTACTAATCCGTTGGGCTATGTCGGTCACTCTGGTTTTACTGTGGATATCATCATTTCTGAGTATCACGCAGAGAAACTCCGGCATAGCCCTCTCCATAGCTCGCTGAGCGACCTTGAGCGTCCTTATACGGCCAGCAGTGAAGGACCACATCCGTCGTATTTTGCCACCAACAATTGTGGAAATTATATGAGAATGTGTATTTTCTAGTTTTTCTTATGAAAATGGCTATTGATAATTTTTCTGAATGGTATTCATATATTTTCATTGCAGGAAACTACCATGATTCGTAGCATTAAGCTTGTAAGTATGGATTTATTGTGTGAAGATTTAACTAACATAACAATTTGATATAATAATAATTATATATATATATATATATATATTCATAAATTAAATTAATTCTAGTGTGGCTACCGAGGTTTAACATTAGAACCATATGTAAGTTCTTTTCAACTATTCAGTAACTATTCATCTACAAAAGGAAATGCTAATCTAAACCTTCCAAGGTTGCCAGTACCAAAACTTAATGATACACTGTCAAAGTACCTTAAAACTGTAAGACCATTCCTGAATGATGAAGAATTTGTGGTAACAGCTAATCTTGTAAAAGAATTTGGCTCTCATGGTGGAGTCGGTGTAAAATTACAGGTAAATAAATGTATTCTATTGAAAAGATCATATTGTGGTGTGCACATGTTGCACATGCAAATGTTGAAGATATTTTCTTTTTCAGAGCCTTTTAGAAAAAAAAGCAGAGAAGCACTTAAACTGGCTTGAAGAGTGGTGGTTGAACACTGCATATCTAGAATATAGAAATCCTGTTGTTGTATACTCCAGTCCAGGTTTAGTATTTCCATTTCGAAAGTTCAGTAGTCAACATGAGCAGTTGCAGTATGCTGCAAAAACACTATTAGCTGCTCTAGACTACAAATCTTTAATAGATGGGTAAGTTCATAGCTCATTATAATTAATCAATTCTAAAATCATCTTACATCTTCATAGTGTTATTAATATGTTTCTTGGAGGAACATAATCCAAAATATTATGATTAGGTCCATTTTAGTAATATATCTTTGTAATTTTTAGAGACAAAATTCCAGTTGAGATGATGGGTAAAAACCCATTAGATATGGCTCAGTATAAAAAAATCTTTGGAACATGCAGGATCCCAGGTGAAAAACGGGACAAATTATCCTTCAATGATAGCAAATATGTCACAGTGTGCCATAATAACCATGTAAGGTCATTTTTATTTCTGTGCTTAACATTTTAATATGTTATGGTATGAGGCTGTATTTTATAGTGGTACAAGTAAATAGATATGCAATCTTCTTCTATATGTAGGGCTTAAAGATAACTTCTTAAATTGACGGTAGAAATAGATAACCTACCTAGATGGACACATAGATTTTGGTACCTCTTGTGTATTTTTATTATTGACTGCATTGCTGTTTAATTGTCTACAGTTAAGGTGTTAATATACCCTGCGATAATAGCCACGAAATAATCCGTGAAAATCCGTCTTTGAAATCAGCCAATTATTATTTTTCACACTCACAATATCAGAATTAAATAGCAACAAACTCTACTGTGTTTCTTATGGTTAGTGTAGAGAACCGGAGACGCTCTTTACTGGGAATAAGACATTCTATCTTAGACCTCAAGGTTAGAAACGCATCTGTATTAATCCTTAATCAAGGATAGATGTAAATGTCTATGGGCCACATCATACACTTACCATGTGTGAACTCATTTGTCACCCTGTTCTATAAAAAATAAAATATGAGTTAGGTTTGTTATAACAATACATAATAGCAATATGGTTTGTCTTGTGGGCACCATGCAACCTATCCATTGTGGGCGCCATTCTAATGTGTTGTGTTATGATACTTCGGTAATCTTTCAGATTAGGGAGAATGTGTTTGACTGCACTTATAAATACAATAAGCACATTTAACCACTTGCCTTAGCTCTATAAAATGATACATGGTACTGTACTGTATTAAGAGTTATGTGTCTAAAAATTTGCTTTTTTTTTTGATGTTCCTTTGAGTATCAATCGGATGTTAGTATGAATTCGACTTTATTCTAAAAACGTTAACTTATAATTATTCAAGAATATTCAACAACATATGTAGATAACGGACTAAAATGTTCTAGATGCTAGTATAGTTTTTATTCAATTAATGTTATTAGGGCTAAGATTATTGGTAGACTATTAAAAAAATTAAAATCTTAATTTTACTTAATATTGACAATGCTTTTATTTACAAAGTCTAGATTTTTTTACGATAAAGTTAAAATAATATGGCATATGTAATTTAGTTTAGTTTACGACGGGCTGTTTTCCGCAACTTCACGTCTAAGCGCGTATTTTGCGTGTGGGCAGGTGTAATGTGATTATTAACAGTCCTTTGATGTTGCAAACAACTTCGAGGAGAGCGATTCCGGCGTGCTGAGATGTTTAGTCTTGTACGCAGCGACCTCCGAACATATCAGCAACACGTGAGCCGCCATTTCTCCCTCCCCCATACATGCCCTGCGCAGGGCAGCTATCCATAACACCTATGGTAAATAAATGTTTGCTGAAGGAGCCACGTCCTGTGATAGCACTTAGGACAATAATCCTGATCTGTGGCTTGTTCAATCTCATTTGAACCTTGGTTATTTCAGGCAAGGCCTCCCTAGCTTGTCTACAGTCTACTAGATTTTTCCAAAGCTGAGCCTGTAGATTTTTTTTTAGTTTCTACATACCAGTGAACGAGCATGACCAAAGGGGATTGGTATTATTGGTTCCAGCTCTATAGTGGCCAGAGCCAACCCTCTTCGGGTCAGTTCGTCTGCTGCATTGTTGCCTCTGGATCCACTATGTCCCTTAATCCATTGCAGAGTCACATTGTTGTGCTTACATAACTCGTTTAATTGTCGATGTCATTCATTTTTTTTTATACGTGGTAGAGCCATGCTGCAGTGATATTAGTAGTTTAGTTGTAGCATGAATGGGTCGGCTTGACCGGGGAAGGACCACGCTCTCACAGAATACCAGCGTGAAATAGTAGCTTAATGCTGCTGTATTTCGTATGGTGAGTGTAGAGAACCGGAGACCCTTTTTACTGGAAACGAGGCATTCCATCTTAGTCCTCACGGGTGGCAACGCATCTGCATTTTGATTTGTAATCGAGGATAGATGTAGATGTCTATGGGCCGCAGCAACCACTTACCATCAGGTGGACTGTGTGCTCGTTTGTCACCCGATCCTATAAAATAAAAAATAAAAAATAAATCATATATTAGTGTCGAGTTCATCACATTACAACTCAGAGCTTGTAGTACCGCCATACTGTCGGTCAGTATTCTAATGGAGAAATCTTTTACCTTCCTAGCACCTATTGCTATGGCCACTTGAATGATACCTATACATTCCGCCTGAAAGACTGTGTTATGGGTACCTGTACCTGTACATGTGTGGATATTGAGGTCTTCAGAGAAAGTTCCAGATATTACTCCTTCATTTGTTTTAGAACCAGCCATGAAAACTAAGCTCTTTTGGGTTCAATCCCTCCACAGTTTAATTTAATTGTATCTTATACTTATCAAATACAAATTGATTGGGGATCTTATTATACTTGGCTTGTAAGATAGGAATTTTTGAGTAAGTTCTATCAATTATACCTGTATATAGGGTCTTGAGTCTAATGGCAGCTAAAGTTGCTTCTTGTTGTATGTATAGATGAAGGGGGATTAGATCCAGTATAGCCTCTAAAGCTCCTGTGGGTTTAGTTCTTATGTAGCGTGCGGCAGCCATACATACCAGTCTCTGGTAACGCTGAAGCTTTTTTTTATAGCGGTGGCTTCATTGGTTTTGGTCCACCATACCAGAGCGCCGTATGTAATTATGGGCCGAATTACACTTTCGTACAGCTACAGCATAATTTTTAGCATCAAACCCCATCGTTTGCCAATCATGTTTCTGCATTGCCAAAAAGTTATACCAGCTTTGTTGATTTTGTTTTCTATGTGCTTATTTCTGTTGACTTTACTGTCCAAGGTAAGACCTAAGTATTTTACGTCAGAGGATAGCTGGAGTTATGTGCTGAAAAAAACTTGGGAGATGATAGTTATTCAGCATTTGTTTTATGTGAACATTACCAGAATTGTTTTATTTGGATTAACGGTTAAGTCATATTCCCTGCACCCTCTCTCCACTATATGGAGAGCCACTTGGGTCAGTGCCAGTGACCAGTATTGTCCAGGTCATCTGCATAAGCTACTGTGTAGAAATGATTGGCATTTGATTTGCTGATGAGTTCATTAATGGCCATAATCCACAGGAGAGGTAAAAGAACCCCACCCTGTTGACAGCCTTTCTTGATCTGAATTGTTTGAGATTCACCAGCAATCTTTATTGTTCGTGTACTGAGCATGTTTACTATCCAGTCAATCAGTGCCGGTTCAACTTTATGTGTCTATTTAGTGCACCTTTTATGCTGGAGAAGTTTGTTCTGTCTAAACGCACCTTCCTATGTCTATGAATGAGCCTAGACATATTACTTTGTTTTGAATGGCCTCTTCAATCTTTGAGATTACGTCGTGAAGTGCCGATTCTGTCGTTGTGCCTTAGCTGTAGGCGTGGTTTTTTTTTCGTGTAGCGGTAACTTAATCAGCGCCGACTCCCTCAATTCCCTTTCACACATCATCTTCATCGTGTTTAGGAGAAAGGATGTGAGGCTATTGGGTCGAATTTAGGGTCTGTATAGTCGCTCTTACCTGGTTTGGGTATGAACGTGACTTACTTCCCTCCATCCCCTAAGAACATATTTAAGAGCCAGACATGCTCTCATAATGGTAGGTATCAAGTCAAGTAATACGCAGTTAGGTCCTGCCGCCTTATAGGGGAGGAAACTATGAATGGCCCAGTGGATTTTATCCATCGTCACCACTCTCTGTGCTAAATGCCAGTCTTCATCTGTTGGTGTCAGTGTACCTTCATGCCTTTTCGGTTTACCTTTTGATTTATCCTTTCAACTACACAGTAACCTAGGAAGTGGGTTTCAATTAGGATGCGTTGGGTTTCATCCGGCGATGTTGAGTAGCTTCCGTCGGGTTTCTTTAGAGAGATGTACCCCGGCGTGTTCTGTACACGGTTTACCTACTTACTAGGTACTTATTACCTAAATCATTCGTTAGAAATTTTATATTATAAATGTAACAAAAGTTACGGTTAACAAAATATAACCGTACATTTTGGGATGCTGTACATTAAAAGTTTTACGAACAAAAATAAGTTTTAAAGCTGATTTCTGTCCTCAGATAAGTATGGAATATTTCAGTTAGCAAATATTAAATTTCGCGAAGACTGGCGCTGCGGCATTTATAAATGTTAATTTAAAAAATGACAACCAATATTTGGACAGTTATTTAGAAAAAAATTTAATTAGCATAGGGTCCTAAAATAAAAACAAAATTCTTATAGCTGAACTCTATAAGTATGCTAATGACGTTTAACATGGTACAAAATAAGATAGCTATATTATTCTCACCTTTTTTCTGTACAAGGTTGTTGCCGTTTTTCCATTCCATAGACACCTCTATTGATGTGCCATGTGCGAAACAAAAACCGTTGTCGATAAATTACATTTAGTCGATGACTTAATAAAATTTCATGTGACATCTTCACGTGACATTTTACAACAGAAACGTAGTCGAATAATGCGGATATTCGTACTATCGTTGTATAATTTCAAATATATATCGTGAAAAGATCACTATTAAATCTACTTAAATTCTTTCTAATCTACATTAATTACAGCCCATCAAAGATCCACTACCTACTGAGCGTATATCCTATACTATTAAACGAGCAATTCTTTATATATATATATATATATATATATATATATATATATATATATATATATATATATATATATATATATATATATATATATATAATCGGGATCTCGGAAACGGCTCCAACGATTTTCATAAAATTTAGTGTCCAGGGAGTTTCGGTGATAATAAATCGATCTAGCTAAGATTTATTTTTAGAAAATGTCTTTTTGTCCGTGTTTTTAGGCAATGAAAAACTGCTACAATATCGTTAGAATAAGAAGGTAAATTTTGACGGATTGGTAGTGATTATAAATAGCTTAATTGGTATAATGGTCGGTCACAGAATCTTAAAACCCCGGTTCGAGCCCAGACCTACCGACCGACTTTTTTTAATTTTTTTTTTCACGTTCCTTTCTTTTTAGAGAAAACCTATTTTTTTCGAGCCCTTTTTTAGTATTTTTTAAAAACACGAAAATTTAAATTAAAATAATTGCACTCATGGTTTTTTATTCAAATAACCAGTTCCGTTTTTTCTGTTATGTCGCTAAGATCAAAAAATATTATTTATATTTCATCAGTATGTAATTTGTATCTAAACATAATTTCCAAAACACACGAATTAAAAAAAAATCGAGCGAAAAATACCGAGCAAAGCTCGGTCAACCGGGTACTATTCCCCATATTTGCCATTGTTCCATCTCTTAGCAAGTGGTTTGGCAACCGCAAGTTTTTATTTAGAGTTGTTATCTCAAACATATTTTTGCCCATCTCCTATTTCATTTCCCTATATTGCCTCGTACGAGACTCACGGGATGGCACGAGGTGTTAAAGCTTCTAAGTAATAATATACATTATTAGATAGGAGGTAGTGGTTTCTTTTACGCCGCCGCTGCACGGCATTATCAAGATCCTGCCTTAACTTCATGATTTCCAAATATTTTCATCCAAGCAGATAAAGCTTTGTTGAATATAGTCGATGATTTTCCGCTAAGCAAGTGGTAAATCTATATAAATTAAAATTCATTGCCGCTTATATGAAAGATTATCACTTGAGCACGGCTGGACGGATTTCGATGAACACTCACACAATTTGACCCGGTAAATAGCGCTCCTGTCGAGATCAAGAAAACAGTCGTGTGAAGCCGGGATGAATCGTTAGTCATCATATAAAATTGGGACTACAAATGGGATCCAACTCGCTTATGTACCGTGCGTCTGTCAACACATAGTATTCATTCGTCCCTAACTATTAGTTTTTAAAGTTTGCGAAACAAGCTAATACAAGCATTAGGTACATATGCCGTGCACAGAACACGCCGGGATAAATCTCTCTAAAGAAACCCAACGGAAGCTATTTTACGTGGTAGAACCAAGCTGCAGTTATATTAGTATAGTTGTAGCACGAATGGGTCGGCTCAACCGGGGAAGGACCACGCTCTCACGGAATACCAGCGTAAAATAGTAGCTTAATGCTGCTGTGTTTCGTATGGTAAGTTTAGAGAACCGGAGACCCTTTTTACTGAAAATGACACACTCCACTTTAGTCTTCACGGGTGACAACGCATCTGCATTTTGATTCGTAATCGAGGATAGATGTACCTAGATGTCTATGGGCCACAGCAACCACTTACCATCAGGTGGACTGTGTGCTCCTTTGTCACGCTATCCTATAAAAAAAACAAATATTTGCAGTGTAATATTATAATCATCATCACGATTCAGAAAACAATTTACTTGATCATTCGAATAATAATAAGTCTAGTCCTATTTTCTTTATATTTTAGATATATAATAAAGTAATAAAAATAATTAAACAAAAACTAATACATCGTTGTCGACTGTTGCTAACATTGCGAACAAAATCACTGTAGATTAAAAACATCATGTATTATAAAGTAACGTTACAAATAATACTACTAAAATAGGAATGTCATTATAAATTCCTTTATACACATAGACCTTCCACGTGGACCTTTGGGGCTATGATAACAAAAACGATAGTTGAGTTTGGGTTGGTGTAATATAACACTGATTTTATACGAAAATAATCTTATTTTCTATCTTGCTTACGATTATAAATTCCTTTATACACATAGACCTTCCACGTGGATCTTTGGGGCTATGATAACAAAAACGATAGTTGAGTTTGGGTTGGTGTAATATAACACTGATTTATACGAAAATAATCTTATTTTCTATCTTGCTTACGATTATAAATTCCTTTATACACATAGATCTTCCACGTGGACCTTTGGGGCGATGATAACAAAAGGTTAAGCGAGGTTCAAATCGTGCAGGCGTTGAAAAAAGTTATAGAACTTTCTGCAACTGCAACCAAAGAAGCAATTGGCGTGCTTACATCAGACAATAGAGATAATTGGGCAGAGGCGTATCAAGCACTCTGTAAAGGTATCTATCTGAAATCATCATTATCTTTAAAGCCTATGTCTACTGGAGGAGGCCTATGTCCACTGCTGAACATAGACTTCCTCCAAGGAATTTAATAAAGCGTGGTCCTGAGCCACCTGCATCTTCTCGACTCATCTCGACTTCATCGACTTATTGCATGGTAAGACAGCGTACTAATCTGTTGGGCACATGGTCCTACATCCTCCCATGAGCAACGTCACAAATATAACTGAAATAATTAAAGTAATATAAATTAGCTATAAATTAGTCGAAAGAATCGCACTCACAATCGCACCGACGTATCTACAAAAATTTGAAAATTAATTTTAATTTCCTATTTTCCTTGTAAAAGTAAGTGGTGAATGCGCGCGGCTAACATAAGGTTGTAATTTTTAAGACGATTTCGTCTTAGCTCAGAATTAGACTTTAAGAGTTCTAATGCTGGCGATGCCGTGCTGACGGATGATAATTGCATTACGTGATGATTAATGAGGTGCTAAAGTTACAGCCTATATACGTCCCACTGCTGTACACAGGTCTCAACTCATTTCTGAGAGGGTTTTAGGACAAGGAAGTGTCCGCCGCGCTGCCCCAGTGCGTGTTGGCGAACTTCACATATTTTCAAAATATTTTTTTTTTCTTATTCCTCAGACATGCAGGTTTCCTCACGTTGTTTTCCGCCGAGCACGTGGTAAATCAACACTTCAAATTAACAATTTTATTGGTGCCGGCGGGGACAGAACCCGGTTTTCTCGCATACTGTGATATTTCCAGCGAGCGCTAACCATCTGAGCTATCACGGCTAATAAGAATGAGGTGCTTGCCAGAAAAGAAACACATAGTATGGAACTGGTTTTCTCTTTGAGAATTAAAATATGTTGTGGACGTAAACTTTTCCCATTCTCAAAATAATTGGAGGATTGACATTGTTCAGCGAAGGAACAGTCCATTGCAGGGTACTCGTATAAACTTGTCTATCATTAGAGACTAAATAACCTTGTAGTCAACGTACCTGATTACAATGCCTCAAAGTAATTTTTTTCATTCACTACATATGCTAGCATGATCCAAGACGTATCTCACTCACTTACTGCAACTGAGCCCACCTCCTCTTTTATAAAACAAGCACATCGGATATTATACTGGTAGATCCGAACGCGAGAGTGTCTTTATGTTCTGCAAGGTACATACGAGAATATTCACAAGTTGTCGTATTTAATGTAGAATTCGGGCAGTAGATAAAGGCATTTCATTTGACAAGCTACAAGTCACTTGATGTTTAGTTTCCTCTGCAATATATGGACATCTGCTGCTATTCAAAAGATAACGCAGACCCCCTGATTATCACTAAGATGAACAAAATAACAAGCTATGGGAATCTTACAGTTTTTTCACTTATTGTTCCGGCTCTCTTTCCTTTCACATCAGGACACATTAGTGAGTGTACTGCTGCTGACTTCAGATATAGGTAAATGCTTTACCATCTATAAAAGTTATAGATATGTAATACAGAAGGTGGCCCGTGGCGCAATGGTTTAGAATTGAGTTGCGGTGCCGATGGCGACAAGTTCGAATCCAGCAAATAAAAGTAATTGTTTGCCCTACAAATAATTGTTCCGAGACTAGATGTTTGTTCTCCTTGTGCAATTTATTTATGTAAACTGTCTCCTCGATACAGGAAAAAATCTTAGTGTTGGGGTAACGTTTTTGAAAAGAAAATGGAATGGAAAAGTCATAATTGTATTTAAATTTTCAGATCAAGTAAACAAACAGTCATTATTAGACGTGGAGAGAAGTCTCGTGGTATTGTGTTTAGACGCTTCCACGGGTTTATGGAATTGTCCGGATAAGTCGGCGCGGCAGAGTCTTGCCGCTGCGCAGACTATTCATGGTGGTGGTACGCAAAACAATGGCGGAAACCGCTGGTTCGACAAAACTGTGCAGGTATTTGCACATATTTTAATTCTTGTTAGAATTTATTTAGTTAGTTATGGTAAACCGCTGGTTCGACAAAACTGTGCAGGTATTTGCACATATTTTAATTCTTGTTAGAATTTATTTAGTTAGTTATGGTACATTTCAGAGATTCAAACGGCAGTTGCTTTAATGGAAAAAAACACTCTTTACGTAGCAAAATATGTAACGCATACTCGCCTTACAGGGAAAGATCATAGTATGTCGGGACCAGGTATGAATTCACGATGTTGCTCGCCTCCGTTACTTATCGACAAACATTAAGCACATATTAAACCGGAAATCTGAAAGAGGAAAACTAGGACACTGGTTCCTAGCAGAGGTCGCTGACCTCACTTCGAGCGCGGAGGGTAAAGAAAACGCCACATCGTAATACCGTATCGTAATACCGACATCCTTCATCTGACACGGCCGCTCTACCGCGCCGAACAGTGGTGCGGCGGCGCGAGACTCCTCGAAGATAAGACGTGGTCACGCGCACTTTCACGATGTCGCGTTATACTTTGCCTGGGTTATGGGCGAACGGTTTCGCACACTGCCAGTCTTTTTTACAATGAGGTAGAGAAGCTGGAGCTCTTCATTCTTACTTCATATGGCCTGCGCGCGGGTACACCTTGAAACTTGTAATGAACCACACCCACAATTTTCATAGGGCCACATATTTTCAATACATACGCGTATCCGCATCGCTGGGACAAAGACGAGTTATTAAGGACTTACAACAACTAAAACCACTCATAACACAAGCTTTTTAAGTTAGAAAACCTATAATTTCTGATTTCTTTTTACACAAATATTAGCCCGAAGTTAAATTCAAAACCAGGATTGCTAGTGAAGTACGAAGTTAAACCAATATTAAAATCATTAGTGGATTGTTTTCTAGTCAATTTTTACTTTGGAATCCACTTAGTTTATGTAAAATGCTAAGTGATAACATTGAAGAAACTAATATCAAACCCCGAAAACTAAAATTATTTTATCTGCACAAATATTAAGACCATGTACAATCACATGACACACAGCCACGCTTTCATTTTTTTTATTTTTTATGATATCGAAATCACAAAGGACTACTATGTTATCAAAATCGATGACTACCTTACAGTTTATCGTGGGTGCAGACGGTATCACGGGTTTGACGTACGAACATTCACCGGCTGAAGGACAACCTATCGCTGTCTTGACGGATTTTATTATTAACTATATGTAAGTAGTATTTTTATTACTATTTAAAACTATAACAATTTGATGTTTATTAAATCTACAATTTTCTTTTAACCAGCGATCAGGGCACAACCAGCAATGAACCCGCGTCTGCTAGTCCTAAGGAGCCGGTGAAACTGAACTTCAATGTTACCACTGATATATCTAACATGATTAAAACAGCACAGAAAAATCTAGACAGGTTTGTTAATCAAGTTAGAAAGTATACCCTTACATATATATATATATATATATATATATATATATATATATATATATATATATATATATATATATATATATATTGTTAGTGTACCTATTATATATACTAGTGACATATACACATCAAAAAAATTTGGGATCAGTTTGAAAAATCTAAATCTTTTTTATTACGGTAGGCTGTATTATAATTTCTTCTTCTTTGTTGATTCTTCACTAAAATACAGAGTAAGAATATAAATCAATAAAAAATAAAATCAATTGTTTTTTCCATGTAAAAAAAAATTCAATCCAAGCTCATTTAGAAATCTGACAGTCAATTTTAACGGACTTAAAATATTTTTTCGCGGAAAGCTGTGATTGCAAAATGCCAAGAGGATTATCAGAGCTAGGCGAAAGTTTATCGACAAAATTGTCGATATAATAAATTAGGAGTACCCTTAACGGACGAGCATGTATGCGTACTGCGTAGATATGTGGATGTGAAGTAGGCGAGAGAGGTGTGTCAGATTCGTGCCAAATGGAAGTCTGTAGTCTATGCATATCCCTCTGGGTTACAGGCGTGGGTGTTTATGTATGTAATTGTAACTTAGAGAGAAATAACACACAGAACTGCTGTATCTTAATCCTATGTCGTGGCCACGTTGCAGAGGTACCACGGCATGGATAATTTAGCTGACTGACCCCGAAGTTGTCGCCCAACTGTTCTGTATGCTGCTCAGAAGTGCTATATGTGACCCAACAATCAACGCCACTACAATAAAAGCAGAAGTGCGAGCACAGAGGTCTTGGCGAGCACCTCTGAATTCAAGGCACCGTCAGTGACGGAGATTGCAGTAGGCTAGGCTCCGGCAAAATGAAGAAGATAAGGAGGAAAACATTTGGCAAAGCTGTCTCTTCGTTGACGAATCGCAAATCAGTACTCATCTAGATAACCGATGTTTCCGTGTCTGGAGAAGACCTGGAAACTCTGAAAGGCAAAGAACTGCCACTGGAACTGTCTAGCAAGGCGGGAAATCGGTGTCCTATTGGGTTGGAATTATGATTGGAGCTAGAACGTCTTTGATCCCGTATCAAGGCTCAATGACGGCAGATTGATACAAAACAGTCGCTGTTGATGAAATTGTCAGATCATTCCGAGTAAACTATGGGCAACAATTTGTACTGGTCGATGATAATGCACCCGCATATCGAGCTCAACAAGTCAATACTGCTCTCCTAGAATGCATCACAAGGTTAGACTTACCTGCCGGCCCGCCTGACTTAAACCCAATAGAGCACGCGTGGGATGCTCTTAAGCGAGCTGTTTGGAGCCGTCAGCCAACTCCCCAGACAGTTCCAAAGATCAGGAAGCCGCTATTCAAGAATGGGACAGGATACCGCAAGAAATGCTAGATAACTTGATCCTCAGCATGCTCAGGAGGATCTGCTCATGTGTTCGAGCCAGGGGAGGAGTTATATTGTATTAAATAAAAACCTTCTAATAAATTGTTGTTATAAGTTTGGTTAAACAATCTTTCCATCAAATTTTTGTTACAATTACATTAGGATTGAATATTTTAATTTTTATTATACAAAATAAAAAGGATTTATATTTTTCAAAGTGTATTTCTATTAAAAAAAGATATAACGTAAACATTTCTTCTTGATAAAGTAAAATTTTAAAAATATATCAGCTTTTGTTAGTGCTCACAAACTTTTTTTGATGTGTGTACTTAGAAATCACAGCCAAATGTTCATTGTCACAATGTCCAATTTTGACCACAGTCACTCTTATCTGCTAATTATCAAAACTCTTGTACAGAAGAAAACAAAAATAAAATAAAAAAGAACTCAAAAATAGGGCATTTGTTTTAAACTTCTAATCAGTCAGTGAGGTTTAATTATCTTCCTCTCACCAGATGTCGTTTGAACTAAGGTGAAGTTGTCCATTGAATAAATTATAACCTAACTGAACATAAAAGTAAAATAATTGAACTATTTTTTTTTTCATATAAATTGTATTTAATATTTTTTTTATTCTATAAATAAACGTAAGTAAACAACATCTATGTTGCAGATTAGTTGCGGATTTGGAATTGAATTGCTTTACGTTTGATAGATATGGTAAAAACTTTATCAAGTCACAGAAACTAAGTCCAGATAGCTACTTGCAAATGGCTATGCAGTACGCATTTTACAGGTAGGTATGTGCACGCTAACATAGTGTTCAAATCAATTTATAAAATATGAAAGAATGGATATATTGCTATTGTATATAGTAAGTAGAAAAGGATAATTGCGGAATTTCATCTGGGTGTTTTTAGTTATGCCTTTAAATACAATTTGTACAAAAGTCACTGTACTACCTTTACTTGTATAAAGATTTTATAAGTTTCTTTTATTTTACCCTTTTCTCATTTATGTTTTGTTGGAATATCATAAATTTTTGAAAAGGTAAATCCCTTTTATATAAATTATTTAGTTTAGATTAGAAGAAATAAACAAAAAAATCCTCGGATTACAGTCGTTTTGTAGTTTTACTTTGAATGTTTTTGCGGGAGCTTTTAAAGTTGATAAGTTTATTTTTATGTATTCCTTTCGAATTTCTACTTTAAAAATGATGCCTGAAACTGTTATTTTGACAATATTTCCTTTCAGACTCATTTTACGATAAATATTGTATAATAAACTAGAGGAAAATTTCCTAAAGTAATGTATTACCTATTAACCTTTTTTTGTAAAATCAAGAGTTTTAGCGTATATCGCCGCAAAGTCTACTTCAACATGTGTTTTGGCCCAAAATCTCATTTCCACACCACCATGAGGTCAAGAGTTTTAGCGTATATCGCCCCAAAGTAGAGTAAGTGGCGCGTTTTTACCGTGGTGTCTCTAGTAGACCTAATCCACATGCACTAGTCTTCAAGATGACATCATCCAGGAAAACGTGTAAAGTTTCACGATAAGGTGACGTTCTTCTGTTTTTTGTCTCTTTTTTGGTTGTACCAGGTTTCCGGCAATAACTTAAACCCTGTGTTTCGGAAACAAATCAAAGTAGCCTGATTAGCAGTGTCGGCAATCAAAATATCATCACTGTATTTTTTGAGGAGTTGTGCTTTCACCGTTTTTATGTAAGGACGTTAATCGTCTTCAATTTTGGTCATCAGTTCGTCCAAAAAAAAATTACTGCATCGCAGTATCGATCTCGTTTGTATACGGACCTCTTTAATTTCTCCAGTCGGTGGTGCTTGTTTGGTGGTTTTTCATGCATGAGTTATTATACTTTGGATCGACTGCTGCGTGATTACCGATTTCCAGCAAGTTCTAAAATACTGTTTTTTATCGATTATTTACTTACGCTGGCCAACATTACTATAGCATAAGCGCGTATGTTTTTATTTCGCTATAAACTCCGCTGTTATTTCAGCAATACACAAAATACTCTCTCTCTAATCTCTGAATGAGAATGTTGGGTACGTGGATCACAGTTGTAGTTGAGAAGTCGTAACATCGCTTCCGCTACGCAAATCCATTATTATATAGTTTTCGATATATATGTACATCGTGAATCATTAACGATCTCAGTCCTTTATAAAGTTAACCGTCGTTATCCTTTCTTTGAACACTTAACTTACGAAAAGCCTCCAATCAGTTTTCCTTTACTTCCTTACAAAGGATCTTCAAAAATAAAACCGTTTACTCTCTGAGAAACCATGGCTTTAAAAATGTTAACGATACTGTAAACGATAGACACACGATATATATACTGATGATTTACTCTACCACGTGGTGGTATGGAAACGAGTTTTTTTTTTGTCAAAACGCATGTTGAAGTAGACTGCGGCGCTCATACGCTCTAAACTATTTGTTTTACAAAAAACGAGGTTAGGACATAAATTATAGGAAAGAAGAACGGTCACGTCCCATAGAAAAAAAAACCCAGACCCGACAGAAACGAGGCATATATCAGTTTATTTGTTATTTTTTATATAAATAATTTTTATATTTTTTATGTTCGAAATCAATGGCTAACGCCAAAATATTGCCTTATGTTTTTGTTCAGGCGATATACAAAAAAAAATCCTAATTATCTACAAAAGTCGTAAATGTATGTAAATAAATGACAATAAAATCGCTATTGGACGCCCACCCCTCCCCGCGTCCCGCCATTGTTGTTTTATTGACAGAGTGAGATAGCATGATTGGTTTCTGTCTTAACCAGGCTACCTGAGTCATAGCGTGACCATTTTTATACAAATAACCAATGATGTATAAACTTATAGATACGTTGTCCGCACTCTAAAATGGCAATATGAAATGAAGCCAATTGGCCACATCGCGCTTAGTCACGCACCAACCTGTCGCGCGACGCTACGTTTGTTTTTAATTTATTATATCTTGATTCGTGTGTGTAAACCTGTGCAAAACATAAAGAAAACATGCCGTCGTGTGTTTTCAGACGATGTACAAATTATACCCCAAAAGTTAAAGACAAAAATGTGTCATTTCATGAGTAAGTTCACAAAACTACCTAATTTCATTTCATTTTATTCGACGACGTTGTCTAATGACGGCCGGCGCATGCAGCTAGTAGTCAAGCAATAGGCATCCCGCCGTACCTACGGTGTCATATTTTCTTTCTCTTCACGCGTATAAGTAGTTCTAGTATTTTCGCCGTTTTTAAGTGCCGCGATGTTCATTCATGACGTGTCTATATATAATACGTCATTGCATATAACTTCCTACGTTGATTGTTGTACTGGAAGTTTAAAAGTTACATAATCCAGCTGCATCTCCAAGTTACCTAGATACATCCCATAGCTATTGTATCGTCATTTAGTTATATACATTTACGAATTTGGTAGATAAAAGGGCATTTTGTATTTTTTTTTCGTGTAGCGCCTGAACAAAAACATCAGGCAATATCTTAGTGTTAGCCATTGATTTCGAATATAAAAAATACATAATTTAACTGTATAAAAAACAACAAAAAAACTGAGATATGTCTCGTTTCTGTCGGGTCTGGGTCACAGATGACCGTTCTCCAACTAGTATTGAAATAACTGTTTTTGTCGGATAATGAGTCGGAAAGGAGATATTGTCAAAAACATGTTTTTAGGCGCCATTTTTTTCAATATGGTGTCGCGAGCGGCAAAGATACGAGGTGGCATAGTAAAAACTCGAAAAGACCATATCAAAATCTATGAAATCAACAATTTTAAAAACTCTTGGAAATATTTCCATGTAACCTCTTTTTTTAAGTCACAAATGACTGTACTATTAGGAACATTTTGATGTTTTTATTGTATGTTGTAATCTATCTTGATACTAAATTAATAAATGAATAACTATTCACTTGTCATTGGCATCACTTCTAAGTTTTTACAACTTCGATCAACAATTGTTGATCGAAGTTTTACAAATATTAATATATTTACTTGTTGTTTCTTTTGTACACAAAAAATATTTCATACAATTATTGCAATTCCTGTAGCAAAAACTTTTCTTTTTCCTAACAAGTGTATTAAAATCAATATTACTTAAAATATTGTATGTAAAATTACGTTATTAAAAAAACTCAATAAATCAAATATTATAATGTTCCATCAATAGAATACAATGAGCTTGTCCGATAAACGGTGTATCATAACTAACAAATGCTAAATTATTGATATATCTGTAAATCCCTGCAAAATCAATGTTTAATTGATGATGTTGTCACTAAATTTGACTACGGTGATAAAAAATTAATATTATTGGAAGCTATCGGCTGTACATAACATATTATTTTACTTTTATTGAATCTATACTATAGCAACCAAACCCAGAAGTATTCATCCGTATATTACTCGTATCTGATGTTATTAATGTTTATTTTGTAAATTTATGGGATGGAGGCAGCGTTAGAAATATTTGTTAAGTATTTGTTTTTATTTTTAAGAAAGTTTCAATAAGTAGATTTTTGTACATCCGTGATGTAGGTCGTGCTAGAGCAATTATTTATTTTTCAATATTGAATTCTGAAGAGAACGCTGTTACAACGCGTGCGAATAGCGCGAACTGAGGTCACTACGGACCCTCAATATTAGTAGGTATGTAGGTACTTTATATATTTGGAAACGCCGCGCCGCTCGCCCACCGCAGTCTGGATAAGCTCTGACTTATACATACTGGACAACCCTTCTCTATCTTTTTATCCAACTCTCAAGTGAATGTCAACTGATGCAATTTTGGGAAGAAATTTTTAGCATATGTCTTTTTGTTAAAATAATAATAATGAACGAATTTATAGTTCACCTTATGGTATACGGCTACAGCAGTCCATGGACACTTGCGGCCAAATTCAAACAAATAAGGCGTCAGATACGTTGTAATAGCCTGTATTTACACTGGTTTTCACTGCTATTTGACGGCCGAATTAGGTACGAGTACGATGTTAACCATTCAATCGGACTCTTAGGCAGATAAAGGGTCGTACTGCTAGGTGCAATTTAGCTAAAATCAATGATATAATTATAAATAATAAATCTAGGCTCCACAAAACTCCCGGCGCTCACTATGAGTCAGCAGCAACGCGCATGTACGTTGGCGGTCGCACTGAGACGATCCGCTCGTGCTCAGTAGAATCCGTCGAATTCGCCAGGACCATGCTTGACGAGCGAATGTCTCCGCAAGCCAAGTTGGACAGCATGAACAAAGCTATTAAAGCTCACAAGGATTACACTGTACAGGTACAAATAATTATTTTACTATATTCGATGTCTGTGTACCGTCGTATACACGTGGGCGATATTGCGTGTAATTTGCGGCATTGGAACTACGGAACATCGATTAAGTCTAGATTCTACATCGCCTTGTAATATTATTTATGCGAATACTACACATTGAAATAACACTATTTTGTACGGATTTTAACTTATTTTGTATTCCCGACTTTTCGAGTACTTTAGAGCACCCATGGTCACGCGGGGAACTGAAGTATATGACGTTCCAATGTCGACGCCATTGAAATTAAAAAGTCCTAATTTTAATAGAGACGATGACTGGGTGCTATTATCTGCTTGGGATCTTATAATTAATAAAGCCGGGAATACAAAAAAAAGACGTGTGGCACTCGGGGACTGCCGCGGTAAAGCTATTGCATAGCATTTTGTATCAACTTATGCAATTATAATTATTTATTTATTTTATTTATGCAGTATTTCTTTTTCTTTGATATTAATTCAAGTTACACTTTTTGAGCGTGGTGACCGATAAGAAAACAATTTTTTTTTCTTTTATTAAATAAATAAATAATAAATGCACTTTGTTCATTCGTATTCAAACCACTTTATACACAAATTTTACAAGTACAGTTATTCACTGTTGTACATATATACCTATACACCTATATACTTTCTCATAAACAGCTGCTTATGTATTCGTCCGATTTCGGAGCAGCTCGTCTCGATTCGTGCGAGCTTCGTAGAGTCGTACAATACGTCTAGTTGCACGCACACAAACACCGTGTCGAAGATTGCCGAAAAGAAACGACGTTAGACAATGCACGGCCTTCAAGCGCCGCGCAAGTTTCTCGTCCCACCTGTCCGCGCAGTAACTTTTTTTTACGACCGCGCGAGACTGTCGCAACAAAAACGATTACTACTGAAAAACTAATATAGGTACCTACCTAACATTCAAATAAAAATATTCTCAAAAAGCTCAACGAATTCAGAATTTAATTTTATTGGAAGAAAATTGGTCAAATAAAAAATAAAGGATGAAAATGAAGCATATGGGAATATAAAAATAAATCGTATTTATTTTTTATTTCGAGTTTTACAAGAAAAGTATAATATTTACTGGAGACAATTATTTTATTATTATAATAGTACATGATATTCCCTTTAAAATGACATCAATATGAATAATATCTTATATCTATATCTACAAATAAATAAAATTGAAGTGTCTGTTTGTAATGTTAAAACAACAGCTTTTTATTAAATGCATATGAAAGTACTAGTAACAAAAACACAATTGTTAAAATTTTTATCTGTCTGTCGGTCTGTCTGTCTGTCTGTCTGTCTGTTTGTTCCAGCTAATCTCCGAAACAGCTGGATCTATTTTGACGGGACTTTCACTGGCAGATAGCTGATGATATAAGGAATAACTTGAACTACTTTTGTTTTGGAAAAAGAATTAGGGTTCCGCGCAAAAAAATTAAAACCCATGAAATCCATATTCCACGCGGGTGAGATCGCGGGGAACAACTAGTACTCAATATAGATAAATGTATACTTAATTTTATTTATTTATTATTTTAATAAATAAATAAAAATAAGTATTAATAATTTCTAGACATATCTCAACAGATATTTCGTTAATAAATTGCTATCAATACTGAAGCATTCTTTTATATTTAGCATCCATTTAACACAAAAACTGATAAGAATACTTTTTAAACAACATATAATCAGTAAACGATAATCGCGTATAGTGAATTTCGAGGTAAATTATTATATGTAAACGTTTTTGAATCGTCGTAATGATACATATTTCCTAAAGAAAATATCGTCACAATTAATTTGATGTAAAATAACATTAGAAATAACGTATAAAAACGGAGAAATTATCAAATTTTTGATCGAGTTCCTAACCAGTACACAAACAAAAATGGCGATTAGTCATTTTCACATTTTTTTAGAAATAACGTATAAAAACAAAAAATTATCAAATTTTCGATCGAGTTCCTAACCAGTACACAAACAAAAATGGCGAAATGTCATTTTCAAATTTTTTTTCTATATAGTTATTTGTTACAGAGTACACAGATAAAATTCACTCTCATAGATGACAAATTTCACTTCGGTTCATTTTCGCACGCTTTCTCGAGAGCGACGCGTCGTGACTTGTTTACGCATTTACTTTAAATACCTCGCCCGCACACCGCAGGAAACATATATGTACCTACGAAAAAAAAACGTAACAAACTTCTGCCAAATAAGGCTTGATAAGATCTTTGGTGTTTTTGCACCATAACATGACTCTGGTAAATTTTAAATATGACTAGATAGATAAGAACAGTTGGTTTAATATGATTGTTGAAAACAAATACCCTTAAATTGTAATGAAAGTATTCTTGAGGTTAATGAATGTTGAATCAAAAACATTATTTTTTTATTTAATTTACGGACTCCTATCCAGATGTTTACTAGGAGAATACAAAGTTTATTTCATTTTTGTAATATGGCTAATTATTAATTAGGCAGGGATTTCTAAGATTAATAACTAATTAACTAAGATTAAGGTTAAGAACTAAGATTAAGATTAATGATAAGATAGGAACTGATTTAATATAAGGTTTACATTTACAATGTTCCGAAATAAATAAATAAATAACTGACCATCAGTGAGTAAAAATAATATCTTTTATTTTACAGTATCTAATGTTGTTATATAAGGTGCTTCTAAAATATATGCCACGGTTGTTTGTATGGAGACTTTGCCAAACAGCTGACCGATTTCCATACAAATTCCATTTTTTTTGAGAATTGACTATGGGTTCCTTGGGGAAAGTGGTACAGTATCATGAGTAGAACCACCAGTTGCAGCCATGGCATATTGTAGTTTAGAAGCACCTTATATTTCAGTTAAAATAAGTGCGAGTAGGTATTATTTTTCTTGTACCGAATTTCTGCCCATCTCTAAAATATATATATATATATATATATATATATATATATATATATATATATATATATATATATATATATATATATATATATATATATATATATATATATATATATATATTGAGAATCTAAATTGAGAATTTAAACTATACGCGTGTGTGTGTTTGTGTGTATATAAAGAGGGCTACTTTTAATATCGCTCATTTTTATATCAAAAATTTAGGTTATCTTTATAGCAGTATTATATTTTCAATTCAAAATTAGTACTGCATTTGTGATAATAATAAAATGTATATATATAGAGTACTCACTCATTTTCTTTCACTATTATTTCGTGACTTTCTTCATTAATAATAAATGCACTTTGTTCATTCATATTCAAAACATTTTATACACAAACACCGTGTCGAAGACTGCCGAAAATAGACTTGTGTCAATCATGCATGATTCGTTCGTTTGAGCTGGTACACTTAAAAGTATTGATGGTTCATTCATTTGTTTTTGAATGTACCAGTACAACCAATCACAAACTATTGACGGTACCTTTTTAACCCGTGATTTGTTTGAATTGAGAATGAGCCGCAAACCGACCGAATCCCGAAAGATCTGAATGAATTGTTTTTAATGTAAGGTATACCAGTGCGGTATAATCAGTGCATGCATTCGGAAATGTTGCCAAGTTAGGCGATTTTTAGCTATTTAGGCTAGTTTTAAAGTAATCGGAGCGACCAAAATTGTGAATTTCTACTAGTCTCCGAGTAGGCTATCTCAGAAAGAAGGCGATATTATTTATTCTATAACCCTTTTATTAGAAAATAATAAAATGTAGATATTGCAACTGACTTCTTAAGTATTTTTTAATACCTTTGTAGTCTACTTCTACGCTTACAATCCTTATTACTTCTGATGAATAATATAACACTAAAGGTACCTAACATAAGTTTAAATTAAAGCATTTTCTTAAAATATTTCTTATAAAATTGGGTGACTTTTTAAGACTTTCAACTTTTACTCTGCGTCAACTTTTTGGCGACTTGGATTCGGCTAGAATAGGTAACACTACACTATTCGTACAGAGCAAGGAAACGGAACATAGGTACTATTATTAAATACTAACTAATCTCTGGCGAGACGCGAGAGGTATAAAGATGAAATGAACAATGAAATACGATACGTCAAACAAATTAAATCGGAATCAAAGTTAGATCTCTGGAATCTGGATTCTGGATTCCCCGGTCTGGTCTATGTGGCGATCTGACGATGAAGTGTACTCGTAGATGGAGGATAGGATTAATTTAACGTTCTTTTATAATTGTGCAAGATTGAAGTAGCTCAGTTCAGAGAAGCTGCAAAGTGCAAACGTGGAAAGTTCTTTATGTGTCATAAGGAAGCACTTTATTTTTATCAAGTAGCTACACCCACACTGGTAATAAAAAATATTGTAGAGTATTTATTATTAAGGGTTTTTTTATTATTATATAAGTAAAATAAAAAAATATTTTACATTTAATTATTTATTACATTTGATTGTTGCATCTATGAGTTAAAAATATCATTTCGTGGCAAAGGCGTATAAAAAAGGACTTTAAAAACACCTAAGTTTCGTGGGGTTTACTAAAAATAACACTTCAAAAGATTTCAAGGCAAAGTATTTATTTAATATGATGATTTTCTTATAAGATAAAAGTTTATCTTATAAGAAAATCATCATATTAAGTACTTTGTAGCAAATAAACATTACAATCCTTATTTTTAGACATGTGAAGTCTAAATTTTATAATATTAGATGAAAACAATATCTTCTTTTTACTAAAATTGCTTTCAATGCTTTGCTTTGTAATAAATAGCGCCATCTTATTCGATCTATAGTTAAAGTCATTTCTCATTTTATCGAAATCAAACCAAAATGGATGAGACTCAAAGTGGTACGCTCAATAGATGCTAGATGGCCTAAATGCAAAGTAAATTTATAAGAATCGATAAAATTAAGTATAGTAAGAATGAAATTTAAAAATAAAGAAATTTATTAAATTAATAAAATATATAATAATAATCTTGAATAAAGTTATCAATTAAATCAAATCAATTGAAGTTTTTGTGTTTAATGTTTATGCCATCTAGCATCTTTTGGACTTACCACCTTGAAAATCCATAAATTTTTGTTCGATAAAGTGCTTTATTACCTATAACATGCAGTAGATGGCGATGATAGCATTACAGTCATAAATATTTTTTCCCATTTGTTCCCAATGGATCTTACAGACACAGAGTACTGGAGCCAGAAAGGATCCGTTTGAATGATCGATCCGAATGTACCGGTACGCGTGACGAAATAAACTAGAATGATTCGGTCGCTAGAAATGAGTGATCTACACATGTCTAGCCGAAAAGAAACGACGCGACGTTAGACAATGCACGGCCTTCAAGCCACACCCCCGTGCCCGTCGGAGTGGGGAGCGTGAGGTTTTTTCGTTACGGCGGAATAAATTTCTGGATTCGGTCCCCGCGCTCAAGGCCCGCGATAGAAGCTATGCAATAGCTTAATAAGTTAATATACGCGATAAAATCCGTAGAAACTAGTTTTATTTAAATTGTAATAATTACTTCAAAAACCGGTGAGAATCGCTCTGGTAGTATGCGTAACAGTAGTTAGTATAATAGTACTGTAGTAGCGTACCTATCCTACACCCGCGCCAACTGACTGACTGTGTATGTGCAGGGTGTCTTATTCAATGATTATCCAAAAAAGTAGGGATATTAAAAAATAGGAATTGATTTTGGCTTTTGCAAAACTGACAGTGCTCAAGGTGCCACATACTTACAAATGGAACTTTAATTCACGACTAATTCACTTCTTTCTAAAGAAGACTAATTTAGGAAAAATTTTGTTACGCCATTTAAACGCGCGGTCCGCCTCCCAAATCCGCCCAATGCTACCGCAATAATATATAAGTCACCAGTAGGAATTAACGTATCTTTCCCTTTGACGACTAGATAATCCTCGAAGATAACCTCAGTTATTGTTCTCAGGAGATATCCAGTGCCGTCTTTAAGGCAGGGCCCGCAGGGCCCTGGCCCGAGGCCCCGAGGTAGGCAGGGCCCCACAATTCTGAAAATTTTCGATATACAACAACAAATTTTAAATTTTATAACATAATAAGAAAAATATCAAATCACACACTTGGTAAAATAGAAACAAGATTTAGAAAATTTGTTTAAAAATTTATTTTTGCACTAAAATAACAGTAATTATATACAGCTTAAAAAACTTTTTTTCCTTACATAGGCCCCAGCCAGTACCTTGGCCCATAGCCTCGTTGATCCTAAAGACGGCACTGGAGATATCCATACGTTGTTCGTATAGTTTTATTTGATGACAGATGACGTTTACAAAACATTTTGTAAGTTTACGTTAACTTAATATTGCGTTTAAAATAAAGTTAAATGTATGCGTATTTTGGATAAAACTGATAAAATAACTGAAACTGGTAAATATATGTTTATTTGCATTACTGATTATCTGGCAATTGAGGAGGAGTTTCTGATAAATGAATGAATAAATCTACTTAAAAGAAAAATAAATATTGTCAAATCAGGGCCCCGTTCAAACTGATTTAAATATATAACTACTTAAATGTCTTTGGTATTCGAAAACATTTCATCGATTTAATTCCTCCCGTAATAAGACGTAAAATCTAATACAAAACACAAAAATAACAAGTTTTCTACAACAAATTGCTGCTGTTATGAGTAGGAAGAAACCCAGCATTATGAAAATTCGCCAAGCGTTCTCTTTTCTCTGATTTCGTTTCGATTTTATATTAAACTAGCTGTGCCCGCGACTTCGTATAGAATAATTTTTAGTTATTTTTTATTATTCTTCCCTATTCGAATCGGATTTATAAATAATTTATAAATTTTTCAATATGTCCAAGAAATTACCTTTGAGTAATTTCATTATTAAGTAGACTTAATATCGTGGATAAATTCGTCTCTTAGTTTACATTTGCAGTAGTTTTCTAAATTTCTTTACTATTCTAAAGTATCTTGAGCCGGTTTTTATCATATTTCTATATGACTGTACACAGACGGGTGAGAAAATCGGAAGAGAAATAATGTAAGAAATGCTCCGATTATTTACCCCATCTGGGGTGGATAGATGAACACGCGTTTCTAGGTATCCACCCTAGGGTGGCTGTTGTTATTCGACAGTAATACCAGCCAAGTAATTTTATTCGTTAAATAGTTATTAGATATTTTATATCAGGACTACAAAAATCGGTCCTAAAAGAAATCCTAGAAACACAAAGTAACTGGACACAATACTCTTGTATTTAGGGTTGATGAAAAGGGTGTTCGTACATTTGTACTGCAACACGTGTACACAGTTTTTATTTTAAGAATTTTAGAAATATATAATTTATTATTTTTTAAAGTAAAAAAGGACAAAATTTCTATAGGCCGTCAGTTAAAAGTTATCCATTGAATAAACAACCTGGAAAAATTAAACAATTGAGCTATTTTGCTCATACGCCAAAATTCATCAAAATTGCCAGTATCAGAAACTGACCAACAATTAATGAATGTTATCTTTCACCGAGGTAGATCTACATTTAAAATTTCGGTTAAAAGTTTTCTAATATATGAGTGGCATATTTATAATATTTGCCATCAATATTTTACTAATACTATAACCATCGATACGCAATGTGAAGTAATCACCATTATAGGTATAATAATTTTTTACGTGAAATAAATATTGATATTCCATTCGATGTAAGATAAAATTTCTTTTTGCAGGCTTTGCAAGGCTTTGGCGTTGACAGACATTTACTCGGGTTAAAGTTAACTGCAATTGAAAATGGTATAGACGTACCAAAATTATACTCTGACGCTGGATTCCGCCGAAGTGCTCATATGAGAATTTCTACCAGTCAGGTATGCATCTATCTTTTACTTCTAGAGGAAAATTCCAACATAAGATGGCATTTAATTTAAAGTCGAATTAGTGCGACACAACAATTATAGGTAACGTAAGTAATATTTAACTTATATTATCATCAGCATTACAGCTGTCGAGTGTAGAGTTCAAAATACCCCTCGTAACAGAAAGCGAAAAGATTTCTCCTATAAAAGAAGGCAAAGCCGCAGGTTTTAGGTCCTTCTATGTACCTACCGTTCCATTGGCCTGTTGAATTACATTCGCAAAATGTTTAAGACTAGTTTCTAACACGCTCTGTCGCGTGTTGGCACCTTGGTGGCCAGTTTGGATTCTAACAGGAGCGTTCCACTGTTGGTGCGATGATACGCATCTACTTTCTGTTAAACATGCATTATCCTATAGTGTAGTAACATCAGCGATAATTCTTGATATAATTATCCCCTTTAAATTTGCCATGGTGGGGAGAAAATTCCGCCTTTGTGCGACAAGGCCATCCGACACTGTACATCCAAAATCTACAGGTGTTCAGCAGTATATATATATATATATATATATATATGTATATATATATATATATATATATATATATATATATATATCACAATATTGATTCTACGTCCTTTCATTTCGCATTATTGTAGCGCACCACCACCACTTGTAGGCAATTTTTATACATTATGACTGCGAATATTGGTCCATTAAACAATTTCAAAGATAGTGTTTAACTCATTTCTTTGTAAATTTACCATATGTCGATATATAAATATTCGTATATTGCCAGACAGAGGGAAAGCAATCAGGACTCCATATTACAAATTATCCAGAATCCCCGTAATATACGTAGTTTTTAATTCATTCTCCTGCTTAACGCAATTCCTTTGTATGTTGCGACGTTGCCACTCTTATTGGTTATTCCGCTTTGTAATATTTTATTTATAGTAGGTGATATTTTGTTTATGTAGGTATTCGATAGATTCCTATAGTCTGTTTTTTCTTCGCAGGAGACAAAAATAACAGATCTTTATTAGATTCGTTTAGCACGAATAATACGGTTTTATGATTCTGGTTCAGATTAGATTTAATTTTAGTCACTTAAGTTTCATATATTGTTCAAAATAATGAAATAAATCCACAGAATGATCAGTTACGAAAAATACGCAATAACATTTTTGTCTCCGGCGAAAAAAAAACAGATATCATGATTAATTTACCAACTAGTTATTCGTTTACTAAATACGAAAAAATATCTAGGATTGCCCAGCCGTGATACATTATAGATTGACAATATTATTATTTATTTTACTATTGTAAATAAGTACTAATTGTAGAAATTGACAGGTTTCATAGAAGTTTGTTTTATTATATTGTGACTAATAACCTAATATGGTTTGGCGAAGAAACTCATTTTAATATAAGGTTTTACTGCATTAACTGCCAATAGGTTGTTAATTTCTACAATAGACCGTGGCATATTGTTGCTGACATGAATAACTCCGAAAATATAATTTATTTACTTGATCGTATTGAGTTTTGGTGCTCTCACTGCATCTTAAGGATGAGTGCGACTATTGTACCTAATCTGTACGAAATTGCTCTATACTTAACTAGATTCATTTTTGTGAAAGGTTATTTTCGTTAATTGAGTCCATCTTCCTGTACTTAATCAGAAGGTAACTTATACTCAAACAGAATTATGGGTTGCTTACGAAATACCTAACAAGAGTTCTTTTAGGCATATTAGTACCAAATGTAAAATGTTAAAATATAGTGCAGCATGAAATAAACCGATAAGCCGACGTCCGCATGTACATTTATAAAAATATTACTAAATTCAAAAATACGGGTTTCAAATATCATTCAGTATGAAAGTTTTAGGATATTAGGACGTCCATATTATGTGTAGGTAAATGTAAGGTTAAGAAAACAAGTTTAAAAGTAAAATAACTAGTACCAAGCGCAGTATAAACCATATAATAATGACCTGCAGACCGAATTACTGTCACGGCGGCCTGCCTCAACGGAGACTAGCTATCGGCGCAGGACAGGATTGTAGTGCCCAAGTGTATGCGCAACCACAGGTGCACTCTCTATTCCCTCATTCTCATAGTCCGATGGGACGGTAAACCGACACGACCGGAGAGAGATCAGGCGTTGGACCAACGGTTTTGGCAACGGATGAGGCACTAAAAGTTGTTATTCTTCGTAAAGCTCGTAAAATTCTGTCTTTGCTCTCTCCGTGTTGATGTACTACACCTAAATCATTGCAATGCTTCGAAAGCCCTCTATTTGACAAAGATTTCAAATTATTTATGTCATACAAGAATCCAAAATTGTTGTTATATTCAGTGAGTGCAGTAAATCTGACCATTGTAATAAAAAAATAAATTCTGAATCTATTTTCAGCGGAATGAATAGGCTCGTCATCTACAGCTTCATAATTAAACATTTTATTTTTTATGTGAACCTCTTTCTCTATAAAAGTCGTTGGAATCTCACAACTGCTCTTTTCTATGAATTGGTAGGCTTTTGCAAGTACATTCATTAAAGCTTGTTTTCCGAAAGTTTTGGATCCAGTCACGAAAATTGCGCAAACTGTCAATAACGACCTTTAAATTTATAGTGACCTTTTGCCAGATTTTACTTATGTTATTGCCGCGGTTTAATATTTCGTACCACACGTGTATCGGGATAGTAAATTTAAGATTAAGCACTTCACTTATAATTGCTTGGCAATCACAGAGCATCTTCTGATAGATTTTTCAGATTATTTATATAATAATCGAGAATATATAGTAGAAGAAGAGTGTGGTTTGCAAGATGATGTTGTGACCAGGATTAAGAAAGGAATGCTTCGGTGGTTTGGTCATGTGGAAAGAATGAATGAGGAAAGAGTGACAAAGAAAATTTATGTTGCAAAAGTGAATGGCAGAGTCGGAAAGGTACGCCCTAGGCGAAAATTTATCGACCAAATTAGCGATTTATTAAATACGGGCCAAATTAATAGTACTCTTAACCGACGAGCATGTATGCGTAGGTATATGGATGTGAAGGAGGCGAGAGAGGTGTGTCAGGATCGTGCCAAATGGAAGTCTGTAGTCTCTGCCTACCCTTCTGGGTGACAGACGTGAGTGTTTATGTTATATGTTTTAATCGAGAATATCATCAAACTGATATAATATAGCTTTCACTGAAGCAAATCGGTTTTCCCATCTTGTATCAGGCAATGGTTTCAATATTATCTTCAATTTATCCTTTACTAAATTCCATCTCTTGTTGGATTCGAAAAAAAGACATATTTTTAGATGTAACCAAAGATCAAAGATGTAACCAAAAACCTTGGGTTGATAGTTCATATTCTTGATTTTACCCCCATGTTAATGCTGGCCATATTGGCCTCTACCTCTACAAATTTGAATATTTAATTGATGTTTTTCAAGTTCATAGAGTATGATGTTTGTTAAAAACTCTCCTGTTGATTCTGATACTGCTAAAAACCAAGAAAATTTTCTTCTAAATTACCGGTGGACGTATTCACGTATCTTTATGTAACAGACATTTGTTTGACCCGACTAATTTCTTGTGCATATCCAACATAGCATAGTACTTAGCTTGTTTGTTTTTTCTATAACCTCATTGACTAGCTTGTGACATCAATAAAATGAGCTTATTTTGTGTCTGTGGACTTAAATAGTGATTATTTAGCTGGTTTACATTGCTACGACCTAAGTGGTCACGGAGTGCTAAATCATATTTAGATAATAAGATCAAAGGAAGTTCCAGCTCTAACATGGAGCTCCATGTCAATAGAAGTTGTTGGATTCACTCTGCATGACCTCTGATACTGCCCCGTTTTGTCTTCTTTCTTTTGAAAATCATTTTTTTGTGATTCTGCAGTTTCAAGTCGAAGACTTGTTTTTAACTTCTGCTTCCGACGACATCTTCGCTTCATTCATTTGAGACTCGGTAATCATATCCAAATCCGCAGTTTCAGTGTTCGATGTATTTTGTTTTGATTTCAAAATTTCCGATACCTAGCAGCACCAAGAGCTGTATTAGCTACGGAAACCTCTGCTTTTCTTTTTCGCTTCGGGCACCCGGATTCCTGCTTTCGGTGCGCTTCTTTATCCCTGCTCGGGCCGGACATGATAACTATAAAAGATATAATGATTTAGCAATTCGAATTATGTGGTATTTTTTCAATATATATAACATAACAATAGAACAGAATAAAATATTAAACATAAAAGAGAACACATTAATTTTCTACGGTGGTACTATGTGGTACTGCGGTGAAAATATTTTGGATAAATCCTCATTAGCTATTAATTTAGATTAAAAAATTGTATTCCTGACCTTTATAATATATTATTTACGTGTTTTAAATTCAGCTATTCGTTGTTTTAACAGGTAGTGTCACCTACAGGGAAAAAATTAATATTGTTTACCAAAATAAATCGATTACACAGGGTATAAAATCGATATATCCTCCCTCATAAAATGCCTCGTGAAGCAGATATTTGCCATATTTGCTACGCTTGCCAAGTAGATTGCCAACCGCAGTTGTTTTGTTATTTTAAACTGTTATCGGGAAGATGCTGGTAGTCATTTCTTGTTTGATTTCCCTCTGTCGCCAAATTCAAATTCATTTATTCATTGCCAGAATGTAGTAGATAATATTATGATAAGTTTATTTATTAATGAGATCTTACATTCTACCATTATATTGGCGTGCAATATCTTTAGTCTTAACAATATACAAAAAATAGTATTGAAATTTTATGAGGTTAAATTATTGAAGAAAAACAATGATGTAATCTTTTAAAAATATTTCAGCACCAAATTTTTAAATTACAATAAATACATGTCAAAATTTAATTAATTATGTAAATGGTTATATATACTTAAATGTCAAGTATCTAAAAAATTAAAAATGTAATAAAAAATGTAAAAAAATAAAATAAATATTAAATCACAAAAAGAAAACAAAAAAATTATCAGTTTTTCCATTATTACCATTATTGTAGATTTATTTATAAGTCATATATTCGTCTACACTATAAAAACATTTTGTTTCCAGCCATTCTGTGAGTTTCCTTTTAAAAATAACGAAAGATAGGTCTTTGAAAGTGTTAGGCAATTTATTGTAAACTCTAATGGCATTTATAAATACATTTATTTTATATATCAAGTCTGCATTGAGGCAGATATAGCTTAAACTTATTTCTTGGCATGGCACTTCTACTGACTAAACTTGAGTTAATGATGATGCCAATTACGACATCAACCGAATGGTATGGGTACTGGGGTAATGGACTCTCGTATGCCGCCACTATCATAATATATGAATTTTTTTAAATGTTAATATTCTAATTTTACTTCACTTACAATGAATAATCGACTGAATTTTAAAATAATACGAAATTTCGCGAATTCAAATTATATAATGTAGTTATTTATTTATGGAGGGGTCAACTACCCAATTCACAATACTGCTTGTATATTTTTAGGTGGCTTGCAAGTGCGATGGTTTCATGTGTTACGGACCGCTGGTACCAGACGGATATGCTACGTGCTACAATCCCAGAGACAACGATGTCAATTTCGCAACTTCAGCCTTCGTCTCCAATCCTGTTACCAGCTGCGATAAATACAGGAGGGCACTTGAACAATCACTACAGGATATGCATGATGTTCTTGTCCAAAATATTAAGTCAAAATTGTAAATCTACTAAATATTATAATGAAATTTTACGGTCAGATCAGGGTTGTACATAAAAAAAGAATTATGTAAGAAAGAGAAACTATAAAATATTTGTTAATTGTAAAATTTATAGTGACAAACGAAATTACACATCGAGCTTTAGAAAGGGATGATCGGCTAACTTCGGCTTTAAAGAGCGTAATATCTGTCGCACGAAATGCTCACAGCCTAGTACCTATTAAGAGCTGTTATAACAGTAACATTTACATTGTAATTAGAAATAAACATCTAAAAATAAAAGTAAAATGTTTTTATTTTTTATATTACCATTCTTTCGAAACATGCTAGTTTTAAATTCGGGGTTTTAGAAACTCTGTATATTTTTTTATAGAAGTGGGGGCAAACGAGCATACGATTTACCTGATGTTAAGTGTCTACCGCCGCCCATGAACAACTGCAAACAGCAGTGGAATTGCAGGTGCATTCCCAGCCTTTTAGAAAGGAGTAAGCTCTTTTCTTGAAGGTCCCTAGGTCGTCTCGGTCCGGAAAAATCGCCGATGTAAAACCGAAAAGACGTTAGAACCAGGGCCAACTTTGGAGCACACATCCTCAGCATAATTGGGGGGATTTCATAAGGCCCCACGATTTGTGGATGTCCAGGGAGAGGAGTGCTTTGCGAACCGAGCGCTGAACCCGCCCGAGGTACAAAGGGGTGTTCCAGTTTGTACCCCGGGCAGGAGAGATACAACGATTCAGCCGGAGCCGGTGAGGACACCTGCGTCTCGGCCAGAAAGAGCAGATTCGGCTTCGCCGTCTCGAGATGGTAGTAGACGGCGTTTAGGTTCGAGTGAAGTCCCCTGATATTGCAAAAATTCACGGATGGCGTAGCAGGGGTCGCCTTGGTGTTTTTTGCTCAGCTTGCCCCGAGCAGTTATTGTCTTGAGCGGAATTTTGCACCCTCCCCATAATCTAACATGGTAGGGGCGGGGGAGAGGGGGTTGGACCTTCGGCCACCTGCAATCACCAGACGAAACGCAAAAGCTGAGCTTCCACATCATTCCGGTATTCTGTGAGGTCTGGAACCACCCCGGTTTGAGCCGGCCGGCAACAGCAAAGCTGCCGCGTGGCTTTACAACTGTTAAACTGTATATATTTGAAGTGGACGCGTCCGTCTAAGAGATCTTGTACCTGCAAGGGCTGACAAAGCAGCAATGAAACGTTACACAGGTTTGATTTTTTTATAAGAGGGGAAAACGATCATGCAACTCATCTAATATTAAGTGACTCCCGCCGCCCTTGAACAACTGTATCACCAGAGGAATTGCAGGTGCGTTGCCGGCATTTAAAAAAGAGTAGGCTCTTTTCTTAAAGGTCCAGCTTCAAGGTCGCTGGTGGTAGCCCATTCCACAAAGAAGTTGTGCAAACAATATCGATGATCTTAAGGTCCAGCTCATAATCTCTCTCAGTATCTCTAAAGTAGTAAAAAGCTTTCTAGTATATATTCAGTAATCTATGGTCCAGCTTAGATTCCTGCAGTAGTATCGATACTAGAGATGCCACGAATAGTGAATTGGCCGAATACCGAATATTCGGCAACGCTGTCGGCCGAAGCGCCGAATATTCGGCGCGATATATATGCTTGGTGGGGCGCGTATCATGTATCAAACTCCTCAAACCATTCTTAGAAATAACAAAAATAACTAGGTCAGGTATCTCTTGCGTCTCTAAAGTGATTCCACATGCAGTAACTTTATTAAAATATATGGGAAAAGCAGAGACAGCTGAGAAAGTACCTAATTTAGTCACGATGAGATCTTCACTGCAGGGCGAGCTACAAAGGCGATTCAGCTTCGATGATAAAAACAAATATCTGGTTGCTACTTTTCTGGATCCTCGCTTTAAAAGGAGTTTTCTAGGATTGGTTCAAGCAGAACGAGCAAGACAAAAAAAATTTCTAGAAGCTCTAAAAAAAGTTGTGATTAACCAAGTAGTACCGATGACGATTCTTCTCCAGCGCATAAGAAAAAGAAACTTGAATGAAAATGATAGGACTGTTGAAGTTGAAAATTGAAATACACGACAGTTTCTGGAACTGCTTTGAAGAAGTCGCTGCAGATAATATGGGAAATATTGCTAATGATGAGGAGAACGTGGAGAAGAATGCTGTGGCAAACGAGTTGGATTTTCATTTGAAAACAGTTCGCCTAGATCGGAAGGCCGATCCTTACAAGTGGTGGTCAGCAAACGAAAAACAATACCCGAACCTTTCGAAATTTGCAAAAGTTTATCTTTCTTCGCCTGGAAGTAGCGTTTATAGTAAGAGGTTATGTTCTGAGGCTGGTAACGTTTACGATGAAAAACGCAATCGTTTGCTACCAAAAATGCTGAAAAGCTCGTTTTTACCCATCACAACTTACTACTGATTAATTTTAACTACTAAAATGTTGTAATTTGGAAATAAATACATAATTTTGAGTGAAACAACGTGTCTTTTTTACATGATTTGCTATTCGGTATTCGGCCGAATAGTACGTACTATTCGGCCGAATACCGAATAGCAAAAAAAGTGGCCGAATAGACCGAATACCGAATAGTTGCCGAATATTCGTGGCATCACTAATCGATACCGTCGCTGGAAGTAGCCGATTCCACAAAGAAGTTGTGCAAACGCGACTGATGATCTTAAGGTCTCGGGTTAGAATCCAGAGTCGTGTCAAAATCAATTATTGGGTTTTTCTGTCAAACGTTCAGTAGCAGCAGAAGTTGGCAGTGTTACACCCCCCCCCCCCTACCTCAAGAGCAAGTAGTCACCAACGGGTTACCTGTGCCTTATCTCTGTCCCGTCGAGTGGGATTACCGTCCTATCGGAATATGCATAACAATCTATTTGTCTGTCTGACTGTTCGTTCGGGCTAATTTTCGGAATGGTTTTACTTCGGTTTGTGATGAAACATCAATTTTTTGTAAAATCGGTAACTGACGAAATAAATGGTTTGTGAGGGTTATCTCATAAACTAGAAAATATAAGATTCTTATACAAAACATTGATTTGCAGTTTTAATTAAAATTAGCGATTTATTGAAAACGGGCCAAATTAGGAGTAACCTTAACCGACGAGCATGTATGCGTAGGTATATGGATGTGGATGAGGCGAGAGAGGTCTGTCAGGATCGTGCCAAATGGAAGTCTGTAGTCCCTGCCTGCCCCTCTGGGTGACAGACGTGAGTGCTTATGTTATGATTTGCAGTGTTACACAAAGATGGAAAAATAAGATAGAAAAAGAAAGATTGAAGATAGAAATTTCATACACTTTAAAAGACATTACACTACATCGTCTCCCTTAAAGCTTTGATTTTTCAAGCGACTTCAAAAATAGGTGGCTTTTGTGAAAGTTATAAGGTGACTCATAACTTTTTTTTGGTGAACCGATTTTGATGGTTCCTATTTTTATTTGAAAGCTGGTGCTTCTCATGTGGCATATAAATATGATCAAGATTTGACCAGTAGCCCGTCCTTTTTGAGCTATCCTTAATAATGCGTATTTAATTGACTTTGACTACATTGATGATGTTCTCATTTTATTTATGTTGGAGTTGGTTGTACAAAATTTTCAATTTTACCACTTGTTTTCAACACCATTTCACTACAAAACTATGTTGTGCGTATAGGATATATAAGTAACCTATTTCTACGTGAAATTATTAGATGAAAAATTGAATATCTAATATAATTTTAGTTTAAACATTTTCCTATATTGCACACAATTCGCGAAATAGCATAAACTGAGTTTAGTGGTTTCTCGCCAAGAAAACTACTTGCACAAAGATTATCGTTATAGATCCGAAGATTTTCTTGTTTAGGTTCTACGTAGACGAAGTTAAAAGCTGAAGTCACAGCTGATGAAAAATCTTAGCTAACTTTAGCAATAAAATTCAATTCAAAGTAATAAGTAGTTATTGTTTTATTTATACCTTTTCAAAACATAATATACGAATAAACACATTCGAAACAGGATGAATAAGTTATTACAGTCAGAATAAATACGAAATTGAATATAAATAAAACTGTATGTATGTAGGTAAATTACAATGTACAATTAATATTTTACCCAAGACAATTTTGCTGCTTAAGCTATTTTTTAATTTAAAATATAACAACTCCTGTGTCTTCTCTACAACAGATTGTGTTGATTCTTGAAAGAGCATTTAAGGCTTTGATTATTTACATTATTTTTTTAACTAGTTTTCACTAATGATGATAATTGATCTCAAACACTTAAAAAACTTCATTATTATTTTATTTAAAAATAAACAAATGTTGGAAAAATATATAAAATGTAAATATCTAGTATCTATTTATATGTATTTAAGTCATAATTAAATGAATAACATAGACACTTCAAACCAGACTACTTTTCTTATGCAGGAAATATCTAGAACTGGATTAAGAAAAATTTAAGGTATAAAACAAAATTACACTATAATGGTAAATAATTGCGGAATCTCTTAATCTAGCAAAATTAATATTCCATTGAAATAATGCCTGCGAAAATATGATTATTTATGTTGAGGGAATCAACTATACTATAATAAACGGTCTTATGGAAGAATATATATGTTATGGACCAAGTGATAAATAGGACAGTTTGATAAATGCCCAATATGTGTAGGCAATATAATAGAAACTGTTGAAATAACTAAATTGACCGGGTTTCATAAAACCTATTACTTATTAGACAGATTAATAAAAGTTGAGTTAAATCAATATCAATTACATAGCCTAGTTTGACTTGTCATTATTCATATTGCCCAGGCATTAAAAATAGTTCCCTGAATCACTTGGTCCATAACATATACATATTACACAATTTTAAGACTCTTAAAGTTTGAATTAACAAAATACAAAAAAAGCGTAAAATAAAAAGCTTTCCCTTTAAAATACAAACCAATTTTATAATACAATAATTGATTTGTTATGTTATTCTTACTGATTTTTCTTATGAAACATCCACCGTTTAAACTAGAGCCAATTTTAAAACAACACATGTTAAGTTTAACACTAGTATATTGTTAATGCAAGCAGATGAATCAAGTTACTAAAAATTTACATATTATACAGTTTTGAACTCAATAAATAACAAAATATTTTCTAGATAATATTATGTAAAAACACCATGTGGTATTATTATCTTCTAAAACAGAATGATGAAGATATATATATATATATATATATATATATATATATATATATATATATATATATATATCATATATATCATATATTACATTGCAACTAAATTTTGTATTCATTTTTATTATCTTAATCATCTTAACAATAAACAAGCAATGAAATGTTTCAATTACAAACTTTTAAAAATTCAATTATATTTTAAAGTGGAATGTACATAAATATAATCGAAATATATCCATTCTTACATAAATACTTAAGTTTGGTATTTATTATATTCTGTTGTAATAGAACATAAAAAATAATATTAAATTTAAGATTAAATTCTATAGACAGTGTTCACAGTTAATTAGTTCTACAGTGTTACTTACTACATGTCAAAATCAAGATGAAGGATAATAATTACAAGCTACGCTTCACTCCCGCAATAAACGTTTTAGGTCTGTTTAGTGGTACGCGTGGTACGTGAAGCAATTGGTTCGTTTTTCGTAGTCAGAAATTGTTATCTATGCAAACTTCCCACTGTCCCACCTT
The DNA here is from genome assembly GCA_036936625.1 of Parnassius smintheus behrii. NCBI lineage: Eukaryota > Metazoa > Arthropoda > Insecta > Lepidoptera > Papilionidae > Parnassius > Parnassius smintheus. The sequence continues at coordinate 33,297,599 of JAUPFT010000005.1, read as the reverse complement.
GTATCCAGCGCCGACCACTCGTACCGACTGCTATAAGAAAAAGTAAATAATTATGAAACACCACAGACAGTATTACTAATTTACATTTTTTTTAAAAATTACAGTTTTCGACAACGAATTATCTGAATCGTAAAATATTAAATATTTTTTCTATCGGACAATATTGATTTGTTACATCAAATTAAAACGTTTTCTAATGTTCAAACTAGAGATGCCGCGAACACTCGCGATTATTCGATATTCGGCATCACTCGACATTTTTTTCGTTATTCTTCAAATACTGAATAATAGCTAGCATTATTTGACATATGGTGAATAGTTCTCTAAAATAAACTTTTAATGAACAAATAAAATATATTGAAATAATAATAGTTTTTACAGAATTTATCTCGTATATTTAACTATTTAAATACCTAAATAAATAAAGTTCATACTGTGTAGATCGGAACAAAAGTAAAATTTTAATCTATGGTAACCGCGGTTAACTATGACATCTGGACGTTGAACATCTCAGTCCTTCCCGTGACCATGGGTGCTGTAAAGCTCTCGAAACGTCGGGCATTTAAAAAATTAAATATACGCGATAAATTCCGTAAAAATCAGTATTATTTTAATGTGTAGTGTTCGCGTAAATATAAGAAATCATTAAATACAATATAGACTTAAAAATAATCAAACTTTGATTTTTCTTAAAGAACAAAACACATTTAGTATAAATTATTATCATTAATATAAAAAATACAACAATCAGTCATGTCACGTTGAAGTTAAAGGCTCTATAATTAATATTTAAAGTCCAAAGGGCATATAGTGGTGTGAAAAAAACGAACCTGTCCCAAAAAATAGTCTTTGTGAATAAACAGCTTGCTGGTGTGATTATGTATTGTTTAGCAAACTTACTAAGGATGGATTTGGCATGATAGTTTTTCTTTTTAAGTTACACTAACTATTTCAGTCTTTAATTCAATTGAAATTTTTAATCAAAAATATCTTACATACTTAACTTCAGCACTAGTACACGTTACGAAAATTAAATCGCTGACCGACGTCCCGTCAAGCAAGCTCATCACAAACAGAATTGATTGGATGGGAAATTTCTCACAGTATTAAATGCTAGGTTATAAACGGAGAATTTTTGTATACAAAACAAAGTATGCCCGTAAAATACCTACAAAAAAAGGGTTGCCAGCATTTAAAAATGTAAAATCAATATATGAGACTGATTTCTTTAACTTCATTGTTTTCTTTTCTTATAACTTTAGAAAATCTTTAGATTTTCTAAATACATATTACAGTAACAAATAAATGATTGTTAAGTTTAAGACTACTACAAGCGTGATTTTATTATTTTATAACAATTAAATTATTTTTTATGTCGAGTAATAATGGCGAGTTATTCGGCTTAGGGAATGGCGGTCAACCGGTATTCGACTACTTATGGCATGTCTGGTTCAAACTTCGAAATTAAAATATGCCAAAAAATAGCCATATATTTTAGTCTCCCAGAGTTACAAAAATGGAGTGCTTATAAATGGAAAAATAAGGATGACAGCTAGAGAAGGTAGTGACAGCAAGAGTGCTCACGAGGTCGTAGGGCGGGGACAGTTAGCAGGCGCAGTTGTCGCGCGCGGCGGGCGGCGCGGCCAGCGGGCGGCCGGGCGACGCCGGCTTGTGCTGCACGCCGGACTCCGCCGCGTTCAGGTCCAGCCGCCCGTCTTGGATACTTTGGTATATTTTCTTTGCCGTCTCCAGAAACGCTTCTTCTACATTTTGTCCTCTGCCAATTGGAGTAAAATTAATTAAAAATATTAACTTACGTATATTTAATTATTTAGTTATTATAAGTTAAAAAATAGGGAATCTAAATGTATTATAGAAAATAGCAGCATAAAAGCTGGCAAGCTTATCACGATTATATACATTTACAAAATATTCAGCTAGATATAATAATAACTTCATGCTAGTATTGTTTTCATGAAAATATACACTCATGAACTAATTCAGAGGAAAGCACAAAAAGGTTTACTCGTAATTTGTGTTGTAATTATTGTGCATAGTAGTCACAAACATTAGTAAATATGTACTTATTTTTAAAGTTGTGAAATTTTTTTTCTTATTTACTTGTTTTTATGTAAATACTGCGTAACAAAAAAAGAATAAAAATATTTCGAAGACATGTGAAGTTCGTCAACACGCAATGGGGCTGCGCGGCAAACACTTCCTTGCCCTAAAACCCTCTCAGAAATGAGGGGAGACCTGTGCCCAGCAGTGGGACGTATATAGGCTGTAACTTTACTGCGTAAAATTGCGTTCTTTTAAATTATATTTTAATTTAGATTATGACTGCCTTGTTTATTGTGTTAAGTGTGAATTGTTGCTGCAAATAAAATGAGATTACCAGATCGAAATATAATAAATGGTGTAGTTGTAGCACGAATGGGTCGGCTCCACCGGGAAGGACCACGCTCTCACGGAATACCAGCGTCAAATAGTACCTTAATAATGCTGCTGTGTTTCGTATGGTGAGTGTAGAGAACCGCCGACCCTTTTTACTGGAAATGAGGCATTCCGTCTTAGTCCTCACGGGTGACAACGCATCTGCATTCATGTAGGTGTCTATGGGCTAGAGCAACCACGTAACATCAGGTGGACTGTGAGCTCGTTTGTCACCCTATCCTAAAAAAAAACGCCCCTCAAGTTGCTAGGGCTATTACATTAATTGATTTGACGAACATGTGGCGCAAACATTACGTGTATTAAAATCTGTGGTATAACGAGTAGTGTCAAGAGGTATCCCGATCCGCCATAAGGTACCGGACAGTATACGACAATCGCAGGATTGGGACGTAAACAGAAAAATTGTAGTCAGAGATGACCGGCTCATTTTTACCAGCAAGCTTAGAAACCGGATCTTAACTTTTGAGGTAAGAACAAAGCTCCAAGAAGTTCGAGGCGTTACAGTAAGCACAATAATGGTGAGAAGATCGAAATCCGTCGAAATAAATTCACACTTGTCAACCATAGGCCCCCTGGTACATACGTCATCGAGTAGCTGAATGAAACAATAAACTGAATATTATTTGCGATTTAAGACTAGAAGATGGGGGCTTACTACGAGTGTGACAATTTTTGAAATAGTAGTGACTGGATTGAATCCAAACGGCATAAAACTAGTTGTAAAACATGGCAAGTAAAGAGTACGTACGTTTTAGCACTGGCTTCTACAAACATAAGACCATTTTCATCAGCAAACTGTTTAGCTTCCTCATATGTAACATCTCTCTGACCATCTAAGTCTGACTTATTGCCAATTAGGAATATTACAGTGCTTGGATTTGTCAAGTTACGTGTATCTGTAAGCCAACTACTTAGATGATTGTATGTAGATCTGAAAGGTAAATAAACAACACAGTTTTAAATTGATGTTAATTATGAAGCAATGCCAAGTAAGGAGGAATATGCTTTTAGAATTCAACAAAACATCCCTTTTATAAGTGAAGATCTAGATTATTGTCCGCGCACTCTAACTTGGCCGGGCTGAAGTTGGCTTTTGCGCATGTAAAGACGCTAGTCGCTAGAGATGTGCCACTTCATATTCGCTGCTAACATCGAAGGCATTTTTTTGTTTATATCGATAATACCAATTATTTAAAATTATTATTTTAATAAAAATATCTTTGTGTATTTCAACAAAACAATAGTATATCTAAATCTAATAAATAATTACGATAAATATTTTGAATATATGATAAATACACGATATTAGCAGGGACAAAAAATTCTTTCAGTAGCCCCAAAATAATATAATTACAATATTGTTAAATAGTCGTATTTATACAAATGTATTAATTTTTTATTTACATATTATGTGTTAAGATATGTAAATATAATATGGATATTTACTTAATTTACTTGTGATATAATATCATAATATATTTTGTTAAATATAATGTGTATTGACTGGCTGGTAGAGAATGCCTTTAGGCATTAAGTTCACCCATTGTATCTTTTTTTAATGGAATGTAATAAAAATTTAAAATTAAAGATATAATAAATTAATCTGATGTGATGTGATATGTAAGGATCGTGACACTTGGCAATCTGTTCTCTCTGGCTACCCCGTTAGGGATTGTGCGTGAAGATAAGTAAGTAAGTAAGTAATAAATTAATGACTGTATTTAAAACGATATGTTGAATTAATTTACCAATGAACAATAAAAAAAAACACGTGTGCAGTTCACAAGCGATAGAAGTGGAACCTTTAGTAAATTGTGAGAAAAATTGCTTTGTATAGCGTAAAATCTACTTCATTTAATAGGTAAAGTCAAGTCATTTATCAAACAAACATTGATTGGTTCAAGGTGGTACGTCAAATACTACTAATCTCAATGTATATAAATAACGTGTCACATTGTTTGTGTGCAGTTTGGTCCAACTTGAGAGATAGGATAGTTTTTTTGCCCATGAGTGACACAATTTTTTTGCGAATTTAAGGAATTTTAATAGGACATGACAAAGAGGTCGTCGAAAAGGGCAGAACAATGTCTGCCTGGCAAGCTAGGTAGTATAATATAAATCGGTAAGTTATAAAATCGTGGATTGTTATGAATGGATTGATTATCATTTTATTCAATATTGTTAATCTTATTTGTTTAATAAATTAGTTAATTTTTATTTTAAAAGTTATATTCTATTATATACAAAGCGGAGACCAAGATAAAGGGAAACTATATAATGTATTCTATCTCATTCTTTCGCAGGTTGAATCCTATAGTTATATTTATATATTTATTTCTTTTCATCGAGTTTCAAATCACGATTCCAAAAAGTTTTCACTTCAATAAAATATAAAATAAAATGGAATCATAATCGATATTAACGGTAATCGATACTACGTAACATTTTTAATCAGTGGTAATTCTAACCGCGCAATATGCGTGTTCACATGTCTAGTTTCAGCTATTGCCCACCCTCCCACACCTCTTGTTACCATTTTGTTCCTAAAACCTATATCTACCTACACAGCCTCGTGCGACTAACTTCAGCCCGAGCAAGTTAAATTGCGCGAGCTATACTTTTGTTTCGTTTAAACGATTAAGGGTTTCCTATAGAACACATTAAGTTTTTTTTTTTATTTTATTAAATTAATTTACATACATACATATTTAAGAGCCAGACATGCTCTCATTACAACAACGTCGATGACAACAAGTCTGACTACTAGGGCTTTTATTGTATGGCTTATCCCATGGTCTGATCAGCAGGGTGAAATACTTTTTGTGTAAGCAGTCTTTCCGAGTCATTGTCAACGGCTGCTCTTACGAGACAGTGGCAATTAATGCCAGAGTTCCTCAGTGATTTGTCATCTCCACAACTCTTTGCATGTTGAATACTAATATTTGCTTATACTTGGTATCTATGGGTATGCAAATGACAGCACAGCTGTGTAGATATCAGCTGGGTGCTGAAGTCAGTTGGGATAAAATCCAATAGGAAAGAGAAACCAACCAAGTCATGGCTACTAAGCCTTCCGCCACAACAAGGAAGAAACCCGTTCGGGAGGGGGGGGGGGGTTGGAATGTACCAGATTTACCAGTCTCAGTAGCTAGGTTTCCAATGTTTTACAGGAAAAATTACTGAGATTGTGAGCAGGAATAGAATGACTTAATTCTTCTCTGGGTTGCATCATCTGACCACTTGACGCTCAGCTGGTCTCCACCCATTCGTTGTCGATATATCATGCTTTCAAACCAGTTTGCTTCCTTGTTCATAATACGAACAGTAAAATAGTAAAATTATTTGTCAATATTATGTGTCTTCAAGGCAAGAGCAAATAAGCTTTTGTTATGTATGCATCATTATTTACCATCTGGGATAGTAGTCAAGCACTTGGTTATATATATATATATATATATATATATATATATATATATATATATATATATAGATTTACAGAAACAAATTGAGATACAACCATTTTGAATATTCTGTAGGATTGTCTTGGAAGTCAAAGAAGTGAACAAGATGGGTACGATATTGCTCATGTCATTCATCATTGCCATGATTTTATGGACTGCTGTAACAAGAACAAAGAAGAAGTGTGGAGTGTAAAACTCCTTTTCTGTGTGAGTCCATCTAGGTGGTCATGCTTTCTTTCAAGTAGACTGTATGGTATGGTACGGCATATATGTTATGGTAAATGGCTAGCAGCTGACTTTTTTTTATAGGATAGGGTGACAAACAAGCACACAGTCCACCTGATGGTAAGTGGTTGCTGTGGCCTATAGACATCTACATTTATCCTCGATTACGAATCAAAATGTAGTTGTCACCCGTGAGGACTAAGATGGAATGCCTCGTTTCCAGTAAAAAGGATCTCTGGTTCTCTACACTCACCATACAGAACACAGCAGCATTAACCTACTATTTTATGCTGGTATTCTGTGAGAGTGTGGTCCTTCCCCAGTCAATCCAGTAATTCAAATAAAGATGGATTAAGATGAAATGGATTATGGCAATTATTATACTGACTGTCTACAACTTTGAGACCAGAACAGGGCAGTGCTTGTAGGTAGTTCAATTTGGCAAAAAATGGATAAGAGGATGGTACCAACTTAGAAAGACTTCTACACACAAAAGGAAAGATGTCTACCAGCTTTGAAGTTGCTCCCAGGTGTTAGTATGAGTATTTTCCATTAGGCGCAAACGAAATCTTTTTTTTAAATGCCATGTTTCGGAAGTCATAAGATTTTTCTGGTATTTTCTATAGTCAACCCCCTAGGGATTATTATTTATTACCAACAATGCAATAAGAGTTTTGGGAGAAATATTCTTGAGGTCAATAGTTTGAGTTCTGTCTATTTTGAGGAGAATGGCAGTTAATTTTTTTCAACAGCATAAATAGTTAATCAACAGATCTCAAAAATTTAATAGTTCTTGGCCTCTCCTATACAAAAGTTTATTTAAAAAAAGTAGCATAATGTATAATCAAAAAAAAAAATCATGTTGTTTAATTCAATGTTGATCATGAATTGCCCAATCTAAGCTTTTGAATTAAATAACAGATGTTGACTCCACTGCTTGTTGTTGCTAATTAAAAGCAGGGTGTCATACTTTCAGTAAACAGATTTGTTTTGACCACCTTATAAAAGTCATTTCATTTAAAATTAGGTTAAACTTTCCAATATGGACCATCGATTTCAAAGCCCATATTTTTTTTGTAGATAGTACTCACTAAAAGAAAGCGTTTTGCAAAGTTTTAGGTTGCGGAAACTTACGGTTCATGAGATATATTTTTTAAATTTTTCATACAAATTGGCAAATAACACGCAATTACACCAATTACAAAATGAATTTGACAAATCATTGATGTCAAACGTCAATTAGTGTAGGGTTCCGAATATTTTGAAAGTATCGATACGTACTCGATACCAAGTATCGTATCAAAAGTATCACTACTACTTGGTATCGAGTACATTTCGTTAATTTTGGAGACTAGGGGGGGTAAGAAGCCGGGAAGTTGTGCTCCGGCGCTCCGTGGCAGCTCCGGCGCTGCGGGGTGAGCAGTGCCTCCGCCCTAGCGTAGGGAAGCACAGGCACCTGGGCTCGCTTTCGCAGCTTCGGCTTTTTGGTCGCCTTCGGCGACCAGCCTCAGCCGCTACGGCGATCTCGGTGCCTGCACTTCCCTACGGCGGGCGGACACTGCTCTCCCTCCGCGCCCCCGGGCTCTTATATACACTCTAGGGGTAGGGCAGACAAGACCACGTGGATAGTGGGGTGCTCTGATTCGGTTTTGGGTACTTTTTGAATATTAAATAAGTAAGTCAATAAGTAAGTAAACACTTTATTGTAGTAAGAATTAGATAATACAGAAAGTTGAAAACAATAAAATAAAAATACAAAAGCTGTACTAATTAAGAGATACAAACAAGTTGCAAACAATGAAATACAAGTACTAAGGCGGAACTTAAATAGAGTAAACTTTATTCTACTTTGTATACATATATAATTGCACTTATCAGCTCTTCCTATGCATCTAATGAGTTTGTCATAATTTTTCGTCTCCAAAATTAACGAATTGTACACGATACCAAGCAGTATTTATACTTTTGATACGAACTTGGTATAGAGTAGGTATCGATACTTTCAAAATATTCGGAACCCTTCACTAACTGACGTTTAACATCCATCATTTGTCAAATTTATTTTGTAATTGCGTGTTATTTACCAATTTGTATGAAAAGTTTAAAAAAATATATCTCATGAACCGTAAGTTTCCGCAACCTAAAACTTTGCAAAACGCTTTCTTTTAGTGAGTACTATCTACAAAAAAAATATGGGCTTTGAAATCGATGGTCCATATTGGAAAGTTTAGCCTAAAATTATATTCATTAAGTTTTTCAGCTATATAATGAACATTAACTTCCTTGCAAAATAGCCAAATGTAACTATTTTTTAATGTGTGAATTTTTGAACAGAAATTATAGAAGTATGACGTAATCAAACACATTGAATTTGTCACGAAATATTAACTTTATACACCTTTATCATAGAAAAGTATTATTTTTCAAGATTAAAGCGATGTTTGTAAATATTGGCAAATATATTCCAGTGCCGCCATTATTCACAAGTTTACCCATGATAGAAGACATGACACACAAACATGAGTCAGGTTAACATACATCGGATAACCAATGTATTAACCTGAATCAAATTTACAAAAATTAAATTATACCCTCATAATTATAGCACTTACCTTCTAGTGATATCATATACCATGAGAGCACCAGCAGCACCTCTATAGTATGACCGCGTAACAGCTCTAAATCTTTCTTGACCAGCAGTATCCCAGATTTGTAGTTTAATTTTTTGACCAGCAACTTCAATTATTCGAGTCCCAAATTCAACACCAATTGTATGTGGACAATCTGCCATAACTGTAAAAAAAAGCAAGTTTAAATGATTTACATGAAAATGGTTGTCTCATCTAATAAGGGCAAGGCTGCACTGCCTTTTAATGTCCCACAGCTGTACCTGTCTCTTTATAAAATAACGAAGCAGGAAATTACATTGTGTTGTTACAGTGCCGGTTGACATACTTCCATAATTTTAAATTTATTACTTTCCACCAGGCATAAAAGAACCAAATCGTAACCAACAATTTCAGTTGTGCAGAAGTCATGGTTTTTTTTTGCAAATCATTAAATCATTCTGTGCATTTCTTATAGCAGAGCTTGCAATAGAGAATATAAGTTAATTACAAATAAAATCATGCAGTACATACTTACATTTTTTTTCTGTAAATTGATGTAATAAACATGATTTTCCAACCCCCATATCTCCAATTATAATATATTTAAAAATATATGAATAGTTGTAGGGCCCCGACGTCATTATGCTGTCCGGTAATAAAAAATATAAATAAGGTTTAGGTTAACATTCAAGCATATAATTCCATAACACTGCAACTACAGGAAACAACGACAAGCTGTAAAAAACTGCATTTTAAAAGTGTTTCGACACTATTATCACAAATTAATATCAACAAACATGAGTCACAATACTAGGGTATAATTTCAAAGCTATAACAGATATAAATTGTTTATTTGTTATTGTATTACATTTAATATTTGGTATACGACGTCACGTCATTAAACTTATTTTATTTTCGTTTCACCCTTTAACTTCGGAAATAGTTTTATATAATATCAAAAATACCTCTTTCACCAAGTTTAAAAATAAAACATATTCCAATAAAGAATTGATTGCGCACAATTTAAAAAACTATTATTGAAAATAAAAATTAATGTTGCTGTCTTACATTAAAAGTTAAGCCTCAAATTACGTTCTTGATTGAAGTAACTAATTTTTCTCGTGAACTTATATTTGATTTTATGTAAGTAGGGATTTGTAAACTCTTGATAAAAAGTAGAATTTGACACTTGACCAATAACTAATTACCACCTTTATAATAATAATAGAATAATAAAAACGTAGGTAGTGATTTTATACTCCTTGCGACCTACCTTTATACCAAAGAGTATAGAACTATCCAACTTACACCATAAACTTAGGATAGTGCTTAGAGTAATACGTTAGTACTCTTATTAGTTTGTGTTTGTGAACGTACTCTTATTAGTTTGTGGAGGGAACTATGGAGTGTAGAAGTAATGAGTACCAACTCCCATAGTAGAATAGTTGAAAAAGTGGTCATCTGAAAATAACAGCTCAAAAACTCTCCACAACAGCGCTGGAGTAGCTACTAGGATGAAATGAACTTAGCAGTTGTCACCGGTTTAAGTGTGCTGCTAAACTGATCAGTAGCTCTAAAATCTAAAATAATTTTATTTAGTAAATTTAACCTCGAAAAAGTCGTCTATCCCGCTAATATTTTTCGGTGCGTTCTTTAAAATTTACCCCGTAGCTATAGTGGCGCCACCCTTATTTAAAGGTTTTTATGGACACTTTTTAATACACAGTCTGTACTCCTTACTTCTACACTCCATAGAGGGAACTCTCTAGTATAGCGGTACTCTAAGTGTGTTCCGCGGAACCCTAGGGTTCCGCAATACCCCTATAGGGGTTCCGCAAGAATTTAGAAAAAAATCAAAACACTTCTCTCTGGTCACTGGTCGAAAGTTTTGACACCGCCCGCCGCGCGTATACTTGTGAGCGCGCAGTCCCTTTGACAAAAGCCGCCTCTGAATTAGACGCTATAGTTGTGAACAAGTGACTTTCAGCTCTATCTTCAAAAACATAAAGTCGAGATTATTTTCAACGCATTTTTTGTGTTTCTATTTTTATTTCCGCTTTTTGTTTATCAAAGGCGCCGACTCGAGTATTTTTGAGAATGTTGAAATTCGAGTCTAGGACTAAGTATAAAGGCGGCGATCGCGCGTCGCGCCTCATCAGTCAGTTGACGATTAGCGTTCGGAGCGATAAGTTCCTACCTACCTACTTACAAGCTGGCTAGCGAATTGCGGAGCTTACACGTGATATGAAACTGGTGTTCATTCTTCTACTGCCTGCTGTATTCTGATTGTATCAGTTTTGTACATTTCTTCTTTGGACTAAACTTTGTCTCATAAACGCAGTAACGATTGTGCATTATTTTGACCCCACCATCCTGACGTGTAACATTATTAATACAGAAGAACGTTGGCTTAAAGGCGTTAAACGTGTTGCAACAACATCTTCTAATGATGCTGAATGTTCAAAAGCAGTACGCGCGGAGAATACAGCAATTACCGATCCAGACGATGATGCCACGACGTCAAGCTCCACTGTTTCAAAGACGAAAAAAAGGAAGTATGATGAATCATATATCAATTTCGGATTTGTTAATTCCAACGGCTCACCTCTCTGCATGTTATGTAGTAAACTGCTTCTTAATAGTTCCATGGCACCTGCCAAATTGCGCAGACATTTAGAAACTGTACACCCCGAGTCTAAAGACAAGAATAAAGAATTTTTTGTTCGTAAAAAGGAACAGTTATTGGAAAGTCAAAAAAATATGATGCATGTAACACAAACTATCAATGAAAAGGCCACAGAGGCATCATATTTAGTTAGCTATCGCATTGCACAAGCAGGTGAAGCGCACACTATCGCTGAGAACTTAATAAAGCCATATGTGTTAGACATAACAAAATGCATGCTCGATGAAAAATCTGCAAAGCATCTTCCTACTGTACCGCTATCAAACAATACTGTTTCACGGCGAATCCATGATCTAGTTGAATTCTGAAACTAGTTGCACGTCTACAAAAAACACGATTCGCCTTGCAAATGGATGAGTCAACTGATGTCACTGGTCTGGCTATCTTGCTGGTTATCGTGAGATATCCATATGAACGTTCTTTTGAAGAAGACATGCTTATGTGTTCACCGCTGCCCACAAACACTACCGGGGAAGAAATTTTTAATAAAATAAACATATTTTTTAAAGACAATAATCTTAGTTGGAACGATTGCCTTGACATTTGTATAGATGGGGCCAAGGCAATAACAGGTAAAACAGCAGGAGCAGTATCACAAATAAAAAGTAAAGCGCCTAATTGTAGTTCCATCCATTGTATTCTGCATAGATAAGCACTTGCGATGAAGCAAATGTGGTCAAATCTAAAATTAGTTATGGACGAAGCGGTAAAAATAATTAATTTTTTCAAATCACGACCACTACAATCCCGATTGTTCTCATTATTGTGTGAAGATTATGGCAGCAAACATAAAACACTGCTGCTCCATACAGAAATGCGATGGCTGTCTCGGGGCAAAACTTTAACAAAGCTATTTGAACTTAAAGCCGAGTTACAAATATTTCTTTCAGCAGATAAAGTTTCTTTTAATTTGAAAGACCGTTTGTATGATAAAACTTGGTTGTTCCGATTGTCTTTTATGGCGGATATCCTTCAAAGACTGAACGAATTGAATTTATCATTGGAAGGTAAACAGACAACAGTGTTCCAGGCCTATAACAAAATAACTGCCTACAAAAGAAAATTAGATTTTTGGATTATTTGCGTTGCTAAGAGAGAAATGGAAAGCTGTACGTCACTCAGTGAGTTTGTTAGCGATAACGGCTCAGAAATGTTTCAAGATGTTGTGTTTGAAGAATTGGTCCAATATCTCACTTCGATGCGCGCATCTTTTGAATAGTATTTTTCCGAAGAACAGAATACAAAAATGAAGCTGAATTCATGAATTCATAATCCTTTTTTACCCAACTAGCAAAAGCACGAAAGTATGTCAAACGAGCTATATGAATCTCTTTTAGAAATGTCATCAGACACAAGTATGGAGTCACTGTTCAAAACGACGCCTCTTAACGATTTTTGGTGCAGAATCCGTGATGAATATCCAATGCTTGGCAGAATGGCTCTGAATATTCTTCTCCCGTTCCCAACAACATATTTGTGCGAAACAGGATTCTCAACCTATGCAGCCACGAAAACAAAATATCGCAATAGACTGGACGCCGAACCTGATATGAGACTTCAAATGTCTTCTATCAAACCTGATATCAACCAATTGATGAAAAATAAAAAACAGTTTCATACCTCCCATTAGTTAAGATTTTGTTAATGTTTAATATCTTCTATTATTTTACTTGCCATGTGATAAAGTAAGTAATAATTAGTAACTGTTACATTGTACCTTCATTATGCTTATATAATAAAGAATACACTTTTAAAAACTATTGTTTTATTGTAGGGTTCCGCCAAGTATTTTGCTTGTCAAAAGGGTTCCGTGGCTAAAAAAGTTTGAGAACCGCTGCTCTAGTATATATACAGTAATCTATGAAGATAACCTACAACCTTCAATGTACAATTCTACATAAATTGAGTCAACATACTTGTCTTTCTTTTTCGAATTTAATTTTCAAATAAGTCAAAAATAAGTAAACAAATATATATAAGTAATCAAAGATGTTGCGTATAAGTTTAGCGTGAACAAAGAAATGTCAAGTGGTCATCTTTGGTCTCTTTTTACACTTCTAAATAAAAAGTTAATAAGATCGTATTTATTTTGTCCAAAATCGCACTGGCTGATTTATTCGACAAATGTAATTTTAATTAAGTCGTATTATTCATTGTGATGTCTGTTTTTGTAAATATTATAATTTAATTTCATTAATTAGAAATAATGTTGGCCATTATTTGTCAAATTTATTTTGTAATTGCGTGTTATTTGCCAATTTGTATGAAAAGTAAAAAGAAATGTATCTCATGAACCGTAAGTTTCCGCAACTAAAACTTTGCAAAACGCTTTCTTTAGTGAGTACTGGTCCATATTGGAAATTTTAACCGAAACAAATATTTACTGCCATGGACAGTATCGTCGGTATTTCTTTTTAACATAATGATAATCAAATATAAATAGTTATATACCTAACTATAACTAAGTAAATACCTATTTATATTTTATAAAATATTTGCTGGTGAAATAAAAAACGGGGATACGGAGTACATCATGGCTGCTTTATTTTTCATATCTTAACTATTACTTTTAATAATTAAAAACATTTAATAATTAATACATTATAGAAGTTTATTTTAACCTAAATATGAATGTAAACTTAATAATTTAAGTAAGGAAACTTGTAGGAATCTGTTAAATAAGATTACTCTGTTTAAAGGCCAATATGTTTATGACGCTACTCTCTCATCTGTCCCTGAAAAACGTAAAGTAATAATAAACTTATTATCGTTTTAGCTGCATGACTTTAAGAACATAATAATCATAACTGAGACTAGCCAAATACGCTGGAGATATTAAAGTGCACCATGTGTCTGAGGATATATTTGCACTCCTTATTCTCTCAATCTGTTATTTTTTTGCGCCCGAAGCAAATATGGGCAAACCTCCGGAAAGCGGGGGAGGGAGGCGGTGAATGCTCATAGCATACCATGCAGCCGGCTGCGTGGTTATGTGGAGACTTTTACCCACTAAACACCGCCTTTATGGATTGGCTTACCGATCTGACGAGAGATCTCTAAGCCGTATACGAACGCGACCCTCCTTGGCAGAAAGGAGGGCGCAGATCTATGTTATATGTATGTATATATGTATGTTAAGAAAACGGTCTCCCATCTACGGACTGACCGCGACAAGTGCAGCTAAATCTCGTAGATCTATTGAACGCCAACTATTACTTAACCTGAGATGTCCTCAAATCTAAAATTCAAGCGGTTCATTGAGTGGAAGGCCAAAGCAGCTGCAAGGAAGCTAGGAGTCCTGGCAGTGGTGTGGCGATACTTCACACTGGGAGTGTTGCTGCCATATATGGGCTGGTGCTGCAAAATGCCGCCTAGCAGATATGGACTCAATGGAAAGGCGTGCTAAGAGGCTTATTGGTGACCCGAAATTGGTTAAAACCAATCTTACTAGCCTCGAACACGGGCAAAAAGTCGCCAGCCTTTCGGTTTTCTACGGAATCTATTTCGGAGAGTGTGCGCTGGAATTGCATAATTTAATTCCTCCCTCTCCCTTCCACCATCGGACAACCATACGTTCGGCCAGTCTCCACTCTTTCCTTGTTGACTTACCACGCATTCGAACCAAACGGTTTGCTACGTTGTTCAGCAAAAAAGTGGAATAAGTTGCCAGCAACTTTCTTCCCATCCGATCACAGTGTGGGTGCCTTCAAGGCGAGAGTGAATAGGTTTTTATTAAGTCAGTGCGATTCACCATCTTAGGCTACATCACCACTTACCATCAGGTGGGATTATAGCTAAGCTCTGGCTTAGAACAATAAACAATAAATCACGAGTTACTCCTCACTACGACTAACACTATAGGCGCAGGCAATTAAGATTTCGGCACACTGTCGTCGGCCATCAAGCAAATCGGGCATCGAGCGTTGTGAGTATCAAATACTACTGACTGCATACTATCCTGGGTCCTGACACACTGAAACGATAGCGGCGCTTCAGGAACATCAGTAAATATCTATACCTAACCACGCTAAATTTTAATATTGTAACTTGGGAATATAATCCGAAACTCCACTCAACACCTTGGGGGAAAAAAGCGTTATACTAGTGCCATAAATATAATAATTCTATTACTAGTACTATTGTATTAGTGAAACCCGTGCGGATGGTTAAGTAAGGTGATACATTTTTTCGGTTGATAAATAGATACCACTTAGTTGAAAAATGAAAATGAAAATGAAAAATGTTTTATTAGCAGAAAAATATGTACAAAAGGTAATATCTGTTGGTTTCCTCACTAGGCAAGCCTGTATCGAGGAAACCTGAGACCAAAGTTCACAAGGCATTATTTTATACATTTTATCAGACAATCTGTCTTAATATACCTACACAAAATAGCAATAAAAGAACTGCATAATGCTCAAAATCTAAAAACATAAAAAAAGAAAGAAACCTTTAACAACCAGGCCAGCTTTTATATAACTGCAATGTATTAACTATATATGTATTTACATTTAAAAAGAAAAAGAAAATAAAATTAAAACAACAACAATATTTACCTAAAAATTTCACAAATACCATCTATTAGCAAAAGTCAGTTTTTATCAATTGTTCTGTTTTCTCATATGATAGGGTGACCAAACATTTCCTTATGATTAATTTTGCTGATGCATATTTTTTATTTATAATATTACAGTGTTTGACGACTTTATTATAAATTTGTCTTTTGATAAAGTCGCCAAAACGTTGGGCAAATTTTGTATTGACAGAAGCTATGGATAGTTTATGTACCCTGCGATTTGTCAGTAGTTTGTGGTCATTTGAAGATAATATGTATTTATGTACTGCTAAAGACGTATTCAGCACAAAGAGTTGACGTACAGTAAGTACTCCGGCATCTTCGTATACACTTGCAGTGGGGTATCTGTACGGTTTTCCTAGCATTTCCTTTAAAATCGCCCGCTGTGCTCTCTCAATCTGTACTAAATATGTTTTGGATGCACATCCCCAACATGTGATGCAGTAAGCTATGACCGATTGACAAAGGGCGTAATACACAGACTTTAATATTGCCTTATTTGTTATATAATATAGCTTTCTCATTATATGGATAATCCTTCAGATTCGGTTTGAAAGAACTTCTATGTGCGATTTAAATCCCAAATTTTCGTCAACAAGTACACCGAGATATTTTATAACTTTAACCTGCATAAGAGACTCACATGAACAGCGCAGATTTATGTCGCATGACTCTATATGAATTTTTATATTCAAATTGAACTTCGGACAGGATGCATTTGTTTTATGAAAACATACGTACATCGTCTTTTTTGAGTTTAATGTTAGTAAATTATTCCGTAGCCACAGATAAATTTGCAACATACTTCGCTCGGCGATAGGACAAACAGATTTCCATGAGGGTCCGTGAAAAACAACCGCCCTGTCATCGGCATAGCATATAATGTCAGCATTTTCAAGTGTTATATCATGGATGTCATTAATATATAAGATAAATAATGTAGGTCCCAAAATGCTACCCTGTGGAACTCCAAAACTAACATTTTGTAAGCTACTGATAGACTTACCAATTTTTACGCACTGTTTGCGATTTGTAAAGTAGCTTTTAAACCACTCCAAGGCCCTTGAATACCTGTGGTTTCTAGTTTTTTCAAGAGAATAGAAATAGATATGGTATCGAAAGCCTTGGATAGGTCCAGAAATATCCCAATACAGGATTTTTTTCTATCAAGATGGGCAGACAGAGTGGTCGTTAGTAGGTTTACCGCGTCTTCGGTGTTTTTACCCTTACGAAAACCAAATTGTTTTGGAGAGATACAGTTGCATTTCTCCAGACAATTCACAAGGCATTTATTTACTAGTTTTTCAAGTAATTTTGAAAATACAACTAAAAGCGAGATGGGTCCATAGTTATTAACAGAATTTTTAGGTCCTTTTTTATAAATTGGGCAAATCGATGCGGTTTGCCAACTATCTGGAAAGATACCGCTTGAAAGACTTAGGTTAAAAATGTACGCAAGCGGAGTCATAATTTCGTGTTTGATAAATTTTACAAGCGCGTTGCTAACTTCGTCCATACCCGGTGCCTTATTATCTTGCAACTAACATATAAGTTTTCCAATTTCTTCATGATCGGTGGGATACATGAAAAACGAATTCATTTGTGGATTTGGAGTTCGAAAGGATCTTGCCAGATCAGCCTCATTTAGCTTCATATGAGAGAGAATATTTTCTGCGAGCTTTTTACCAGCAGAAGAAAAATGATTATTTGTGAAGTCGATTGATTCTTGCACATTTAGACCATCTAGTCTTAACAATTCTTTGGGTTCATTTTTATTATGTTGAAGGTGACAGATATTTTTGATTGACTGCCACATCTTTTTCTGGTTATTTTTGTTTTCAATAAGAATTTTATTTTCATATTCAGTTTTAACCTTGCGTAATAAATTTACAAAGAAATTTTGATAACGGGTATATATTTTTTTAAAGGTTATTTTCCGGATCACTCCGAGATTGAAGATGCAAACGATCACGGACGCGCATACAGCGAATTAAACCAGGAGTTATCCAAGATTTTATGTTATACTTGGCTCTACTAATTTTAACTTCTTTGGCATATTTGTTTACGACATCTGTAATGTGTTTTGTGAATATTTCATTAGCTATATTTACATCAGATATATTGCTTAGAATAGACCAGTCGATGTTTTTAAGGTTATCTTTTATGGCATTAAAATCCCTTTTAGATGTGAAACGAGTAGGTCTAGGAGGCTTAAATTTTTTGGAGTTTAAACCAAGCATAACTGGAAAGTGGTCAGTAATGTCACATTGGCATACAATGCCATGTTGTGCTTGGCAACTATCCAAGTTTCTGACGTATATGTGATCAAGGCAAGCAGACCTCCTAGTTGGATGTACTATGGCTGGAGTGAATCCGTGTTCGGCCATAAAGCACTGATACTCTAAGCTTTGTGGAGTACATATATTTTTCATTATATTTATGTTTATGTCGCCAACAACGATGTAGGGAAGACTATTTATTTTATTAATGTGCATTTCAAGGGATGCTAGAAATTTTTCCAGATTCTTAAAAGATGGTGAACGATATATTCCAAGAATATTTAACTTTTCGGGTATTTGAACAAATAGGTTTCATCAAGGCATAGTTCCGAAACTGTGGCATGCCATATATCACTCAGGTATACGACAACCCCGCTATTTTGATTTAAGTGCCTATGCATTTTAAAAGCGTTATATCCAGGTATTTGCGGAATTATTATACCATCGTAGAGCCAACATTCGGTCAGAATTATAATATCCATGGAAATTTCTAAACGTTGTAGGGCTACCATTAAAGTATCAAAGTTCTTTCCTAGGCTTCTGATATTGAGACAAAATAGCTTAAAAGTAAATTCCTGAGTGATGACATGTTTACAATCACATATATCTTTTATGATTTCACACTTAACCTGCATTGAGTCTAATTCAAGGCCCAGGTTTTCAGTCACAATCATTTTCGTAGTTGAATTTTATCCGAAAACCGGTATAAGTTGGCTAATATGAGTCAAAACATTTTTACACTTAAAAAACTTGGTTTCTTTACTTTAGGAAACAAAAATAAGGACTTGTAAAAAGTGAAATTTAAAATAATATCAAAATAACAAAAGGGGGTACAGTTATATATACATACATGTTTAGCAATAACAAAGTCATGTAAGGTAGCTTGCATTAAGTAAACTTCATCAATCCTTGGTCTTTCATAATTATGTAGATCATTACGTTTATCATTATGTACTCTAGACTGTGGAAGTGGGTGGAAGCAGACGGTCAAGATCCTTGTGCGATTGAATAAGCTGAGCAGATTTACCTTCACGTTGCCTGACGTAAATAAAGCCTTCATTACACCAACAGAATGTGTATCCGTGTTGCTTGGACCTTTGTCTAGTGTCTCGAAATAACACTCTGTTTTCTTTGGTAAGCCTTTCATTAAAATAAACTTTCCGGGTTAGACCAGCTACCTCCAGGTCAGAACTGTTTATGTTTCTTCTTAACTTTGCAGCTTTAAGGATTTGATCCCGTTTAGATCGACGCAGAAATTTAACGACCACTGGCCGTGGCATATTGCCGCTATCTTCTGGTAGAGCAACGGTTTTTGGTGGTCGGCGTGGGCCCACACGAGTTACCCAATCTAAGTCTTTATCTTCTAGGTCAACTACCAGTTTCGTTGCTGCTACGAGTATTGTATGATTCAGATTTTCACCCAAGTTTTCAGGAATTCCTACAATTTCTACTTCATTTCTCATATTCTGTTGAGCTTGTATTTTTAGTTCATTTTGCAGTTGTGACACTGTAACCTGCAAATTTTGGACGGCTTCATCACGTTTTTCTAAGTATTTTATTTTCTCATTAGTGGTTGCGAGAATACCCATAATATCTTCCATTCGCTCGTCTGTATAAGAAATTGATTGGGTCAGGTCATTTAATTTCGTTTTAACGGAGCACAATTCACTGGTAAGGAGGCGCAGCTGTTCAGTGAGTTGGGTCATTTCAGACCCCACAGAGTCCTGCTTTTTACGTGTGGTAACATTTTCAGAACCACTTCGAACTGGAGTAAGACTGTTATCCCCACCTTTTTTTTGCGCGGCACTGCATTCGGGACATTTCCAAATCTTCCGCTCAGCAGTGAGTTTTGGAGCATTTATACACACTGAGCAAAAATTTTTTTTACGTGCAGTAGAGGTACATTTACTAATACCGGCACTGTCTCTAATATGCTTCAAGCAACCAGCGCACTTCATTATGCTGCTTTAATTTACAGACCCCGAAAAAAGTACAATTTTGTGGTGTTAGTAGCGCGTTTATCAGTGATAATACTATGAAAATGGTGCACACAACCATTAAGTGCACATAATTATTTCCGATAAAATGACGTATAACGATGTTTGTACTCAAACTGAATTTAAGATATATGAAAAATGTAAAACCCGCCCTGATACATTTAATTCAGACAAAATCCGAAGTAATAAACCACAGCAATTGCAATCTGGTCTGAAACAGATAAGCAAGAAAATTTAAAACAAAGGTATGGCCTTTAAAAAAGGTACAATATCATACTACTTTTTAAAAAAACAAATTGAATATGAATAATAACAACGAAAATAAAACGCTTCTTCGTAAACCATACTTCACCAAAACATTTCTGGTGCCATAAATAAGTCCCATGAAAATATATCTATACTTTCAGAATTTTTCCAAAATAATAACACACGACATACGACGACATAGCATGTTCGACTGAAACGTTTATAAAAAAAGGTATGGAGCAGCTTCTAAAGATACCAAGGTATAGAGTCGTCTCAGTTTAGTGGTACTCCCGTAACTCTAAAAGAGGGCGTTCTTGTTACTTAGCTAAAAGTAGTACAGATTGTAAAACCCTGGGCATTGTTACTGATTTGGCATGCAATTTTAGTTTTGAGGGTGCTGGTATAGAGCTCACATCACAAAAAGCAGTAATTCATAATATGTATATATAGAACCCCAAATAGTAATCCTCAAATTTTTATTGACAAACTGGAACAACTTTTGTCGAAAATTTGTAATAGATCCAAAAAATAATATTATGTGGAAATCGGAACTTTAACACTCTAAGACCTAATAAAAATTGTCAATATTTGATAAATTTACTAAAAAAAAATAATATGGAAATGCATATTAAGTCACCTACTCGACAAACGAAATGTATCGATCAATTTGCAATAACTAAAATAAATATAAATAAGGCAAATACGAGCTAAGGTCCACTACTTAGGCTTATGAGACCAAGAGACGGGTCAAACTCTTACAATAAAGGCGAGTAAAAGCTCGAGATTTTAGTGAAAATAATATTAATACATTTTGTAGCTCATATCTTCAATCACTTTTTCTGATGTTTACGAACTATCATGCTTAAATGACGCTTTTCGAGTTTCATCAACGATTCGAACTGTTTTTTAATCTGTGCTTGCCTGTAATAGTCGTTAAAAACTAACAAAATTAGTAAAAACTCTTGGTTAACAAAAGTATTAAAAAATATTGTCTAATAAAAAGAAAACTATACTTAAAATACATACGGACAGGTGCTTACAAAAAGAAAAATTATAAAAATTATTAAAAATATCACAATACTCTTAAAAAATTGTATACACAAATCGTTAAAATTATTAAAAAAAAATATGTAGATGGGCACAAAAATAACTGTAAAGCAGTTTGGGAAGTTATAAATGCGAATATTGGTAAAATAAATGTAAATTTCCAAAAAGATACTATTCTAAATAATAACGAAATATATTCTGAACCAAGTGACATTAGTGAACCTTTTAATAATTTTTATATAGACATGACCAATACAAATGATTTTAATTTTAAAATAGGCGACATTAATAAAACTATGAATATCAATTATTTAAACACAAATTTTTTTAAAACCGACAGATGAAATTGAAATAAATAATATAATTAATAGACTTTTTTTATAGAAGAAGGGGCAAACGAGCATGCGGCTCACCTCATGTTAAATGACTACCGCTTTCCCATGATCAACCGCAACACAAATTTAGAAAGAAGTAAGCTCTTTTCTTGAAGGTCCCCAGGTAGTTTCGGTCCGGAAAAATCGCCGGTGGTAAACTATTCCACAGAGAGGTCGTACGCGGAAAAAAAACTCCTTTTGAAATGCACGGTGGTGGACCGCCAAGCATCCAGATGGTGTGGATGGTATCGGGACGTTTGCTGCGTAGTGCGTTCACGAAATTTGGCGGCTGGGATTAATCGGAACAATTCCTCAGAGCACTCTCCATGGTATATGCGAAAGAAAATGTAAAGAGATGCAACATCTCTTCGCAGCGCCAGTGAATCGAGCCGATCGGAAAGCACTCGGTCGTCGACGATTCGAGCCGCTCTGCGCTGGATGCAGTCAAGTGGAAGGAGCTGGTACTGGGGAACCCCAGTCCAGAGATGGGAACAGTATTCCATGTGCGGCCGAACCTACGCCTTGTAACGTTGCGGGCGGTGTGCTGGCATGAAATACTGTCCCGCTCTGCTGAGCACGCCAAGCTTTTTAGAGGCCAATTTGGCCTTCTCTTCCAAGTGACCACGAAACTGTACGTCACACGATATGTCGACGCCAAGGATTCCGATACTGGCTGAGGCAACAAGGGGAGTGCCTTGAAACTGAGGAGATACGGCAAAGGGGTTCTTTTTAGCGGTAAACGCGCAAACTAGTGTCTTCTGGGGGTTAAACTGGACTAGATTAAGTCGCCCACAATCCGAGACTCTGTTCAGCAAAGACTCGACTTCAGACACAAGTTTGTCCCGGTACTCGGAGACGTTTTCCCGAGAAATATTGGCACGGCCGGTGTAAAGAGCATCACCAGTGCTGTCATCTACATAGCAATGAATGTTACGAGTTTGCAACGTATCATTGATATGCAGAAGAAACAGCGTTGGGGATAGTACGCAGCCTTGTAGAACACCAGCATTAATAGTCTTGTAATTGGAGCTTGCACCGTCTACAACGACCTCGATGCTCCGATCTGCAAGAAAGCTGGTGATTCTATCGCGCAATTTCTCGGGAAGCGTATAGGAAGGGAGCTTCGAAAGAAGCGCTTTGTTCCAAACCCGATCGAGGGCCTTCGCAATGTCCAACCTAACGACCAATGCCTCCCCCTTGGACTTTACTGCCTCCGCCCATCTGTGAGTTAGGTAGACCAGAAGATCACCAGCTGACCGACCTCGGCGAAAACCGTAAATTATATAATTTACGGTAATTACGGTAAATGGGTAATTATATATAACCATATTAAAAATCGTAAACTTAATAATACTAATTCAGTAGGATTACATAATATAAATACAAAAATAATCAAAGCCTGTGCTAAGTATATTATGTGGACCTTTGAGCTACATTATAAACATGTCGTTTGAGGAAGGTGCTTTACCTAAAATTAAAAAAAAATCAATCGTTAAGCCCCTTAGATCATTCACCCAATGGACGAGTAATGCGCCTAACTCTACGAACAAAAAATTCTGTCAATTTTGGTGCAGGGGAGGAAACACTACGTAGACAGTACTGCACACCTACTCAATAAAAAAATATGTCAACTGATTCGTGATCTAACTTTGAAATTAATGTGATATTTTCATATATTAATATGTAAAAGATTTTTCAAATATTATAATTTGGATATAAAAGGACGTATAAATGGTTTTTGTTTATTAAATATGATTAACCATTGACTAAATGTTACCCTGTTTCATATTTATAATAAAATAAAAATACATTTTAATTGATATTTTAAAGCTTTCTCCTTATTTTAAATTGGACTACATACGTAATCCACGCGACCATTTACGTTTTATAAGGCGCGACAGTCGCAGGGTTAAGTAGTCTCGTTACACTTTTATTGTTTATATGTTGCTTATATAAACTAGTCTCGTTAGGACTGCCGTTGTGCTTGCGAGTTCAATTTTAAACCTAATTTGTAACATCTAACGGTTGACTTTAAAAAATAGACATATTACTAATCTGGCGGGGAGTGTGCTTGTGACATATCGTATATCACTAAGTTGTTTATGAAATATTATGTACTCGATTATCTTATCGGTGAAGTTCTCGATTATTATTTATGACATTATTTTAAATGATTATAATAGAAAGAAAGCATATATCACAATAAAAATACTTACGTAACTCCATCTTTTGTAAATTTTAAGTACTAGACTTTTTTTGCACACGTTAACCACACTAATCGGCATTTTTTAAAGAGCACCAACAACGGTGGAAACGATTCCTGTAATGGCGAAATCGATTCCGTAACAGTTTTTATAAATGCACAAGATTTTTAAATCCAATACTTGCGCAGAGGGGAATAATCATGCTAGGCAAGTCCATTGGGTTTAATGATCTAAGTTAAGCCCTTATTTAAGAAGGGAGAGGCTACAGATACGAATAATTATCATCCAATCACTTTAATACCAGTTTTATCTAAAATATTTAAAAAGGTAATGATGAAAAGACTTTACGATTATGTTACAGATCAAAATACTATTAAACATGAGCCATTTGGGCTTAGAAAAAATAGTAACACGACATTAGCATGCCTTAATTTCATAAAATATATTACGGAAGCCATTTATGAAAGGGCACCGGTAAGTGCGATCTTTCTTGATGTGACTAAAGATTTCATAGACCATAAATTATTATTATATAAGCTTGAAAAATACAGAATCAGGGGAAAAGGACATGAATGGCTGGAGAGTTATCTGACTGATCGTGAACAAGGGAAATAAAATTACAAGCAGGATCGGTTACAAAATAATAAATACGGTGTCCCACAGGGAAGTGTGTTAGGTCCCTTTTTATTTCTAATATACATCTATGATCTTCCAAACGTCACTGACTACGAAACTGTTCTGTTTGCGGTTGATACTACTGTAATTATTAAGTGTAAGGATAGAAAATTCTATGAAAGTGAAATATCTATTACTAACATATAGTCTCATAAATAACAATTTAAAAATAAACTTAAATAAAACAAATGATACAATTTAGGGAATATAGAACTCTACCTATTGGACTGAAAATTTGTTATGATAATACAAAAATTGAAGAAGTCCACTCTTCAAAATTTTTAGGATTAATGTTTGACATACACTGTGACAGTAAGGCTCATATAGAGTATTGTTACGAGCTTAGGGTTCGTGACAATTAAAACTGCAGATTGAATTACCAAAATCAACACTTTAATTACCGAACACCAATTAAAACTTAAAAGACACTAATAATCCACTGATTCACTTCATTTCGCTCCGAAGCTTCGCTTGTATCGCCAAATTCAATACTACCCCGATCACGGCTTGCAGCGGCTTGAAATACACCTTTTCCACCGAAACGTCCAGAATGTTCCAGGAAATACTAGTCCCGACCGACTAATTGCGGAAAGTTCGAGGGTGAACTTTTCTAGAAAGCTTAAATTTTTGTATTCGTTACTAGATGGCGCTAGTGCCATCAACTGTAGCTACGGTTGACAGTGTCTAACTGATGATTGACAGTGACTGAAGCGGCACTGAGCGTTTATTACGGCTATGTCTCCTCAGTGTTTCATACGGCCTTTTGTTGTGGGGCAATGCAATTCAGTTGAGGTTGGCAAGGCCTTTCGTGTTCAAAAGAAGAGTGTAAGGGCCATTTGTGGAGTTTGGTCTTTAGATAGTTGCAAACCCTTATTTTACTCATACTGCCACTAGCTTCAAAGTTCCCGTAAGTACATACGGGAACCTTGTGTTTTTGTCAAACAACATTCACAATATTTCACCATTAACTCAAGTTTATTCAGTAGAAGTGTCATGCCAAAAAATAAATTTGATATATAAAAAAGAAATGTATTTATAAATCCCATTAGAGTTTAGAATAAATTTCTTGACACTTTCAAAGACCTACCTTTCGTTATTTTTGGCTGGTAACAAAATGTTTTTATAGTTTAGTCGAATATATGACTTATAAAGAAATCTACAATAATGGTAATTATGGAAAAACTGATAATTTTTTTGCCATTTAATATTTATTTAAATTTTTTGACATGTTTTTTAGATTTTAGACATTTATATATAATTAATAAAAATTTTGACATGTATTTATTGTAATTTAAAAACTTGGCGCTGAAATATTTTAAATTATTACATCATTATTTTTCTTCAATAATTTAACCTCATTAAACGTTAATAATGTTATTTTGTATATTATAAAAATATTGCACGCCGTTATAATTTAGAATGTAAGGTGTCATTAATAAATAACAACATCGTAATATTATATACTACATTCTGGCAATGAATAAATTTTGAATTTGAAACATACGTTCTAGAGCCACGCTCCAGCTATATTATGGTTGTAGCATGAACGCGTCGGCTTGACCGGGGAAGGCCCACACTCTCACAGAATACCAGCTTAATGCTACTGTGTTTCGTATGGTGAGTGTAGAGAACCGGAGACCCGTTTTACTGGAATTGAGACATTCTATCTTAGTCCTCAAGGGTGACAACGTATCTGCATTTTGATTCTTAATCGAGGATAGATGTAGATGTCTATAGGCTACAGCATCCACTTACTATCAGGTGGACTGTGAGCTCGTTTGTCAACCTTATCATATAAATAAACAATGTACTTACTGGTACAAATAATGTACAAATGGCACCCTTTAATGAAATAGTTATATTATACTTTTTCTTTTATAATTTCATTTAAGGATTTCAACCAACCCGCCCAATAAACTTAACTTTTTTCTAATTATAGAATCCGTAGGGAATCTGTTTGAAAAACGGCAAAATAAAATTACATTTTAGAAAGCGAACCGAATATTTATTTTTATTTCGCTTTGTGGGAATAAACATAAATAATAATATAAGTCTATCGATTCAATATAAACATTCAAGATTTAAATCGTCATTAATATCGACTTAGTATAGTTGAGTCAATCCCTAGCGTACATGTAAAATATTTTGTATAAAATGTTTTTACCAAATTCATGCAAATTATCAATTAGATGACTTTTTTCTATGCAAAATATCAAAATTAACAAAATAATTGAAAACATTCTATATTTTCAACAGTATATATAACATACATTTTAACCAAAACTAGACGGGTATTATTATTGACGAAGTCTTGAAAATTTACCTGTGAAATGTGCAATTATCAGGATTATATATATATTATCAACACCACAGTTGCTCACGGAAATTTGTAACTATTTTGGAAAACCATGAATTACAAAAAATTAATCTAATAAATTACAAAATATCTAAGAGCTTTCCTTCAAATCGGTTATAAAGTCTTGAGATTTGCTATCCTTTTTTGTATTTTACTATATTGCCTTAATGAATTTTCTTCACACTTGCACACTATGTCCGTCTATTACTATCCTAAATGTAGACAGAGAATGCTACAGACAAATTGATATCTTTTATCGCAGTCAAACAAGAGAAAGGGCAACTTTGTTTCGCTGAGCGTGTCACGTTTTTTAAGGTTAGCAAACTACTTTGCTAAACAAAGTTTGACAGCTAACATGAAGCAAGATATCGCCTTTTAATAAAATGCAGTTTTACGTGCATTATTTTAAGTAATTCATATTATGTTTTGTTGTGAACAATTTGAAATTAGTATTATTACGACCATTTAAAAAAACATGGTACGGTATAGTGTTTTAGGGTGTAAAAGTGATAGTGGAACGAAAATGCCAGGGTTGGCTTTTCATTCGTAAGTATACCACTCTTTATCGGTTACCAGACATTCTGTAACATTTTATAAAATTCATATATACATTCATGTATAGTGTACTCTACACGACAATTTATAGTTAAAAAAGCACAAAAATAACAATTGTAAATATTAACCTAAAATCTTTGGTGCTGCCAACTTTTGTATAAACTATTACCCACTATTATAGGAAATAATAGTATGTATTCTGCAGTGTCTACTGATTAAATATCTGAAAGATTTAAGGGCTTGTTGCATTTTTTTTGAACATGATAATTTACGCCGGAATTGGTTTGTTATACATGACGAACAGATTGGACACCAACCGTCATTAAGAGTTTGCGGCAGATATATTTTACTAATACTGTACCTACTCTGGTAATATAAAAATCGTATGAAACCTGGATCGATACTTAATATGTCAGTTAATGACATATTAAGTTTCGATCCAGGTTTCATGCGATTTTTATATAAATTATTTTGTAGTAGTTCATGTTTTACAGATAATTAACCTTTTTAGGAAACAAAAGCCTGTATTCCATCATCTTCTCCGTCAGTTTACATGAAGAAAATAATTTAAGCATTTATGTAAGTGAACAATATTAAATAAAAATAATATTATTTTCCCTCGACTGAATACAGTTTGTAATGTATTCTACAGTGTTAAAATAGATTACCTTCGTTATAATCTTGGTATATTAATTCATTATCAAGCCGTTTGATCAAGGGATGTTATAAAACCAAAAGTGTGGCAGATTTAACATACAAACCACTTGATTTCCGATTGATCCTGTTGTTGACCTACTGCCGTCGACTAGAAAGTATGGATGAGATGGCTAGTGAAAATAATTTAAGCATATAGGTAAGTAAACAATATTAAACAAAAATAATATTATTTTCCCTCCACTTAATACAGTATTTTGTAATGTATTATACAGTGTTAAAATAAATTACCTTCGTTATAATCTTGGTATATTAATTCATTATCAAGCCGTTTGATCAAGGGATGTTATGAAACCAAAAGTGTGGCAGATTTAACATACAAACCACTTGATTTCCGATTGATCCTGTTGTTGACCTACTGCCGTCGACTAGAAAGTATGGATGAGATGGCTAGTGAAAATAATTTAAGCATATAGGTAAGTAAACAATATTAAACAAAAATAATATTATTTTCCCTCCACTTAATACAGTATTTTGTAATGTATTATACAGTGTTAAAATAAATTACCTTCGTTATAATCTTGGTATATTAATTCATTATCAAGCCGTTTGATCAAGGGATGTTATGAAACCAAAAGTGTGGCAGATTTAACATACAAACCACTTGATTTCCGATTGATCCTGTTGTTGACCTACTGCCGTCGACTAGAAAGTATAGATGAGATGACTAGTGATCAAAAGCCAGTTGAAATAGTAAACTCTCCAGTTTTTCAACAACCGTCAATAGTCAGTATTACAACCAGAAAATATTGTGTCTGTAGTACCAACGTTATGGTTATTAAACGGTTTTTTGATTTTTAGTATTAGACTCCAAAGTACACTCAACGAACGTTGCGAAAGGAATGGTAACACTTGGAAAAAATATTATCCGAACGACTGAAAAAATTAAAGAGACTTCGAGAAAAGTAGGAGTTTATGGAAAAAAGTAGCTTAACTAGAAAATATTATTGCAGAACTTAAAATAAAGTCTTTGATAAGTGAAGAAGATTATTTATTTTTGATTTATTGTAATCTGTTGACCCTGCCAATAGAGACTTCTTGAAAAAAATGTTGAACCCCGCCTCCAGTGGTAGAAAATATTCACCACATTTACGCAAATTCGCTCTTTGCTTGCAATTTATAACTCCTCAGGCTACAAGTATGTACGAAAACAATGTAATACCTGTCTGCCTCATCTATCTACATTTACCACATGATACAAAAGTGTAGATGCAACCCAGGGTTTACAACAAAATCATTAGAATGCATTAAATTAGCGGCAAAGAACAAAAAAACCGAACTATATTGTGCAGTAAGCATGGATGTGATGGCTTTAAGGAGGCACGTTCAATGGGATGGAACAAAATGTGGAGGCCTGATGAACTATGGAGTAGCTTCGGATGGTCATGGTATACATCACGCAACAAAAGCATTTGAATCCAAGCAAAAAAAAAATACAAACTTCTATAAGAAGCTTGTTTTGTTAAAAGGATAAAAATCAATAACAATTTATTATTAATAAACGTTTTTTATTGTTTACTCCAGAAGCCAGAACATAATAAATGGCAGTTATTCAGAACCACATCATTCATCGTCATCCTACCTTGCCTAACCTTTTTCGCTTTTTTAACGATAAATTTAAATATACGTCTTGACGGCTGTTGTCTTCACTGGAGGCAGTGACCTGAAACTGTGTTGCAGTCCAAAGAACCTATAGTATAGATCCGCCCCTGCCCTCATGGAATACTGTTCTCGTCTCTGGGTTGTCACATCCCAGTGCAAACTACTTCCACTTAATCCTTTACAGAGCAGAGCGGTTTGAATTGTCGACAACCAAGTATTTTCACGTATGCGAAGAGATGTTGCATCGCTTTGTATTTACCACGAGGAGAGAGAGAATACTCTTATGATACCATCCACACCATCTAGACTCATGACGGTTCACCACCGTGCGTTTTACTAGGAGTTTTCTTTCTCGCATAACTTGCTTTTGACGACGACGATTTTTCCAGACCGATACGACTTAGAAACTTTCAAGAAACGAACTTACTTCTTTTTTTAAGACCGGTAACGCACCTGCGATTCCCCTGGTGTTGCAGTTGTTGCTATGGGCGGTAGTGTACACTTGTGAGCCGCATGCTCGATTGTACCCTCTTCTATAAAAATATCCCGCATAAAACTGTTCATGAGAGTAAATATATTTATTTCTGCAAGTGTCGTGACTCGAAATTACAACTTTCTGCTCCATTTCTTGGATAAAATTGCTTAACTTTACGGAATTAAATTGTGTATTAAAATCCAACAAAAGACATGCAAGTTCAGCTTATTCCCAATTACATGTTTTTGAAAAAATAAAAATAATTATTTTTATTAATTTTAGAACTATCATTATAAAAGCCGGTTAATTTTTGAAGTTATTCAGTTTCGTGTACTATAAACTAATTTTATTAAATCTTTTTCCACTACCTTAGCATTTCCAGTGGCAGTATTGTGGTCGCACTGCAATCGTTTAGCGATAGTCTTTATAAGTAGGTAAAATATACATCACTAGCTATTGCACACCGTTTAGCGATAGTCTATATAGGTAGGTAAAATATACATCTCTAGCCAATGCACACAACAAATTAAAATTTGTTAATCGTTTTCGGGCTGTCAGGTCATCTATACGCCAGTATGCATTAGGACCGCCACGTACATAAGAAGATTCTACCAAATGTAAAATCAGTGCAGTGTAATAACTGACGTCCCTGAGTAGGGGCCACGCTACTCTTAATTCAGGGCCCTGATTCGGTGTAATGTAATAGGCCCTTAAAGGTGCTTTTTCTGCTTTTTTGCATGATGTAGTTGGATAAGGGCTAAAATTTTATTACTGGACGTTTTAAAAAAACAAGACAATTAATATTAAATAAAAGAGGAGGAGAATAAAGATATATATAGATAAAAGAATATTTAAAACTTAGATAAATTACCCAAGCATGCGGATTTGAGAGAGAATGGGGAAGGAGTACTTCTATGAGCTATTAAATTTTGTTCCTTATATCGAAAAATAAAATACGATTTTAAGACACAGTGTAAGTGCTAGGCAAAGATTATTTATGACTTTAAATTTTTAAGCTATTGCATAGCTTCTATCGCGGGCCTTGAGCGCGGGGACCGAATCCAGAAATTCCGTAACGAAAAAAACCTCACGCTCCCCACTCCGACGGGCACGGAGGTGTGGCTTGAAGGCCGTGCATTGTCTAACGTCGTTTCTTTTCGGCAGTCTTCGACACGGTGTTTGTGTGCGTCCAGCTAGACGTATTGTACGACTCTACGGTAAAATAATAAAAATATTTTAAACAATATTAACTTTTTATTTATTTAATAAAAGAAAAAAAATTGTTTTCTTATCGGTCACCACGCTCAAAAAGTGTAACTTGAATTAATATCAAAGAAAAAGAAATACGGCATAAATAAAATAAATAAAAAATAATTATAATTGCATAAGTTGATACAAAATGCTATGCAATAGCTTTACCGCGGCAGTCCCCGAGTGCCACACGTCTTTTTTAATTATTTAGCTTTATGTGCGCGTATTTGTGTGCGCACGCTTTGTGTTTCAAAGAGTATTAGCTACTACCAAAATAATTTGTTATTTAAAATTTTATGACAGCTATTATAGTTATTTAGAAATATTAAAACTATTAATTAGCTTATATAAATAGCTTATATAATATAAACCTAGACTGATGTTGTTTTGTGAAGACTGGTGTATAGTTAGTCTTGTTATTAAATATTGGTACTTACTAATTGATTAAAATCAAAAATACATAAGTACATACAAATATACCTGTATATTTCAATCCTACCCAACTAAGTTTAGTAATGATAAGTGACGCAACCCACCAAAGAGTTGGATATAAAAACAAATTTATAAAAAGTGACTGAGTAATGGAGTAAAATAGTGTAAATGGTCTTCAGGGGTGACAAGCATTTTGATTTTTAATCGAGGATGGATGTAAGATTTTTTTTACTCGTCGTCCTCCCTGTTTAGAGATGGAAGAGATGGCTGACAGAAATACCCCTGGACAGTCTTTCCAATAGATGATAAAATAATCACCTCGTTTACGAAAGACGTAATATCTTGACAAAAGACGGGGATCAGCGTTAAATTGCAAGACTGCTGATGCTGCAAGAAATAAACAATACCTACTAAAATATTTCTGACGTACAACGAATATAGAAATTATTTCAGCCTATACTTTTACGGAGCTGTTGGTGGAGAAAACTTACATAAACCAAGAAACAGTGCCATATTTTATATTGAATCATTAAATTAAGTGTTTTATAACGCAGTCAGATATTATAAAGCAATTTACTAATTTTAATTTCTTATTAATCTATATCCTACGAATGTAAGATGTGGGCCACAGCATCCACTTCATCAGGTAGACTGTGTGCTCGTTTGTCACCCTTATTCTATAACGTGCCGCTACAATGGTGACTTAAATTTAACACACATATACGTTTTCACATTTCCGTTTCATGTAGAAATTATATTTCCATTAAACGTAATTATTTAAAATTTTAGAAAATAGCATCTTAGAGCAACCTGTACTTAAAGAACTGTCGCGCAACGGTCATTTGCCGGGGTCAGGCATCATAATATTGCAACATTCCAATTAAAACAAATAAGCAATACTATTGAAGGAAAGAAGCTTTGTCAGCGAGCGGTCGGTGCAGGAGATGCCTGCCCCCCCCCCTCCCGCATACCGCGGCACCGATATTGAATTCTTTTTTTGCTTTTCTAGTACTAACTGAACCAGAGTCCTTGACACACTTGTTCAAAGTAGTGCGCAAAATTAGGTCGACCAATATTTTGGTGAATGTTTCCACTATAAAGACGCTTACTTACTCGTATTGTTTTATTTATTAATTTTTGTGTAATTGGGATAGTAATTAGGTTATGGTATTGCGATAAAAACGCTTTCTTTTGTTTTCTAATCTAGTAGGTACGTTTACATCTCTTGCGATACGGACAATTTTATTTGTGTTATTAGGGTCATACTCAGAAAAAACGTATATTTTAAATTTTGTAACTAAACTGATATGTAACGATACTGAGAATATTTGTAACGAAACTAATCTCATAAGTTATAGTACACATTAAACTAAGTACAAATTATAGATTGAGCTAATAAAACACTTGTTTGGTTTAATTGGTCCTATTTGTATTAATTGAAATAATATTTAGACCAACCAAAATTATAATTTTAAAAAATTAACATCGGTGAATTATATATAAAACTAGGAATAAATGGAGTGTTAACAAATATTCATTTTTTCACACAGTAATACCTCAGTATAAAAAACGTGGTTTCGGAGGAATGTTCACGAGATCAAAATGAAGTCTAATAATTTATTAAAAGATATCAAAATTTGAATCATTCTCACTTACATCATTATGATTATTATTTTTAAATAAATATATATTATCATGGGTAGGAAAAAATATTTCGAAGACATGTGAAGTTCGCCAACACGCATTGGGGCAGCGCGGCGGACACTTCCTTGCCCTAAAACCCTCTCAGAAATGTGGGGAGGCCTGTGCCCAGCAGTGGGACGTATATAGGCTGTAACTTTACTTTTACTTTATTTTATGGGTAGGATCAATCTTATGCACTGACGAGACTGGTGAAGCAAAACTAAAGTATCGTTGATTGTCTGGATGCAATCTATTATCCGATAAAATAGTGACTTTATTTTTGGGTTTTGATGTAATGTTTGATGATAGCGAGTTACTTTCTTCATTAATATAGGGACTGTTGTCACTTTCAGCATAAACGACTTCTTCATCAGTGTCAGAAGATTCGCAATCAAATGTTATACTCTTTTTACCTATCTTTGGTGGATTATTCTCTTTTCCTCTTGTTAATTTTTATATCTGTCAGACGTCAATTCTTGTTTCTGAATATCCTAAATATTAGATTTTCTTTCTATCTCCATTTCAACACATTTTTTCTATCATAATCTTCTTTCTTGCTTTAATTTTTCTATCATAACTTTCTTTCTTCTTCTTTCCTTTTTTTGAAAAATACAACTTTTGTTGAAATAAATACAAATTAGACTAGTTTTACTTATTTATTAATTAAATTGATTTTATTGACTTCGTTGTTTTATTTGCAGTAAAGAAAAAAACTGCTAGAAAAGAGTAAACACCACAACGACATATTAACGGCATATTAAACGTTATTTAAGTAGTAGTAGGTAATTACATATTTAATTATTTTTGTGAACTAAGCTTAACAATTCAGTTTCGTAACGTTACGCAATATAACGAACTTGAGAATAAAACCTGAGAAATTATAACCTCTAAAACTATTTCTACGTAAATTACCAAGTGTTGCACAAATAAACACCGGGTGTATTCGTTATGATATTACAAAAAATAATAAAAAGATTTAATTAGTAAATAAAAATTATAATAAACTTTCCAAAATAATAGCTGTTTATCACCCTGAGATAATCTTTGTAAATATTCACGTGATAACAAATCTTGAATCCACGGTTGCGACTAAAACACAATGGCCGTGGCGGGAATAATTTTGACGTAGTTACTAGTGTTGCCGGAATAGAAAAACATATTACAACTATTTTAAATAATTGCGTTCTTAATTTTACTACACGTTACGAAACCAGAGTAACGCAACGTTATAATTTTGGGACATTATTAATTTAATTAAAATAAATTATTTTTTAAATGTCTTACGAATGAATTAGGTCGAGTTTAATTGCTTGATTCAGCAGGAGTAATATGGCGATAGCCATGTTAAATAAAACTTATCAATATTCGTAACAACTTGACTCTGAAAAAGTAAAATGGTCACTGGGACGCTAAAACGATGTTCGTTAGCACTTTTACAGAAAGAATGATCTCAAAAAAATTATTCCTTTACTAAAAATTAAAGTTAAAATACCAAAAAATTCTTCACATTAATAGACTAGTATAACAACAAGGGGAATTTTTTTATCACATTTATAATTTTAGATATTTATTAAAGTATGAGTTCGCAGGACAAGAAAAGATAACAAATGTACATCTTTTCTGAGTATGACCTACTAGTGCTTGTGTAAGCTTGTGATCGTGATGGCAAAAACACATCCGAACTACACAGCAGCTGAATATGCGGACATGATCCTAATTTACGGAGAATGTCCCCAAAATGCCGCCCTTGCAATAAGAACATATCGCGAGAGATATGGCGATACAAGACAATGCCCTACTCATACTCGCACTATTGTAGGAGCTCTTCAGCGCATCCGCGAAAACCAGCCAGTGGATCCTAGGTCTCAACGCCTTGATCGACCGCCTACACGACAAAACACAATCCACTTAACTGAAAATGTGATACAATACTTCTAAGACCAACCCAAACCAACCTCCGCCAGAGCGCTAGGCATTTTCAAATCCATCACAGAACCTTCCAAAGGATATTAAAGCGCGAAAAGTGGCACCCATTTAAATTTAGAAAAGTACATACTCTGCTATCGCGTGATAAAATAATAATAGTTAATTATTGTCAGTGGTTACTGAGAAAAATTGAAGAGGACAGTGACTTTCTTTTCCAAATTCGTTGGACTGATGAAAGCACGTTCACCAGAAACGGCATGTGGAACCAGCACAATCTGCACCATTACTGATTACAGTACTGATTTTCAGTAAATGTTTGGGCAGCTATTCATAGTGACAAAATCATCGGACACGTATTTATTGATGGGGCTTTGAACGGAGAAAGGTTTGTTAATCTATTAAATGATACGGTGTCAGAATACACAAACAACCTAAACGTCCATCGATACCAACGAATGTGGTATCAATAAGATGATGACATTCTGTCACAACAGCCAGGCAGTGGCTAAATGACACGTTTGGTGCACAATGAATTGGTAGATTAGGACCCCGTAGGTGGTCAGCAAGATCGCCAGACCTCACGCCACTCAATTTTTTTTCTGAGGTTTCAAGGACCATGTGTACGCGTAGAACGTGGATTCGGTGGAACAATTACGCCATCGAATAATAAATGCATTTGAGAAATTGAGGGAAATGGCAAATCTATTAAATGGCACGGTACGGTATATATAATATATACATATATGACAATTTATTTTCAAATGTGCGTGAAACGCCGTTTAGCTCTTTGTATCCGCCAACAAGGTGGTCTCATTGAAAACAAGCAAATTTAAAATAAAACAAATTAAAGCAGTGATTAGTGACGACAGTTAACAAATAGCAACAAGAGTGTGATGTGATACGTTTTTGAATAAGCACCTCCGCTGTAGGTACTAGACGTGAGCGTTATTTCACGTCACTAGATACAGTAATTGGCTACGCGGCATGTAACCGAATCACCAGTTTCGAGTCATGTTACAAGTAGTGATTTTTGTAAATGCGTGATTATGATTACTGTTAACCATGATTGCGGGAGTCGACTGTCGGTCGGTCGAGCGCAAGGCGCACATATGGCATACAACAATAAACAAAACATCGTAAGTGACAGTATTATTGTACGTTTAATTTTCATACTTAAGACTATAGACATAGACAATAAAATAGAGTAATCTCTGTGTTTAAATAATTTCAACGGTTTGCGATTCCGGGAAGCAGTAACATTGAATTTAACTAAAATAATTTTTAAAACATTTTTGACGGAGTCATGAACTCGTTTATTCATAAAATTAAAATAAAACTAAAAAATGTGTATAAAAAATTTAAAAATTTAAATGTTATAATATTATAAAACTTAAAAACTGTGTGTAAATAGCAATAAAAACAAATTAATTGTACAGTGTAAATAAAAGTGCAAAAACAAATGATACTAAATACGTTGAAAAAGTGTAAATAAACTGTAAATATCAATAATCATTGTATATACAATCAAATTGACTTGTAAATATGTCTACATTAATAATTTTATGAAAATCTTAGTGTCATAGTAAACGCAAATCAATCATTAATGCATTTATAATTTTTCATAATGCAGTCAGTCCTAAACCTGAATAAAGTAAGAAGGGAAGTTAATTTATTTTTTAAATGTAATTTTCATTAAATGTAATAAAGGAGCAGGTCCTGATAGAATCCCTCCAGTGTTTGTAGTCAGATGTGCTGATCACCTTGTTAATCCACTATTAATTATATTCAATTTTTCTCTTTGTACTGGGCAGTTTCCTACTCTATGGAAAATAGCTAAAATCGTTCCGGTTCATAAAACGGGCAGTGAGGATTATGTAAGAAATTACAGGCCGATCTCTATATTATCAGTCTTTGCTAAATTATTAGAGTCAATTATTTGTCCTTATATTCAGAGACATATCAATCTTTACTTAACCACTAGCCAACATGGGTTCGTTAAATCTAGGTCTACGAGCACTAATTTGGTACATATTACGGAAATACTAATTGAAGCACTTGATGCGGGGAAACAAGTCGACGTAATATATACTGATCTTAGCAAAGCATTTGATCGGGTCCCACATGACATATTGGTTCGTAAGTTAGCTGCCTACGGCATTACTGGTAGTATGTTAAAATGGCTAAAATCGTATTTAAAGGACCGAGCGTTTTTTGTGGTGGTGAATGGATATCAGTCAGGCTTAAAAAATATTAATTCTGGTGTGCACCAAGGGTCTCACCTTGGACCGATTCTGTTTGGGGTGTTCGTAAATGAAATTCCAGAATTGATGAAATGGTCTCGTGTGTACTTGTATGCGGATGACTTAAAAATTTGCAAGACGATTGTGGAAGAGAACGATTCAATAAACCTACAGAACGATTTTGATCAACTGATTAAATGGTGCAAAGTAAATCGTATGGACTTAAACATTAGTAAATGTTTCTATGTGCAATATGCGAGAAAAAGTAACACTATCGACTATAGCTATCACATTGGATGTAATAAAATACAGCAGTTAGACGAAATTAGAGACCTAGGGGTCATATTTGATGAAAAATTAACTTTCGTACCGCACATTGAAAACATTACTAAACGTGCATCTAGAATGTTGGGTTTTGTCATAAGATATATCAAAGTCTTTCAAAATGCTAAAATTAAAATTCTTTTATTTAACAGTTCGGTAAGAAGTATATTAGAGTGCTGTGTTGTAGTCTGGAGACCTCATTACGCTACACATTCACTGAGAATCGAGCGGATCCAAAAAAGATTTATAAGACATTTGTCATACGCAAGCGGATTTAGAAGTATTAAGAAGCGTGTATCATATGAAAATAATTTGATCAATTTCAAAATGATTTCTCTTGAAAACCGCAGGGATATTATTGATTTGATTTTTGCTTCTAAAATTATTAGTGGTGTTATTGATTGTCCAGAAATTTTAAGTAAATTTAATATATGCGTTCCCTTTCGTTACCCGCGTTACGCTCGTAAGATTACACCATTGACTAGACCATATAGAAGAACAGTGTTTGGCTCCAATTTCCCAATTGCTAGATTGAGTAAACTTGTTAACAAATTTAGAGATAAAATTGATATATTTTTCGACCCACCTAACAAGCTCCGTCGCACCTTAATAGACCATCTTTTGTAACATTCTATAAAATATGTTCTTTCCTATAATGATTTCTTAAATTTACGCGAACACTACACATTGAATAAAACTAAATTTACGGATTTTATCGCGTTTATTTCACTACTTTTACTTATTTTTTAATTCCCGACGTTTCGGGTGCTTTACAGCAACCATGGTCACGGGGGGGACTGAGATGTTTTACGTCCCAATGTCATAGTTAGTCCGGCTACCTTCAGTTTTTGAATATTAATTTTTGGTCCGATTTACGCAAAACGAGCTTATAGTATCATGAAGTCTTGCAGTGGTATGCTTAGGTTTGGGTTTAATTTTGTTAATTATAGGATCCCAGACTGCAGACTTCCGAACGAACGCGAACATGTTCAAGATCGTCCCCACCATTACATTCGATTTGATAAACCACAAATTCTCGCAAAAGAACACCGATTCCTACCAAAGATGATACGCGAGGCTATTGAAATTAAAAAACATCCAAATTTCAATAGAGAAGATGGATGGGTGCTGCCACCTGCTTGGGATCCTATAATTAACAAAATTAAACCCAAACCTAAGCATACCACTGCAAGACTTCATGATACTATAAGCTCGTTTTGCGTAAATCGGACCAAAAATTAATATTCAAAAACTGAAGGTAGCCGGACTAACTATGACATTGGGACGTCAAACATCTCAGTCCCCCCCGTGACCATGGTTGCTGTAAAGCACCCGAAACGTCGGGAATTAAAAAATAAGTAAAAGTAGTGAAATAAACGCGATAAAATCCGTAAATTTAGTTTTATTCAATGTTCTTTCCTTTTCGCTTCTATATATTTTTATTTGTATTTAGTTATAATTTCTTTTAATTTTTAATTCTTTCTTTATCCTAGTAATATAGGTACACAGTGCTGAGAAAGTTATTTGCATGTTGTATCCGCCTGTAATTATTTGTACATTTTAGTTCTTATCGTTTCATTGTATTTAAATAGCATGTAAGGAATGATACAAATGTTGGTGGATCAATAAATGAAAATTTTTTTTTTTATTGATTTAACAGTATACAGTTACTGTATAGCTACAAACACAGATTGTGATTAAATTTATTTTCGTTTCATGTGTAACTGTATAGTTGGTGGTGATATTTATGCAAACAATCACAGTAGCCGAATAAAAATAGCCAGTTACAAAAATCACTAGTTTTGAAAGAGGTGACGCCGATCAAGTCACTGGTTTCGTTACGTTTCTTGAAAATGACGTTACGACCCACGTCTAGTAGGTACCACTTACGCCGCGCACGGCCACGCCGATGCCGCTCTGTTACTTTGATAAACAAGACACTTTGCGCGGTTGCCAGCGCGCTAAACGTCGCGTTGCTGCTCCGAGTTAACGTAAATCAGCTAGGTAAGTAATTTCATGAATGAATTTTCGCAAGGGTGATCCCAATTTTAGTTACTTTTTTAATATTTAGTTTGATTGAAAAAAAATCAATTTACGAGTAATTTTAACCTATCAAAATCAATATAATTAATGGGCACTAGCGCTAACCGTGTGTTAAATTAAAGTCACCATTGTATTGCCACGTTGTATAAAAAAACCATAGAGGTCAGTGTTTGCCATACTAAATCCATGGTTTGCCAAGTAAATCTTATAGTTATAGAAGGTAGAAGTAAGGAGTACCAACTCCCATAGGAAAATAGTTGAAACGGTGTCCGTCTGTAAGTAGTAAATAACAGTTCAAAAACTCCCACTACAGCGCTTGAGTAGCTACGGGGTATCTTAAATCGCCGTAAAATACGTTGAGTGATTTTGAAAAAATAAATATTTTGAAAGCAATAAAACAGTTATTTTAAAAAGAATTATGGTGAAAGTCTGTGTAATAAAAAAATATAAAAAGTTCTTTAAAATTTAGACTGTAGCTACAGTGGCACCACCCTTATTTAACGCTTTCCCGAACGGTGAGCTGGAGAAAACCGAGTGCCCCTTGAAGCTGCGTTCGCGCCACCAACTGTTTACGAGAACGCCTGAGGCGTAGCGCGTCGTTTCTCCACATCAGCCCCCCCCCCCCCCCCCGGAGACCTTTACGGTCGATAGGAATTAGCGAACCTCATTCTTCTGCCGGATCTTGTGGTTTATGGGGGAGGTTCTTCTGATGGACTCAGCTTACTCCTCTGCGAGCTCTCTGGTGTCTCGGTAAGCAGGTAAGCAGGCTTAAGTCTGTCAATGG
The DNA here is from genome assembly GCA_036936625.1 of Parnassius smintheus behrii. Taxonomy (NCBI): domain Eukaryota; kingdom Metazoa; phylum Arthropoda; class Insecta; order Lepidoptera; family Papilionidae; genus Parnassius; species Parnassius smintheus. The sequence continues at coordinate 33,256,378 of JAUPFT010000005.1, read as the reverse complement.
AAACAGTTGTAATTTTACCATTAAGATCAATTTTAAATGTTTTATCACTACGTTCTACCACTCTAAAAGGTCCAGCGTAAGGTGGCTGTAAAGTTTTTTTATGGTGTCGTGTCTTAGAAATACGTGCGATGATTTACGTAGATCTTTGAGTACGAAAACTTTTGTTGAACCATGTCGTATTACCGTTGTCGGCTTTAAGTTTTGAATATAGTGTCGTAATCGTGATAGGAAGTCATTATGATCTACGACTGCTGTGGATGTAGAGTCGAAAAAATCGCCTGGTAGTCTTATAGCTTCGCCATATACAAGCTCTGCCGACGAGGATGCGATATCTTCTTTCCATGAACTCCGTATTCCGAGAAGAATTAATGGAAGGATTTCATACCAACTTTGCTCAGCATGACACATGATGGCTGCTTTCAGCTGCCGGTGGAACCACTCTACGAGTCTGTTCGCTGCCTGGTGATAAGCAATGGTGGTGATGTGATGTGCGCCTGTTAATTTGGAAATCTCTTTAAAAAGGTAACACTCAAATTGCCTGCCTTTATCCGTAGTTATTTTTAGCGGGCAACCAAATCGTGATATCCAACCTCTGACGAATACATTGGCTACGGTTTCAGCTTTTATGTCTTTGAGTGGCATCTTTAGTGTTTACATTGTGTCAAAAAGTACTTTGTGCATTGTCTGTTGAGCTTGAGCGAATGTATTGCGAGTTTAAAATTTATGCTTTTTTAAGATTTTTAATGAAAATGGAGGGAAAGAGTGTTCCTTGTGATGAATTGAAGTGTGTTAAAGTGCTAATCGGCGAGAAAAAGGTAAAATCTTTAAACTTTGTTGAGATAATATACAAGGTCAAGAGTGTATTTCAGACTTATTAATTATCGCAATAAAAAAACAGTTATTGCTACAATCAAAGCGTTCACCAACATTTTACGTGGACGTAATTAAATCTTCCTTAAGAAAGCGAGACGATTCCACTTATCTTATCTTATCTCTTATCCATTAGAATGTAAATATTTTTTTTTATTTTGTACATAGTTTGTTCGTACTTTGTTCATGTTTTACTTTTGTTCATGTATTGTATTGGATGTACCTAAATATTTTTTTCTTTCGCTTAAACAAACTCAAACGGCCTTCTTCAAAGCCACCGAATCTATGCAATTGCTGATATGTAATTAAATAAAATCTATCTAGCAGTAGTATGCCTTCTGTGTGCTTTGTTAAATACGTCCTTGACAGCACTGAATATGAAACTGAAGCGTGGAGACAGATGAAGATTGGTGTATTTTTATAAAACTGCTAAAAACAACAATCTATATTCTTATCAATTTATATCTTGGTCTTGCCCTAGTTTGGAGCTGTAGCTTCGCCACTGCATATATACCTCAATATTTTATGCTCTCGTATATTGCTAGCAACTCTTTATCGTAGGGGCTGTATTTACGTTGAGCGTTGTTCAGTTTCTTTGAGAAAAATCCTAGAGGAATCCATTCTGAACCAGATTTCTGCTGCAGCACTGCGCCTATAGCACTGTCGAAGTCATCAGTGATGATGGCTAAGCGTGCTCGTGGGTCAGGGTGTGCTAACAGAGTCGCTTTAACTATACTTTTCTTACTTTCCTCAAATGATTTTTCTAGTTCGGTTGTCCAATTGATTGGTGTAGTGGCCTTCAGAGACGTCCCTGAGAGGAGGCAATTCAAAGGTGCATGTACTCTAGCTGCATTAGGTAGGTACAAAGCGGCGGTAGAAGTTCAACATGCCAAGATATCTGCGGAGTTCTTTTATGTTCTTCGGAAGTGGATAATTCAAAATGGCACTGACCTTATCTGGTGTTGGCTTCGTTCCTTCGGCGGTTACAATAAAGCCCAAGAACTCCACTTCAGGTACTCAAAAGCTTGATTTTGAGCTGTTGATTAGCACACCATATTCTTTGAGGCGCTCGAAGACAGATCGTAAGTGTCACTCGTGATCTTCTATGTTTTTAGATGCTACTACAATGTCATCAAGGTAAGGAAATGCAAAATCACAACCTCTTAGAATTTCATCCATAAAACGTTGGAATGTTTGTGCCGAGTTGCACATTCCAAAGCCTATATAAGGAAACTCGAACAGACCAAACGGAGTTGCAATGGCAGTTTTAGGTAAATCCTTAGGTGCTACTGGTATTTGGTTATAAGCACGTACCAGATCTATTTTGCTGAAGATGGCGCAGCCAAAGGGATTGTGTGAGAAATCTCCGATGTGTCGAATTGGATAGCGGTCGGGTGTCGTGCGTGCATTTAACGCCCGATAGTCACCGCATGGACGCAACGTGTTGTCCTTCTTTGGAATGAGATGCAGAGGTGACGACCACGAGCTGTCGGAGGGTCTAGCAATACTTAATCTTACCATCTCTTCAAACTCTTCTTTTGCGATGCGCAGACGGTCAGGTGCTAATCGGCGTGGACGGCAAGTGACAGGTGGTCCAAACGTGGTGCGAATGTAGTGCACGGTGTTGTGTTTCACCTCACGCGCAGCGTGACAGCCTGTTGGGCGCGTGATCCCGGGTACTGTGCTGGCAGATCATAGAAGCGTGAAATACCTGTAAATGTTTTAATTTGGTATAAAGCAGGTAATGCAACAGGAGATGCTTTAGCGACGAAAGAAGTTGTATTATCTATTAACCTATGGTGCCTAGCATTCACAAGTAAATTATAAAACGATAAAAAGTCTATTCCTATAATCGGTTTCGTAACATTAGCTATTACAAAGCGCCAATTAAAAGCACGGCGTAGTCCGAAGTCCAGCACTAAATCCACCCAGCGGTAAGTAGCAATGGTAGACCCATTTGCTGCAAAAAGTTCATAATTAGTCTTTAAAAGGCGCTTACTGCGTAGCATGCCAAGCGGATTTAGACACAGATCTGACCCGGTGTCCACTAAATAACACACTTTCGTCTTAATATCCGTAACAAACAAGCGGCCGGAAGTATGGCAGTCATTGGCCGCCATCACTGACTGCCTTTGGTGTTTCCCGGTTGGGGACCGGCGAACTTACACGGCGATATACATTTGTTAGTGGAGCTTCCGAACTTCCAGTGATACCAGCACTGGTCATGGGTGGAAGCAGAACGGCTACGTGAACGTTTACGGTAACTAGAAGTACACCATCGTGATCTTGAACGCGGACGATGCATAGTCAGTGAAGCTACTTGACGAGATAGGTCATCTAAGCGACGTCTCAAATCGTCAAACTCAGATGGCGCTGCAATCGTCGTTGTTGAAGCCACGTGTTGCACCTGCGGCGGGAACATGACTTCATTGACCTTGTCAGTCTAAACTGGTACCTGTCTGCGTTGCGATAATAGCCTGGATGTGGTTAGGCAATCGGTTTGTCCAAAGTGATCTTAGGAATTCGTCTGGAACGTCGTTACCCGCTAAATTTCTTAGATACCGTAAGAACTGGGACGGTTTCCGGTCTCCAAGTTCTTCGTGCGCCAATAGTTGTCGAACCCGTTGTTCTTGGGATGCTGATAATCTGGTTATAAGCTCGGTCTTAATTTTTTCGTATTTGTCTTCAGACGGCGGGTTAGTAATCACGTCTTTCACCTCCATTACATATTTATAGTCTAAATTGGAGATCACATGATTGAACTTCGTATTGTCTGCCGTAATATTTGCAATTGAAATTGTCCCTCTAATTGTGCGAACCACGACGCCGGTTCGTCAGGCCAAAATGGCGGTGCTTTTACACTGACGCGGCATACGCTCGATTCCGGCAGCGTAGGTGCCGATGCGTCAAATTTGCTATTGTTCATTTCGAAAATAGCGAATAGCGAAATTAAAGTTTTAACACTGTCACGAAATGTATGTGGCAGATGGTGAATTAAACCACACATATAGAGTTAATAATTTATTACAGTATACACAAGAGTAGAAGGAACACGAAGTAAGAGAATAGTCGAAACACGTCTAATTAGCGAGAAGTACGAAACTACAAAAATTATAGAACAGTCAAATATTGAAAGACACATAAAACAATTAAGGATGAACAATAATCGTATCGCGTAGGCGTGAACGGGGCGCAAGACGGGGGGCAGCCTCTCGGCGTCGCGTAGCTAGACCGAATGGTGAACTGGAGAAAACCGAGTGCCCCTTGAAGCTGCGTTCGCGCCGCCGACTGTTTAAGAGAACGCCCGAGGCGGAGCACATCGCGTCTCCACAGTTTTAATGTGATTATGCAATTGGTAGAATTTTCTCATGTATCTATATCTATCACTTTCTTTAATTTTCTTTATTCGTCATGCAGCACAGTTTTTAGTCTCTATCTCGTATTCCACTTCGAATCACTGTCAAACACATTGTATGCGTGTCCAGAACCTCGATTTCTTCTTTTTTGTTGTAAATGTACAGCACAGGTACTTAAAAAAAATAAAACCACTTCATCACTTGAATCCATTATTGTTGAAAATTCTCTGTCTCGGATAAAAAGCGTCTACAAATACGGACATGACATAAAGATCGTTAGTTGTAAGAATGTAACGAAATCTAAAAAAGGACAAGAGTAGTTTTATCATTACCGAATATGGCAACAATTTTTTCGCTGCGACCGGGCGCCATGTTTTGTCACACTCAATGACAACTATATCAGTTGTGATCAGTTGTCATTGCGACTTTAGTGAGATGAGTGTGTTATTTTCATATGTTTCTCTGGTGGAATTCGATTATTACGGAATTTCTTATTCTATTCATCGGGACCTCTAAATCGGGATAAAAACTATCCTATATGATAATTCGGGTAATAAACTATTTGTGTACCAAATTATTACATTCAAACTGGTCTCATAATTTTGGCGTAATTGAGGAAAAAACAGAAATCCAAAAAACTTTTGCATGTTTGCATTGTTTGATTAGCGTGATTATGATAACTGAGCCTAATTTATTGTCTAACAAACTAAATAAAATTCTTTAATTGGTATTTCTGGTTAACTAATTCCCGGGACATAATTGTAACATTAATTATAGATAGTTACATTATAAAAATAAAACAAAAACGACTGCTTAAAAGTAATAAACTGAAAACATAGGTATAACTTATAATATATTTCAGTAATCTCTTTTTAATTTCATTTATTTTGATACCCCTATCGATAGGTTGAGTAAAAAAAAATTAAGTACTTAATTTAGCGCCAAAAATCCATCATATTGATTTAAAAAAAACCTATCTAAGAACACACGGGTGTTTGAGACGAATCACACGAAAGAATCTTTTTCTAAATAAGCGCCACATTATCGATAGTATAGTATAGTATAGTGCGCAGCACTACGTCAAGCCGCCATCTTTGTGCCAGATTCAGTTTAGGTATAAGCAATTTTTTCGTAGGTATGTCAAGTCCTTTCTTTTTTCTCTAGTCAAAGACAAATACAAAATTAACGTCAAACTTATATCTCAACATGACATTATTATGTAGTGTATTAGTAACACTCCATAATGACAATATTTCTACAAATTTGTTTTCAAACATTTTGTTACTGCAATCATATAGATATAAATAATTAAAATATGTAATGTACAATAAACTGTCAAACTATTTCACTACCCTCTCGAGCGCCCGGCCACCGTTTTACGGTGGACTGTTTTACCCCCGATAAGCGCCCATCGACCGTTATACGGTGGTGACGTAGTTGTCCCAAATAATATTTAAACGAAAAGCCGAAATAATGTTTGTCTCTTTCTAACGTATACTATATTGAAGCTAATAAAACGTTTAACAAATTTAATACACTAGCACGTATAGTTTCGACAATTTGAGTATCGCGAGAAGAAAGTTTTGGTAAGAAGCTAATGTTATTCATAAGATAAGATAAGATAAGATGCTTTATTTGTCAAAATATTGTTCATTACTGTTGTTACAAAAGAATTTCGATCCTAAATATTCTGCCGTTTCCGGCGTACAAATATTTTCAGATAGATAGTTTTTCGATTAAAGTAGAAAACTAAGACATTAATTATTATATAGTATAAAGATACTTGCAGCAATACTGGAAATTAAATCTATATAAAACAAGAATATCAATCAATTCATAATTTTAGTTAAAACATTTCAAAAAATTAAATTTGGCAATTCAATAATTACAATTCGAGTAAAATTTATCATTTAAGAAGTCATTTTTTGAGTAATAACATTTATTTAAAAGAAATTGAAATAATTTACATTTAAAGATTCCTATATTCATCTTTTTGAAACAAACAGGCAATTTGTTGTAAACATGTATTGCTATACAATATACATTTTTTGAGTAGAGTTGTAGTCTTTGTTTCGGTACACACAATTTATGTATGTTTCTACTAGTCCTAATTAAAACATCGTTGTGTTTTTCAAATAAATTACTATTTTTGTGAACAAATATACAGATTTCGTAAACGTATAATGCTGGAAGCGGCAATATTTTATGTTTTCGAAAAAGGGGAATACAACTATCTAATTGGTGTGCTCCGTATAAAGACCTTACATATTTTTTCTGTCCACGAAAAGCTCTAATGAAATCGACAGAATTACCCCATATTATTAAGCCGTAACGTAGGATCGAAGAAACATATCCATGATAGGCAGAGAGTGCAGCCTCCGTGTTAGCCACTCCTCTTAACCGATATAAAACAAAGACAAATTTATCTAACTTTTCACATAGGTTATCAATATGTGTCTTCCAATTACAGAACTTGTCTATTGTTACACCTAAAAAGTTAGTACGGTCAACTTCTTCGATTATGTTTTTCCCATATTCAATTTTAAGTGGTTCTAGTTTACTATTATATGTCTGAAATCTTATCATCTTAGTGTTTACGATGTTAATTTGTAAATTATTATGTCTTAACCAATCTATTATTGTTTCTATGGTCCTATTTATTTCATGTTCGTAGTCAAAAAATTTATTATTATTTTCAATACTAATGGTAATGTCATCAGCATATAGCACACATTTATGAGTAGTTATGTTACAAAGATCGTTGATATAGATTATAAATAATAAAGGTCCTACTATACTTCCTTGTGGCACTCCGCATTTATTTTCGCAATACTGTGATCTATATTTTTTTTTATGGCGTTTTGAGTAATTTGATATCTCAACGCATTGTTTTCGTTAACTTAAATAATCTTGTATTAATTTTAATGCATTGCCTCTTACACCATATCTGCTAAGTTTGTGTAACAATAATTCGTGGTTAACAAAGTCAAATGCCTTGGACATATCAATGAAAATTGATGTTATAGGTATTTTGTTGTTTAGGCTAGTTGTTATTAGTTGACTTTTTTTTGTAAACCCATATTGCTCTGGTTTTAATATTTCATGTTTGTTAAAGAAGTTATAGATTCCGGTATGTATGGCCTTTTCAAACACTTTTGATAAAATAGATATCAGTGTTATGGGCCTATAATTGTTTATGTCAGTTTTATCACCTTTCTTGTGTAGTGGTTTAACGATAGAAAATTTTAGTCTAGTTGGGAAAATGCCTTGAACAAATGATAAATTGATAATATAAGTTAGTGGGAAAGATAAATATTTGGAGCATTGTTTTAAGATTTTAGTACTAATATCATCATAACCTGTAGAATTTGTATTTTTTAAAGAATTAATAATTTGTATAATGTCAGTGTTATGTATTGGAACTAGATAATATATAGAATTGGGATAAAATGTCAATTTAGATGTATAGTCGTTATTGGTTGTTATTTAATTTGGTGTTTTAATGTAATTATTTAAATTTATAAAGTAATTGTTAAACACATCCGCTATTTTGCCTGGCTTATAATATGTATTGCCATTAGAGGTTATTGTAGCAATGTCATTAATAACTGCCATATCATTATTAACGTTTTTTATTATTTGCCAAGCTGCCTTACTTTTTTTGTCAGAATTAAGTAGGTAGCGTGTATTGTCCAGTTTTTGGGCTTGCAGAATGCATTTCTTTAAAATGTTTGTATATTTGTAATATATTTTCCAATTTATTTTTTGTTTGCTGTCGAAGGACGAGATTTTAAATACAAACGTCTTTTATTAATGCTACATTTTTTAATACCTCGTGTAATCCACTTACTTTTAATAGATTTATTTGTTATTTTTACGATAATTTTAGGGAAACACAAATTATAAAATAAGGTAAGAGTGTTAAGTTAAGTAGTTGAAAGCCAAATTAGTATCTTCAGCCTCATATACATCAGAAAATGAGAGGGTCGAAATATAGGACAGAAATTTTTTCACATTTTCACTACTAAGGTCTCTTTTTTCCTCAAACCAAAACGATTTCCTAATATCGAGATGCTAAAATATTACTATTTAAAACCTATTGCCAATCGTTTTACACACCGCATCTCTGGACTAAATTTAAAAAGGAAAACTATCGAATTTTTAAGGTTCAATATAACGATTCGTTCCGAATATTGTTTCGTTTTCCGAGGTACTGTAGTGCATCTACAATGTTCGCTGAGGCACGCGTACCGACGCTCGATGCTTTGATAAGACATCGTGTGACCAGATTTAGAAGTAATCTTCTCAAATCTGGAAACACGATTATACTAATTTTAACGCAAAATTGTAGTGAAATATTTAAATATTGGTCTAGTATGCTAAGATGTAAGTTTTAATTTGTTTGATGGCATTTATTTAATTTATATTTATTTTTGTATTTCATTTTATTTAATTTTTTTTATGTTTGTTGATTATAAGTAATTATGTTTCTTTTTTACGGGCCTTTGTTGTCTGTCAATAAATGATTATTATTATTATTATATGACTTATTTGTGTTTGCCTGAAAAGTTATTGTTTCACAAGTTTCATGATCTGATAGTGCTAAAAAGTGAATATTTGGTTGTACATTAGGAAGATTACTGGCAATCAAATCAATACACGACATTTTTCTAGTTGGTTTAAAAATGTGGTTATTTAAGTTATGATTGTATAAAATAGAATAAAGTTCTTTAGAATGAATATCATTTTTCGAAATACCTATGTTCCAATCTCCACAAACTAAAATTCTTTTATTATTTTTCTCAGTAAGGTTATTTAGAAGTTGTTCAAATTTTTTAAAAAAATAATCTTATATTAGAATTTGGAATCCGATATACACATACAACGCAAATACCTAGTGTAACTATCTCAATAGCACAGAATTCAAATGTATAAATTATCGCATTTGGTAGGTTTTTTATGTGTTGATAATCTAATTCCTTCCTAACTAATATGCAGGTGCCACCACTACGCTGATTCGGTCTTGAAAAGGCCGATGCTAATTTGTAGTTATTATTAATTAAGCTTTAGATTAGACTCCGTACCCTGTTTCATAAAAGTTTCACTAATGCATATTATATCAATACTAATATTTTCATTTTCAAAATCAAGAAGTGCAAGTTCAAATAAGTCTTTATTATGTAAAATCCCAGCGATATTTTGATGTAGTAAGGTATATTTTTTTCACTATCGAAAAAAGTCAAAGTCAAAGTCAAAATCTTTATTTGCAGAATAAAATGTTTAGGTAATACAGGTATTGAATAAAACTATTATTTACGGATTTTATCGCGTTTAATTACATTAATTTATTTTTATTATTATCCCGACGTTTCGGGTGCTTTACAGCGCCCATGGTCACGGGGGGGACTGAGATGTTTGACGTCCCAATGTCATAGTTATTCCGGCTACCTTCAGTTTTTTAATATTAATTTTTGGTCCGATTTACGCAAAACGAGCTTATAGTATCATGAAGTCTTGCAGTGGTATGCTTGGGTTTGGGTTTAATTTTGTTAATTATAGGATCCCAAGCAGATGGTAGCACCCAACCATCTTCTCTATTGAAATTTGGATGTTTTTTAATTTCAATAGCCTCGCGTATCATCCTTGGTAGGAATCGGTGTTCTTTTGCGAGAATTTGTGGTTTATCAAATCTAATGTAATGGTGGGGACGATCTTGAACATGTTCGCAGACTGCAGACTTCCCGGAGCGTCGGTGCTTCACATCAGCTATATGTTCCTTCACGCGGGTTTTTATAGATCTCTTTGTTTGACCTATGTAAGAGAGACCACATTCACAATCTAGCTTGTACACACCTGCATCTTGCAGAGGAATGTTACATTTGATGGATGGTAAAAATTGACTAATCTTCTTCAGCGGCTTGTAGTATGTCTTAATGGACGCTCGCTTCAAGATGTAGCCAATCTTGTCCGTGACTCCTCTAACATATGGTAATAGAGCAGGCGCGCGCTCGACTGTGGCCGGCTTCACTCGTTCACTGTGACGTAGGCGCGGGACCCGAAGCTTGTTGTCTTGTAATACTTGCTTGACATGCTGAAGCTCCGCAGCCAGATGTTTTCTGTCACAGATCCCTCGTGCTCTCTGAAACAAAAAATGTCACGGATCTGTGACAGAAAACATCTGGCTGCGGAGCTTCAGCATGTCAAGCAAGTATTACAAGACAACAAGCTTCGGGTCCCGCGCCTACGTCACAGTGAACGAGTGAAGCCGGCCACAGTCGAGCGCGCGCCTGCTCTATTACCATATGTTAGAGGAGTCACGGACAAGATTGGCTACATCTTGAAGCGAGCGTCAATTAAGACATACTACAAGCCGCTGAAGAAGATTAGTCAATTTTTACCATCCATCAAATGTAATATTCCTCTACAAGATGCAGGTGTGTACAAGCTAGATTGTGAATGTGGTCTCTCTTACATAGGTCAAACAAAGAGATCTATAAAAACCCGCGTGAAGGAACATATAGCTGATGTGAAGCACCGACGCTCCGGGAAGTCTGCAGTCTGCGAACATGTTCAAGATCGTCCCCACCATTACATTAGATTTGATAAACCACAAATTCTCGCAAAAGAACACCGATTCCTACCAAGGATGATACGCGAGGCTATTGAAATTAAAAAACATCAAATTTCAATAGAGAAGATGGTTGGGTGCTACCATCTGCTTGGGATCCTATAATTAACAAAATTAAACCCAAACCCAAGCATACCACTGCAAGACTTCATGATACTATAAGCTCGTATTGCGTAAATCGGACCAAAAATTAATATTAAAAAACTGAAGGTAGCCGGAATAACTATGACATTGGGACGTCAAACATCTCAGTCCCCCCCGTGACCATGGGCGCTGTAAAGCACACGAAACGTCGGGATAATAATAAAAATAAATTAATGTAATTAAACGCGATAAAATCCGTAAATAATAGTTTTATTCAATGTGTAGTGTTCGCGTAAATTTTAGAAATCATAATACAGGTATTTAGTATAAGAGTAAGTTTCAATAATATTCTACCGGGAGTTGTACCGGTGTGCAAATATATCTTAAAATTTATTGAATTTGATTTAATTGTACATATATGTCAAAAGATTAAATAGATTATATAATACATTAAATAATATTGCAATTAATTAAAATATTCCTTAACACTATTATAACACTTGTCAAGAAGCCATTTATTAATCTCAATTTTGAATTTATTCAAAGGTATTTTTTTTAAGTTATTGGGCAATTTATTATATATTTTAATAGCCATTATAGGAGCACTGTTTGCATAAAATCTAGAGCTGCATTTGGGATGAAATAATCTATTTTATGCCTTGTTTGCCTTTCGAGAGATTCAGCGTGGGTTTTGAAGTAGTTCGGGTGTCGTTTTACAAAAATACATATTTCTCGAATATACATGCATGGCAACGGCAATATACGTATCTTTTTGAACAAAGGCTTGCAGCTATCAAGAAACCACGCACCACATATAGCTCGCACACATTTCTTTTGTAATTTAAACGCTCTAATCATATGAACAGAATTTCCCCACAAAGGCAGAGCATATAATAATACTGACACATAACCGTGATAAGCAGCTAGGGCTGCTTTTTATGATATTGTTTTTCTCAATCTTTTTAAAGCATATACAAACCGGTTTAATTATGTACAAATCTGGTCAATGCGAAGCTTCCAGTTTAAATTTTTGTCAATTTTATACCTAAAAACATAACTGTTTTAACATTTTCTATCTTCGAATTTTCATATTTTATATTCATATTTATTGGCTCCATTTTGTAATTTCCAATTTGTATTATTTTTGTTTTGTCAATATTAAGTAAAAGATTATTTGAATTAAGCCATGTCACAATAGTATTAATAGAGTTATTTATTTCGGTTTCACATATGTGTTTTTTGGTGCATTTAAATATAAAAGTTGTGTCGTCTGCGAACAAGATGCATTTATGATTGGTTATTTTAGACAAGTCATTAATATATATAGCAAAACAAAAAGATTAAAGGTCCCAAAATACTACCCTGAGGGATACCACGGTCATGAAATCTAAACTGTGAACGATGTAGTTCTTTAGTAAATATGCTGTCTTGTAGTGCTTGCGTTAGACAAGTGATTTCTGTGCATTGTTTTCGGCCTTGCAAGTAACTGCTTAGCCATGTGTAAGCCGCACCTCTTATCCCGTAACTTTCAATTTTTTTTAATAGAATTTCGTGGTCAACAAGATCAAAAGCTTTGGTCATGTCCAGCATGAGAGCAGTTACAGGAGTTTTTCTATCGATACTCTATGCTATGTCTTCAAAAAAATTGAAGCATGCTAAAGTCGTGGATCTGTTTTTGCGAAAACCGAATTGATCTTCAGTTAAGATACCAAATTTTTGTATAAATTTACTTAGTCTATCGTACATAGTTCGCTCAAATATCTTTGATATTACGGGGATCAAAGTTATTGGTCTATAGTTGTTGAGATCTTTTCCATCTCCTTTTTTGTGAACTAGTTTTATCAAAGAAATCTTAAGATGTTCCGAGAATGAGCCCTCGACAAATGATATGTTTATAAGGAAACTCAGGGGTATACAGATATAACAGGCACATAACTTTAGTATTTTGGTACTGAGTTCGTCGTAGCCCACTGAATCCGTGTTTTTTAATTCTTTGATTATTTTCTTAATTTCCGCTGGTTCCGTTGGTTGTAAGAAAATTGTATTTGAATTTGTATCTATATTTGGTTGAGCAGGATTGTTACCAGACTTATTTGTATTATTGATGTTACTTAGGTCCTAAAGATTGAATAATTACCATTATTCGTTAAATTTTGTTTAGGCTCTACTTTACTTTTCTATTTCTGTTTATAGAGTTGTTTGTTGAGTCGCGCGCGCGCACCCACTAGCGTCGGGCGTGTTTTGTTATTCATAGCGTTGGCTCGCGAATTATAATAATGACGAACGTTCTTAAGTGCAACGTGTGTAACATTGTGATCGATGAACTATTATCATACATACAAAACAAAGTGTCTATCATAGACGAAGAATCATTAGTGCGTATTTGTACATCGACATTTACAAGTGATGAAATCAGAAACTCTAAGAAACTTTTATTTGAGTCCATCCCAACGGGTATCAGAAAAATATTGCGAAAAAACAAAGGTAAAGAGGAGCGTGATGTAGTGGACATTATAAATCTATTTAAATCTACGGAACCCGATATTATTCCTATTTTTGTGGCTAGACAGCTTGACAAACTGCCGCCGATTTTGATAGATCACTTAGACTGTTCAAAATTATTAAAGGACATGTTAACTTTGAAAGCCGAAATTGAAGAAATAAAGTCTACGTATGCTACCCAAGATAGCGTTGACAAACTTAAGTCGTCAATACTTCGCTTACAAAACGACCCACTGCCGCCACCGGCGTCGGCGTTTAAAATCAATAGTAAAACAGGTGCTTTTCTAGACAGTGGCCCTATGGGTCTTTCACATGATTATACAGTAAACAACATAAATGATACTACGGGTTTAATATCTCCCATGTCAGAACTTAGAGATGTGAGGGTAACGCAAGATAAACAAACGGGCGTCAGCTGTAATGCGGGGCCTGAGTGCTCGCCGTCGCTGCCGCAGCTGTGTCGGAAGGCAAGCGCGAGTGTTACGGTGACGTCAGACTTACCGAGCTCTGCTACTGAGGTTGTGAACCAGCTGACCGCTACTGATAAGGCAGGTTTTGTGTGCGTAAAAGAACATAGTCAATCAGAGCAGCCGATCATCGTGCGTGAAACTCTGACAAATGAAAATAATAAAAAGGAAGGATGGCAGACAGTAACGTATCACAAAAAACCAAGAAAGTATCGTTATGTCGGCAAAGCTGGTGTAGCCAGAGATTTACAGTGCTCATTCCGGGCAGCAGATAAAAAACTTATTATGTTTATTACGAATGTGCATAACTCTGCAACGGAAAGCGACATAATAAAACATATTTATAATAAAACTCAGGAAACCGTGTCACTAGAAAGAATAAATATGAAATATGATAGAGGGCACAAAGCTTACAAATTTTCAATATCCGAGGTCAATCTGCCAAAATACATGGATGAAACACTATGGCCTGAAGGTGTCATATTTCGACGTTTTGTGAGTTTCAAGCACAGGAATAAGAACGGTGCGCGCCCTATTGGCGCTGACGGCATAGTCAAACCAAATAATGGATAGTCGCCCCTATCGATTTGCTACATTTAACTGTAAGAATGTGAAACGCTCCATCAATGACGTCAGAGACTTATGTCATACGTGTGACGTGATATGTCTTCAGGAAACTTGGATTATGAATCATGATATACCCTTTATTGGCACGATCGATAGCGGTTTTGGTTATGTGGCGACATCAGCAGTCGATACGTCTGCTGGCATCCTGCGTGGGCGCCCCTATGGCGGCGTCGCGTTGTTATGGCGATATAGCGCGTTCCAGCAGGTGACAGTGTTAAATTGTGAAAATTCACGTATTTGTGCAGTTAAAATTATAACAAATGATAGACCCGTAATTGTGATGAGTGTATACCTGCCGACAAACTCTGTCGACAATTTACAGGAATTTACAGACTGTTTGAGTGCGGTAAGCGCTATTATTGACGAATATGGAATTGAATCTGTGTTTATCTTAGGCGACTTCAATGCGGACCCGGGTGAGTTGTTTTACAGTGAACTTGTTAGTATTTGTAATGACCAATTATGGTCATGTATAGATGTAGATATGCTAGGGCTGGAATCTGGTACTTTTACTTTTATTAGTGACGTCCACGGGACCAGCAGTTGGCTGGATCACTGTGTCACAACTCTCGCGGCGAAGCAGGCTGTCGTCGGGGTAGATGTCAAGTATGACACTCTTTGGTCAGACCATTTCCCACTTATAATTAAGTGTAATTTAAATTTAATAAACCCTAAGATCTCTGCGAGCATAATCAATTTTAACAAAGACGTAGTATGGGGTGTAAAGAGTTCGGAACAAATCACAGTGTATGCTAAAGAGTGTCATAGTAGGCTAAAATTGGTGGACTTTCCTTCGGAGTGTGCAAACTGTGCTGACCGATTTTGTAATGACCGTGGCCACAGGTATGTTCTGGATAAGCTTTACTCTGACATTGTGACCGCTCTCCAAGGCGCGGCGACTTTGGCAAGTCGGGAAGGCGCGAGGAGGGACGGGAGTGGCCCGCGCATAGCTGGGTGGAACAAACACGTCAGTGAGGCTCACAGAGAGGCCAGATCTAAATTCAATGACTGGGTATTGTGTGGTAGACCCAGGTCAGGTTTTCTTTACAAAGAAATGTGTGATAGCAGAAGAGTGTTCAAGTCCCGATTAAAATGGTGCCAAAATCATCAAGACCAAATAAAGATGGACGCTCTTGCTGTGAAACATAGCAAAGGAGATTTTCGTGGCTTCTGGAAGTCCACCAGTAAAATAAATATACGGCCTGGCCTTCCTGTGTGCGTCGATGGCATGAACAATCCCAAGGATATTGCAAATCTTTTCAAGAGCCATTTTTCTGTAAAGTCTCTGTTGGATCCGGTAGTGGAAGTGTTCAGCACTGACCTGGACACACAAACAGTGGGGACTAGTTTCCTGGCTAAAAGCGTAGTAAAAGTTATAGGAGATATGTCAGGAGGCAAGTCCCCGGGACATGATGGACTTAGTGTTGAGCACTTGCAACATGCTGGACCTCACCTAGCTAGGGTCTTGGCTATGTTCTACTCTCTATGTGTGAGCCATTCCTACCTGCCCGCGGATTTTATGAAAACCGTGGTGGTACCTATAGTGAAGAACAAAACGGGTGACTTGACTGACAAGTGTAACTATCGGCCTATTTCTCTTGCCACCGTAATTGCAAAGGTGTTTGACGGTTTGCTTAATACACAGTTGAATAAGCATGTAATGCTCCATGATAACCAGTTCGGATTTCGTCCTCGGTTATCCACTGAAAGCGCCATATTGTGTCTAAAGCAAACCGTCAAATACTACACTGATCGCAAAACGCCCGTGTACGCGTGCTTCCTCGACCTATCCAAGGCATTTGACCTGGTGGCATATAACCTGCTGTGGGGCAAGCTGCAAAGCATAGGCTTGCCACAAGAACTTATCAGCATGCTCCAGTACTGGTACGCAAACCAGTCCAATAGTGTCAGGTGGGCGGGGGTAATGTCGGATCCGTATCGGCTTGAGTGTGGAGTCAGGCAGGGTGGCTTAACATCACCAACCCTATTTAATCTTTATATCAACGGGCTGATCGTAGCGCTTAGCAGTCAGCATGTCGGCTGCCACATTGACGGTGTTTGTGTCAATAATCTGAGTTATGCAGACGACATGGTGCTGCTGAGTGCGTCGGTCTGCGGCCTGAGGAAGTTGATACGGATATGCGAGGAATATACATGTGGCCACGGATTATTGTATAATGTCAGGAAGAGTCAATACATGGTCTTTGAGGCCGCTGGTACGAAATGTCCTGATAGTATACCTCAAATAAAATTAAATGGTGTACCCCTGGAAAGGGTTAAACAGTTTCAATATCTGGGGCATTTACTTACCGTCGACCTGAAGGATCACGCGGATATGGATCGGGAACGGAGGGCGCTGTCTGTCAGAGCTAACATGATCGCTCGTAGGTTTGCGCGGTGTTCAAAGGAGGTTAAGGTTACGCTCTTCCGAGCGTTCTGTACATCGCTCTACTCGTGCAGCTTATGGGCTAATTACAGTAGGAAGAGTTACAGCGTCCTCCGCGTCCAATACAATAATGCGTTTAGGGCGGTGATGGGGCTGCCTCGATTTTGTAGTGCCTCTGGTATGTTCGCGGATGCGCGCACCGATTGTTTCAATGCCACCATGCGCAAGCGGGCCGCGTCCCTGGTGCGCAGAGTGCGGGCCAGCTCCAACACTGTCTTGGCGATGATCTCTGGAAGGTTAGACTGTTATATTATCCGGCATTGCTGCGACAGACATGTCGCAGAACAGATGCCTCTGAGAAAGTTTTGATTGAACTCGTCTCCTGACTGATAAAAGTGTGTTTCAATTCTGTTATTTATGTATTAACTTTATTTTATTTGATTAGATTATTTTATATAATGACATTACTGCTTATTGAAATTGACTGGATTTATTATTTTAAAATTGTTATTTTGTTGACATTGATTTATTATGTATTGTATTGCTATACTTGTGGAGATTGATTTTAAATTCATTTATTGCAGCACAGTTGCCTCAGAGAAAGTTTTTAATTATTGATCTCGTCTCCTGACTGATAAATGTGTGTAATTCTGTTATTTATTTATTAATTTTAATTTTATTTCAATATATTATTTTATATACTGACATTACTGCCTATTTACATTGACTAGATTTATTATTTTAAAATTGTTATTTTGTATTGACATTGATTTAATTATTGCTTAATTTTGGAGACTGATTTTAAATTCTTTGATTTTACTGGATATGGGTGTAATTTGCCTGAACAAAGATGATTAAATAAATAAATAAATAAATAGAAATTATATGGGATAGTTCCTTTTATTTTGCTTAGTTCTTTTAAGTTCATTTTATTTACTCTAGTGCTACCAGGTGTTATACCAACTTAGATCTTTGTAACGATAGAACAAGTGTTTCGTAATTAAAATTATCTATTTCTATATTTAATTTAGAACACAAGAAATGTTTCGGTATCCAATGCGTGTTACTATCTAAATTATTACTTATGTCAACAAAATAACAGTTCGAAAAATTCTGAACAAATAACTTAATTTCTCTATTCAACAATTTTACATTTAAAAATTCATTATTAAATACGTTCAATACAAAGACGTTGTTATTCTTTAACTTGCAAAGTGTAGAACAAAGTTCAGTCAGAAATGTATACGGATTTTTCTCATTACTTCCTACACCTAAAATAATAATGTCATTTGTATTCAAAGTCTCTAGTATATTATCAATACTGTCAAATATTTGCGCGCTGGTTGCATTTGAATAGAATAGAATAGAATATTGATTTATTTGCATAGAATGTAGGTAATTTACAAAAAGGGTGTTGACAGAGTACATATAAGATCCGTACATTCTACCATTTTGGCATGCAATATTAAATTAAAATTTATTTCTATACTACACTAGTAAATAATTATTAATAGATTTAATATGATAATTATGATTATAAATAGTTATTACATTATTATTATTAAAAGTATTGCGTTATTATTACTATTACATTATATCGATTTTTGAATTAATATTGCAGGTAGCTTATTACACTATGAATTATTAATACTAACAGATTATACAAAACAATTAATTTACTGAACGTCATTTTATATGGGTATCATCTAAAAAGTCCGATACTGAGTAATAGCACCTTTCCAATAACAAAGAAGTAAGACTCTTTTTAAATATTCTTATCGGTTGATTTTTTACAAAATTAGGAATTTTATTATAAATGACTGGTGCCATCCCCATAACACTTTTTTTAATAAAGCTGTTTGAAATCTTTTTAATATTTTTATTATTTATATTGCGTTCTCGTAGGTACAGTTCGTACTAGAGTTTCATTTAAGGTAGGAAATAAATGATGATTAATTTTGACAAATAACGCTACCTCAAGAATATGTAGACAAGGAAAAGTTAATAATTTATGAGCTTTAAAAATGAGGACACAACTATCGGTAGTCTTTAAATTAAAGATTGCTCTTATACAGCGCTTTTGGGCTTTGAAAATGATTTCTCTATCGCCACAGTTGCCCCAAAATATAATACCATATCTTAAAATAGAAACCACCAGACCATGGTAAGCGACTAATACCGTTTTGATACTGACCCTTTTTTGTCAGGTTATAGAGTGCATAAGCAGACACACTTAGTTTCTTACAGACATCATCTGCTTGGGCCTTCCATGTCAATTGGCTATCTATTAAAATACCTAAAAATTTTGCGACATCTACTCTTTCTATTGTTTGACTATTATAATTTACATTTAGATCTTCAGTGCGAAGTTTCTGGTAAAAGTGCATTATTTTAGTTTTTTGAATATTTATAAGTAAATTACGAGGGTGGATTGAAAAGTACTCGGCCTAACACAGATCCATTCAATTCTAAAAATCAAATCTACCCACATTATTTAGTTCAGTTCAGACTAGTTCATTGTGTGAAGTTCGAAACGTGTGCGATAATTAGTTGTGATTTTATAAATTTATTAACAAAGTAATCGGACATAATTTCCGCGAATGGAGCAAATCGAGCAGCGTGCCGTCATTAAGTACCTCCATAAGAAGGGGCTATCATCAAAAGCCATCCATGATGACATGGTCAGTACATTAGGCGATTGTGCTCTGTCATATTCATCCGTCAAAAAATGGATAGCAGAATTTAAGCGTGGTAGAGAGAGTGTGAAAGATGAACCCCTCTCTGGAAGGCCTTCGACGTCAACTACTGACGAAAATATTAAAAAAGTACTTGATTTAATAATGGGAGACCGCAGATTAAAAATTAGAGAGATAGCCGAGATTATAGGCATCTCTTATGAACGAACTCAAAACATCATTGTCAACGAGTTGGGTTTCCACAAGGTGTCTGCGAGGTGGGTTCCGCGACTGCTTTCAGTTGAACAAAAAAGGACGCGATTGACTATTTCACGCGACTGTTTGGAGTTATTTGAAGCCGATGCAGATGATTTTTTGAATCGTTTTGTTACTATGGACGAAACATGGGTTCATTACTGTACACCGGAAACAAAACAACAATCAAAACAGTGGAGAAGACCTGGTTCACCACCCCCTAAAAAGGCTAAGTCGATTTTGTCGGCAAATAAGGTGATGGCTTCAGTATTCTGCGACTCGAAAGGTGTGATTATGATTGATTATCTTGAAAGGGGTCAGACTATAAACTCTGATTACTACTGCACCTTACTACGTCGTTTACGAGAGGAAATAAAAGAAAAACGTCGAGGAATGCTCAGAAGAAAAGTCCTGTTTCATCAAGATAACGCACGTGTTCACACGTCAGTACAGTCAATGGCTGAAATTCACAACTGTGGCTTTGAACTGTTACCGCATCCGCCGTATTCACCTGATCTGGCACCATGAGAGTTCTTTCTGTTCCCTAACCTAAAAAAGCACTTGGGAGGTCAAAGATTTTCGACAAACGACGAGGTCAAAGCAGCTGTAGACGCATATTTGACTCTAAGGAAGAATCATTTTTTTTCAACGGTCTAAATGCTTGGAAGGGGAGGTGGCAAAAGTGTATTGAACTTGATGGTGATTATGTAGAAAAATAAAAATAAAACTGATTTAGTATGTGTTTATTTTCTTGGTTAGGCCGAGTACTTTTCAATCCACCCTCGTATTATAATTCAGCCAGTTAATTATAGTTTCAATCGTAGTGTTTATATCATTTTCATAAAAATATTTATTTAGACAATTTATTAGAGCTGTACTGTCGTCGGCAAATAATCCCATTGGATGATGAATTTGACGTGGGAGGTCGTTTATATAAAGTAAAAATAACAATGGCCCAAGGACGCTTCCCTGCAGTACGCCGAATTTTATTTCTCTATAGGAAGACACATATTTGCCTTCACGTTTAGATTTAATGCATATTCTAGTAATCTCTGTACATTGTTTACGGCCAATCAGATATGATTTTATTAAGTTGAGAATGTTACCTCGAATGCCGTATGCGTTAAGTTTCTGTAATAGTATTTCATGGTTTACATAATCAAAGGCTTTCGACATATCTATATATATATATATAGCACATATGGGGGTTCGGGTATCTTAATTATTAATTACCATCTTTAATAAGTTAAAAACAGCCATATTTATGCTTCTGTTTTTTCGGAACCCATTTTGTTCATCGCAGAGTATGTTAAATTTAGCCAAAAATGCGTAAATGGATTCGTAAATAACTTTTTCCATTATTTTAGAAAACACGGGTAGCAAAGCAATTGGTCGGTAGTTAGACATATCTTCTTTATTGTTCTTTTTATAAAGTGGTTTTACTATAACCGTTTTCAGCTTTTCGGGAAATATTCCCACTAATATGCTTACATTAACAACATGGCTAAGAGGTCCAGATATGATATTGCAAACAGATTTAATATCTTGCGTTGAAATGCCATCATAACCTTTTATTTTTTAAAGATTTTATTACTCGTATTATATCTTGTGGTACGATCGGTGATATAAATATCGAGTGTGGGTTATAATTAATTTTTTTGATGTCATCTGATACGTTTTTTGGTATATCTGTGATCTGGTCAATAAAAAAATTGTTGAATGATTCAGCTATTTCTTTAGGGTTCGTTATTAATAAATCATCTTTTTTTATCTGAGAAATAGGTTCCGTAATTGTTTTTCTATTATTTATTATTTGCCACGATGTCTTGGATTTATTTCTGGAGTTTTGAATGAGATGGTTATTTTGA
This sequence comes from Parnassius smintheus behrii, assembly GCA_036936625.1. Classification (NCBI taxonomy): domain Eukaryota; kingdom Metazoa; phylum Arthropoda; class Insecta; order Lepidoptera; family Papilionidae; genus Parnassius; species Parnassius smintheus. The sequence goes on along the minus strand of JAUPFT010000005.1, from coordinate 33,234,660 downwards.
GCTTTCTGAGTCTGTTTAATTATTTTTTTGAATCTTCGAGAATATGTATAAAAATTGTTGTTATTTTCACATGTCGGTTTTAATCTCTTTTGCCACAATAAATGGCGCTGTCTTTTGCTACAAATCCGAATACCACGTGACACCAATTTAATTGATTTTTCAGAGCGTACTATAATCGACTTGAAAGGAAAGCATAAATTAGATAATAAAGGGAATAAGTGGATAAAATTATCATAGGCATTATTAGGATCGTCAGTATTATAAACGTCTGAAAATGATAATTGTTGGAGATATTTATTGAATTTATTTATATTATCGTTGGACGTATCTCTTATTGATTTCCGCCAAGATTTTATTTGTCTTAATTTATTAGCTTTTATTTTTAGAATCTGAGCTGTATGGTCTGATAAGGCTAAGTCTATTATTTGGCATTTGCACTTTTGTTTAAGGTTATGAGCAAAATTGTCTAAGCAGGTATTACTGTCTGATCTTGTAGGCTGGTTAATTTCCAATTTAAAGTTGTAGCTCAAAAGAAAACATTAAAATTCTGTTGCTAATCTGTTCTTTTTCATAATATCTATATTAAAATCACCACACATTATTATATTACTGTTTTTGTTATTACATAATTTCTTTAAAATAGAGTCAAAATTTTCGTAAAATTTTTCTATATTACATATTTTTGGAGGTCTATAAATACATAAAATTATCGTGTTTTGTTTTATTAATTTTATAGCACAACATTCAATAATTCCTGTTATAGAGTATTTCATGATGTCTGGTAATTCTGTGTACTCAAGACATTTTTTTATCAAGATGCAGGCTCCTCCTCTTTTTGCATTTCTTCTTAAATAGCGTGTTGCTAGCTTGTAATTGGATATTTGAATTAATTTTTCATCTATATCTATATGTTTGTTTAATAATTCCTGAATATGAACAGTTAATACATCAGATTTATTTAGAAAGCCAACAATATTTTGGTGCATAATATACATATAATTACAATAGAAAAAAATTTGAATTTAAGTCTGTGGGGACAGTTTCCTTATTGACATTAATTTTAGTCTCTGGATATATTTCTAGACCTAAGTTAGGGTTACTTATCATTATTAGTTAGGTTACGCATGATATTTATCAATCCATAGTTATTTGATCTCCCATTATATTTAGAAAACATACTGTAATCGTAGGATAGATTAAGATTAGAATCTAATAGCTTTGCGTAGTTAAACGTGTTGAGATCTAGGTACAACAAATTATTAAAAGTTTCTATCCTCCAGTTAAACATAGCGGAATAATTGTTACATTTGTATGTTGGAAGGCACAGGATAATATTAGTATGCTGAATGTTTTGTAGAGTATTCCTCATTTCTTTGATGATATCAAAGTTATTATTTGTTTTTCGAAAGTCTTCTTCTCCTATAAAAATAACGCAGTATTCGTTTTTCGTATAGTTTACTATTTTTTTATTCAAATTGCTAATTAGATGTAAAATTCCACAATTCGGGGAAATGTAGTGGCACATATATCGGTATTCAAAAACGTATCCTCAGCAATAGATAATACCTTGTTTGTTTTATTGGCACTTATAATACAAATTTTTTTCCTGATAGGTTTTAATTTGATGCTTTTTGAGTCGCTTAATTGGACTATATTTTCTTGATGTGTGATCGTAGGGTCAGTCATAGGTTTTTGACTTATAAGCGTACTAGGGGTTATGTTAAGCCTGTTCTGTGTCTTTTTGGTGGATCTGTTGAGTGGAGTGGATATTTTCAAACTTTTTTTAGGAGTATTCACATCATTCGTTAATTTTTTGGTGGCTTTTTTTAGAACTTCATGTTTCGATACTAAATCCTGAACGGCTTTTTTTAGCTCGTGATTTTCTATGGACAAATTATTTATTTCTTCATGAGCTGAATTTAGTTGCAAGGTTAGGTGTTCTATGTGTTCTTTAAGTTTTTGAATTTAATGTTATTTTCATCACCTGATAAGTTCGGTAAACTACATGTAGTGCCATCTAGTTTCGAATCATCCGAACTACTTTCACCACAAGTAAGATCTTCTGACATAGATTGAGTGCGTGTTTTTCGAAATTTGTAATGTTATCGAAGAAACTCATATTGCAATTTGAAATTAAAAAGTTTAAAACTAGGAAAAAGAATAGTATTGACGAGATTCGATCGTGGTTCACGTAGATTTTTTTTTATAGGATAAGGTGACAAACGAGCACACAGTCCACCTGATGGTAAGTGGTTGCTGTGGCCCATAGACATCTATATCTATCCTCGATTACGAATCAAAATGCACATGCGTTGTCACCCGTGAGGACTAAGATGGAATGCCTCGTTTCCAGTAGAAAGGGTCTCCGGTTCTCTACACTCACCATACGAAATACAGCAGCATTAAGCTACTATTTCACGCTGGCATTCTGTGAGAGCGTGGTCCTTCCCCGGTCGAGCCGACCCATTCATGCTACAACTATACTACTATTATAACTGCAGCATGGCTCTACCACGTATAAAGATACACTCCGAGTTCATAAACCGATGAGCTATTTGTACATTAGTATCATCGGCGAAATTAGACTTCAGTTACCAGTGGCTTACAATTTTTTAAATCGGATAAGAAGTTAGTTTTCGTGAATAATTTTATATCGTCCGTTAACACTGGATTTAACCACAATTATTTACTACTTACAAGTACATGACTTTTACTTCGCAGGAAAAGAACAAAAAAGCCCTGAATTAACACAAAGTCGTCCCTTTTATAAACAGTATTTACACTTTTGTTACACAGTTTTTAACTTTATAATTAATCCATTTATACACACTATTACAATGTCACATAACATTTGAGTTCCTCTTTCACTAATAAACTTATTAGAACGCTTAATTACTTCTTATAACTATTTTTAAAATGAATTTAATACGGTGCTATTGTTGTTTGCGGCGATCCGCGGTTACCCTCCCCAAATGTTTGCATATTCCAGAAAGAGAGTAAACATTGTTCCATTTGTTTTAACATCTCTGCTTATACATTTCTTGAGCGAGTCCTCGCACTTGCTGATCACCTAAGATTATGATTTCTGGTGTTGACGAAGTATTTTTAATTTCTTTACAGTATTTTTTTCTATTTTTGCATGTACATGGTCTGAAGTCTCTTTATCTTTGGGTTCATTTTCAATTTTGTATTCATTTGTTATACCCGTTATTAGTAGGATTTATATATGTAAGTTTTTTTGCAAATTATTTCAGAAGCATTCAGTGGTGATATCCTAGACGTCTTAGTTTGCAAATAAATCATTTTTTTGCTTAATGGAATAGGTGTTCGCTTTGCAATGGGTGTGCAAGTAATTTTATCATCACCAGTGAGGTTTTTTAAGCAGTGTATAGTTCTGTCTTTCTCTTGTAATTTTAAATTCGATAATTGAATCTGCGAATTTAGTTCTGCAATTTCATTGTGCGCTGATTCTAGTTTCGTTTTTACTGAGGACAATTGTAGGCTTAACCCATCGACAGTTGATTTATTTAGGGCGTGGATTAAGTGGTCACTATGACCAGTTGTATCAAACCCAAATGTTCACTTGCGAATCAAAATGCTATTTCTATCAACTACTAGTAATTCAAATCGATAGCGTGGCTTTACTATATAACACTAGCCGGGCACATTATCGGAGAGTTGCCCCGACCAAAATTACCCCAGACCGTGTACACTGTGCCACGAAATCCAAACTAACATTTCTATTTTGTCGCAAAAAGCATTCAATCAATTTATCAAGTATGTCAAAAGGGCCACAAGCACTTAAATGTAAAAAGAAATCAATTATACATACCTTCAAACAATGTGGGCAGCAGAGAAACATCCCACTTCTGAGATTTTATGAATTAAACTCAAGGGTAATAGAAAAACTAATTTATAAGATTCGTGTCGTCCAGAATTCACATTCTGAGATAAATATTATAATAACGTAGCTGGTAGTTTCAACTTGAATTATAATACAAAATTATTATGAACAATTTATCTCGTAACCAGAAGCCACCGCTACTCCAACAGGAATGAATCTCCGACCGCTGGCTGAATGTCCAAGCAAAAACGTTTCCCCTACCTCTTTTCTTAACTTGCTTCTGATTGGTGCGTGTAGGAATTGTCAGTTTCAAACCAACCAATCAGAGACAAGCGGAATTACTACCAATTTGACCGGAAATACGTATTCATTTTAGCAACTTATTATTGAAAAATAGATTGAATCATGACAGTAGTGTCGGTACTTTTTATTTTACACCACGATGAGTGAAAGTGGACTGAAAGTAAAAATCTTTAAAAATTTTGGGGGAAAAAATAATTTTGATTGATTTTTGTGTAAAAACTACATTTATTCTGGGATTTATAAGGGTTGTGGTAGATAGCAGTACTACTAAGGTTACCGATACAAAAAAAAATACAAAAAAAATTAAAAATGTGGTCATGGTAGTTAAAAATGCCATATCGGGGTATCGATTTTCGAAGAATTTCATTTTTTTTTGTAGTTTCAAAAACGATTTAGATTTTTTTTCTTTTTTTTTTCTCGTAGTCATGAGTAGGTCCACCCTCTGGTGCCCGTAAATCGTTGAATTTTGGGACACATTGCATAATATTTGGTACCTATATTACCATTTTTGTTATAGCCGATATATAATTGGCACCAGCTGCGGATATCGAAGTTGGTAGGTGTACAATTTCTTATCATTATTATTTTTGATGAAGAATGGGTATGAATACACTTATTTTGTTACAGAGCATGTTCTGATACCATCGGACGAAGATGAGGACATTTTTAACATAGGTACGCCAGATACTGCCAGTGCTAATACAGTACCTAATTCGCCTTCTTCGTTAGACAGCAGCCAAAGCCGTTTGACAACAGCCTTAAATTTAGAATTAATGTCACGGACTCCGAAAAAGATAGGAAACTTGTCCCTTGATCACCCAGACATTAGCTCAGATGAAGAAACTTTCTGAGTTGGTTTAATTTTGTTCCAATTGCTAACCGTTTTCTTATTCCCAATTATAATAAAATTGCAGTGCTGCTAAGCATGTAAACATTGTTTTATTTTTATCATAGTTCCATTGATCACGAGAGGCGTTCAACATACCGGCCAAGTACATACGAGAGGTGGGCGAAGTACTGGGTGCGTACGTACGCGGTGGGCAAGCACGAGGCAGTAGAGGCGGTAGACATGTGTAAATTTTACCTTTGTATTATTTTGTTTCTTTGACATATTTGCTTGTACAAAATATAACCTTACTTTGACTGACGTTTATATATTTCTTTCTTTTATAAAACCTAAAATAGAACCTGAGCTTAAGTATTTAAGATCAGGTTCTATTTTAGGTTTTATAAAAGCATGATTCCATCTGATGAAGAGACGACATACACAAGAGATAGACCCTCTTATATTCGTTGAGAGACTAGAAGTACCCATGCATATCAAAAAACCACGTCTCTGGTCACCAAGTACAAGAACCAATTTTGAGATAACAGTGCCTTCATCTGCGCAGTAAGTATATCTACTGCAGCATGTGATCATGAACATATATTCCCGTTTTACCATTTAACATACTTACATATATTTTCTTTTTAGATTCATTGAATGCGGTGGAAGCAGATCCAGCACGCCCCGCACAATATCAAATGTTGAAATGGCGGTGCCTTCACCTGCGCAGTAAGTATTTCTACTGCAGCATGTGATCGTGAACATATATTGCCGTTTTACCATTTAACATACTTACATATATTTTCATGTGGTGGAAGCAGATCCAGCACGCCTTGCACTACTCAATTAGAGACCATTCCACCAAAAAAAGCGTCATATTTTAACACATATTGAAATTGACGATATTCTGAATTTTGGTAAAAATTTTTGTTTTTTTAAGTATTGACGATACCACAAATTTTTTACTTATTGCAATGTTGTAATAAGCTGATTTATCTTTACAGGTAGCGAAGAAGAAAGCGAGCCTGAAGACGAAGCATTCCCCATTTTCGTGCCAAGGACAGCGTATGTTTTTCTATGAATGACGACGCTGAGGACGAGGCAGTATATATCTACTGGTACTGCTTCAACTGCACCCTCTATCAATTTACCAGAAGTTTCTGGACCTGGAAATGCTAATATACTATACAGCATGCCGGCCGAGCCCGAGCGATTACTCTTTGATTGGAAAGCTTTTCCAGAAACACCGATCCCTCCACCGGATAGGCGTGAAATTTTTAGAGAAGCAGGAGGTCCTGTTCTGAACTTGCCAGGACAATTCGTACAGAGTTCAGAAGCCATATTTTTGTCCATATGGGACAGCGCAATCATGGGTCATATTGTTACAGAAACAAATATTGCTGAAGAAGAGATTTCTAAAAGACAAGATACTTTTGGAACCCAATCGCGACTGCACCGCTGGACTCCTACAAACGGTGACAAACTGTATCTTTCTTTTGGGATACTTTTGGCAAAGGGACTCTGTTTAAAGTCCAATATTAAGGAGTACTGGCATTGCGACGGGTCCATCTGTGACACAGCAAATTTCACAAAACATATATCTTACAACAGATTTATTCTGTTGAATAAATTTATACATTTTGCGAAAAATGGTGATAATATCTTGGCTTTGAGTCCTTCGGAGGGAGAAATTTATAAAATAAGGCCTATAGCTGACCACCTTAACCCGAAGTTTCAGTTATTATACAAACTGAAACAAAATATTTGTATAGATGAATCGCTGACGCAATGGAAGGGGTGTTAGCAATTAATTTATTAAAAAAACTGCAGCAATTGCTGTCAAAACCTATGAGGTTTGCGACGCTAAGTATGGATATCTTTGGCGTTTTGAAATCCACTCGGGCAACAAAGAAAGTACCACCGAGTCGCCTACTCCCATATCTGGGATCATTCCGAGTTTGATCCTCCGTCTGTTCCAGGGTCTCGAGAATAGAAGCCACTGTGTGTGGATGGATAATTATTATAATAGCCCCGCCCTCGCACGTACGTTAAAAACGATGGGTTTTGATTGTGTCAGTACTTTACGTACAAATCAGCAGTTCGTACCCCCACAGCTGGCGCAAATACAGGGATGCACCAGTGGAGACGTGGATATTTTGGTCTGGCGAGATAAAAATAGGTAGCAACTATATCCACGTGTCACGGCAACGCAGTACAACGTATAAATGACCGACTGTCCTTTTGGACTATAATTTAAGTATGGGAGGGGTTGACCGTAAGGATCAAAAACTAGCGATGTTACCTATGGAACGAAAAAGGACTCGCGTGTGGTACAAGAAACTGTTCAAGTGCCTACATAATGTTAGTGTCTTGAACAGTTTCATCTTGCACTCTGAGTCTCCAGTACCAGAACACCCAGTTCCAAGATTCACCACACACAGAGGTTTTAGATTGGAACTCATTAAGAATTTGTTAAAAAAGAAAGTGCAACCTCCAATTGACTCAATTACCTCACATGGTAGCGCCACTTCTTTCTCATAAGATTATTTTTTACACCTACCCAAAGAATAACAGACTCTTCCAGGCCGAGGTGGGGAAAAATTGCGCAGAGTTGCGTTGTATGCCGTAAACGCACCCACGTTTATTGCCCTGGTTGCAACGTGACTTTGTGCCCGTTTACTTGCTTTGCACAACATCAAGCCTTTTAAAAGCTTTTTAACCGACTTTTTAAAAGTAGGACGTTCTCAATTCGACCCGTTTGTTTTTGTCTTTTGTTTTATACTCTTTTTCTAATTTTCGTTTTTGTTATTATTATTATACAATTTATCCAACTTAGCCATTGTTTCATTTTCGTCAAGTTGACCCATAAAAACCATTAAAAAAAAATATTTTTCATCATTAACAAATTCAACTAAACATAAAAATGTAAAAATAAAAACAGCGATGAATTTAATATATTAATATATGCCTTTACAAATAAATATAAAATATTCGACGAAAGACGACTCTATACATTTTATGTCCTTAATTCTCAGTTTGGTTCGAAATTTTGTCAATGTTTTTAGTTGATTTTAATAACTCTAGCAAATCATTAGAAATATGTGTTTATGTTTATTCATTTTATATTCAGTATAGTCATTGACAAAATAATTCATTTATAAAATTATCAAACAGTTTATTTTTTACAGCCTTATCTTTAGCAGTGGTATTTTTGTGGATTTTTTTTTGTTTCGTGAGATTATAGAAGATCCACTTAAAACACGCGATGTATTATAAAAGAAACTCGTTTACAAGTTTAGCATAATAGGGGACCACAAGAAATATTTTAAGACCAAACATGGCTTTGAAGTCATATCTGTTGCAAGGATATTATTTTGCTTTCAAAACTTCGCTTTCAAATCTATTTCTTTGACTAATTTTATGAGAAGAGGCTGATTTTACCTATTTATATTAATAAAATGACTAATAAATAACATTATAAGACCTTTTATAATAGTAGTAATGATTCATATTGATTTCATATATATATATATATATATATAGCTCGATAATCCGGCACCCGATTTTTTCCCTATATGCCGGATTGTCGGAACTGCCGGATTATCGAATTTATATAGGAAGTAAAATAGGTCCACAGTAAACTGTACTATTTTAATATGGTTAGGTGAATTTATTATAGAAATAAAATTACGTATTTAATGTGTTTATGTTAAGTACGAAGTGCCGAGCAAGAGGAGAGAGAAACTACTCGAACAATTTAACCCAACCGCTCAGTAGTCCGGTGTTCAGCTGTGTAAAATGACGGATTATAGAGCGGGCTATCTGAGTCCCAAAGTGCCGGACTACCGTGCGTGCCGGATTGGCGAGCGCCTACTATATATATTGATTAGTGTTCATACCTGCCTGCTGACCGCCAACTTAAATTGACTTTATGACGTTTGACGTTTGGGCGCTCGAGAGGCTACAATATGAATATGATCCTTGACTATGCAAACCGTAGACATGAGTGTCTTTAAAACATGTTTTTTCGTGAAAATCGCGTCAGTGCAAACACGGTGCAAACGCACGGTAAGAGTACTAACTTAGTCTTTGCTAAAAACAGCGATTCTTTAATAATAGGTCTGTGGATCAATTACTATGCTCTTTGATTGGGAGCTTTGGCGGGAACTTGGCCGTAGACGGATTGTCACTCCTGTTTTGTCGCTTAAATAATGGTTTGAAGTGGATTTTCATTCGTAAAAGTGATGCAATTTTGTGAATTAAGTGTCCGCGCATGTGAACTATTACAGAAGACGACGAAACAAATGCTGTGATGTCGATATAAACCTCAAGTTATTTTGATCGTTTAGGCGCCTCATGAACTTGAGTGGCTGTCGTCATCAACCGTCCGCTAGGTTGCGCTGTCATCAAAATCTCCCAAGGGCTTCACAATGTGTTGCATCAGCATATCGTGCAGAAAAAGAATATAAAAATGAAGATTCTGAAATAAATGAAAGGCTCAGAAGGGCTAGGACCCAGAGCCGTATAGCCAGTTAATAAAAAAAAACTCTTTGATTGTCTTGTGACTTTCCTTTCCTTTTGAGCATAGACTTCGAATCTGTGTGAGATGGAAGTATTTTAATCTATGTAATATTTTTTCGAATTTTCACTATTTTGATTCCAGTTTTTGTTTGAAACCTATATACCGGAGAAGAGAAGACATGGCTGGAAAAGACGATAATAAACCTGAAAGTACGGAAACAGGTATTGATGAAAATGTAAGCAATGATGATGACAGTGAAAATATTCGAGAAGGTGAAATAATTTTTCTCTCTCAGTAGGTATGCATTTTTGTGATCTGATAAATATGAGTAATATTAATGTTTCAGAATACGAAATTTTGGACTCCAAATTAGACGAACTAAATTTGGCTCTCGACTTCTTAGAGAGAAAAAATGACGATATCCATAAAAAACTTAAAGAACTTTTACAGTCTAACATAGACATCCGCCAGCAATTAAAAAATGAAAATTGCCAAGGCAGCGACAATTAATGAAAAACGAAATTTAATAAGAAATACATCCTCCATTACCATCACTTTAAGTAATATTAGCTTGATAAATACTTTCCAATAGTCTGTGTAATTTACCTAAATTAACTAATATTGGAAAGATAGTAATTTCTTAATTATTTTATTTCCTGAAGACTTGCTAAAATAAAAAAATTCATTATCTCTTAAATTTTATTTTACTGTGAAATTTATTACTTATATGTTTGTTACAAAGTTAATAAAATTCAACCTATTCTGTCAAATAAAACAAATGTGATGAACATATTTTTAATTTATTTCATATCTATCATTTGCATTGCTGCAGACAAAACCACTATTGATTCCTCCATTTAATGGTGAACTTTTTTTACGAAACGTAATCCACAATATCCACAAGCATGGTTTCCAGGTTTATCCTGAAAGCAAAATCAAAAGAAGACCAAAATATAAACACAAATGAAGTTGAAATACAATAGTTCAGCAAGCTGAAGTGGCAAAGGGTTGGAGATATAATTTGAACAACCAAGAACAAAAAAAGAAAGTCACTTTAGTGCCATCTTTGTACTGGTAATTGAAAATTTTTATACCCCACTAACAATGGATACAGATGCCTCTGGTTCCTGTTTTGCAGCATTCCTTGTGGAAGGGTTTTGTTTAGCAGTGGAAATGTTCATGAGGTGGGCTGTAATAATAATGGTTATAATGATGATGGCACCAATACTGTCCAGATATCATGTTGCATGATGTTGCAGTACATATACTGCAAATGAATGCAAAGAAAGTTGATAGTTTACCAGCATTTTGGGAAATTTTAACCTTAATACATTTACCGGAATGTACCATATATGGGACATTTGGAGGCAATACTTATAAATGCATGCACACTACACACGGGACAACTCCCAACAAGTATAAAGGTTTGTAAATTCTACAACATATATTAGGTAAAACATTTTTGGCCTGTTTATTTTAGATGTCTGTCTGTGCCAAGACATCTGAAATAATTCATGTCTTTATAAATCAGCACTGAATTTATAATAGAAATTGAGATCAGATCTTGCAATTTTTGTACCAAAAGCATGTCCTGTGTACGTCAGAATTGGAATTTGCTTGCTAAATCACTAAAACGATCCCAGATTTGCCACAGTTGTAGTTGTACTCTAAAACAATTTTTGTTCAGCAGTCTATTAGGCAACTGCAGTGCATGAATTCAGCCAAAATCGATCATTACTATAAATTTAGCCAAAATCAATGACACTATTATGTAAAGAGCTCATGCATTTGTGCCACACATATTGAGCAAAAGTTAATTATTTAGAGTATAAAGAGGTATTAAAATGTTATTTATGTGTGCATATTTACCTGTTATAAAATAATTATACTAAATGTACTATGTAATCAAATTTTTTACCTGTGTGAATATATTAAAAATGCCTACACAACATACATAAACTGGCAACAATTACTTTACACATGGTAAAGCCATGCTATAGGTTGTAGCACAAATGGGTTGGCTCGCCCGCCTGGGGAAAGACCACACTCACACCTAACACCTACTGAGTAAATTTTATTTTAAATATATGTATAATATAGAAAAAAAATAAGTCAGTGAAAACAAATTAATCTCCTTCAAAAAGTTCATTGGACGCTTCTACAATTTCTACAGTGGAGATATCTGTTTAAAAATGCTATTTCATGCACAATGACCTAATTTCAGCCTTTTAAAATTAAAGAAATTTTACCAAGTTAATATAAACTCGTGGGTGGCCTTCTGGTCCACTTCCTCCATCACACCATATGACTCTTTCAGTTACTTCTTTTGGGGGTACTTCAGCAATCAAGTTAATTGCCCAGTTGTGATTAACATGTTTTGGAGCATTCATAAATCTTGCAAGCCTGTAATCATCAGATTCCCATTTCTGCGAATAAAAAACACAAATGAAATTATTAATTACAACAATTTAAGTGCTGATTAACCATATGCTGGAAAAAAATATTTGTGAGGAAACCTGCATGTTTGAGGAATATTATTAGGTCATATGAGATACACCAACACACTGAAACAGCATGGTGGACTCCTTTACCCTCTCAGAAATGAGAGGAAGTCTGTGCCCCTGGCAGTGGAGCTTATATAGACTGTTAGAACTTAAATGTTCTAAAGACAATTTATAAATTTAATGTGATTATATAGATTTTTTCAAGCTTGTACTTGAATTAGGCGACAAACCTAAAAAATTTGGTGTGTGTGTGCATGCATGCGTGTGTGAATTAAATTTGAACCTTGTGAATGCTTACTAGTGACCTAAATTCGGATGACAGCCTTACTGTGAGATTATCGCCCTATCACTATATGACATAGAATTCTTGAAACTAGATGTTATGACAATCCTGAAGAACCTCAATACTGACTCCTCAGCTAATCCTGATGGTATACTTGGCATTGTCCTTACAAAAAGTGCTGAAGTGCTGACAAAACTGGCTTATAGCCTATGTAGAGAACCATATTATGAGGAGGGATGGAAAATACTAAACTTGATAACAGTATGTGATCACTGTCAATGAATCCTTTAAAATTGTGGCTAGAAAATATAATTGTCTTGACCTATCAAAAATATTTAATCTCCATCCACTACCATATGCAAGGGAATAACAAGTTATAACCTACCATAGTCTGAATAATTGTATACTTCCTTTATGGATTGAGCTAGCTAAAAAAATTGTTGACTCTTTCAGTAAACAGGTTTATGATTCAATTGGACAAGTGGTTTAAAGAAATGAAAAAAAAAAAACATGGTCAGATTGTAGTTTTAAAGTGACATATTTTCTATGTGGAAGTATTTTATTACAAAAATTTTGATTCTTTGTTGTTGATAAAAATATGGTAATTATGTTTAAGTTTTATGTAGTCTTAATAAAAGGGTTTATGTTTTAGTAACCAGTAACTTTTATAACTATTCCAAAACAATTAAGCGCATTACAGGAATGTGGTTTGGAGCCTGCACCCTGCCTCTATGCCCACGCTTCTCCTAGTGAGCAATTATTATTCCGGTGTTCCCTCTAATTCTAATGAAGTCTTAGCTGTCATGTGCCTAATTGTTTTGGTCACCTAATAACAACAAATAGTGCATAAGTATAGAAAATAAAGTATAAAAGTAACATAAGTGGTAGTGGCATAAGAGAACCCATCACAGCATTTTGTCCAATGGGTGTCACAAAAGATGACTATGAACAAAACCAAAAAGACCTCACAGCTTCAGATAGATGGTGTTGTTATATCCATCTATATGGTGTTTTGATTTGATTACGCCAGAAGAAAAATATACAGATACACAACAGGAATGTGTGGTTTGTGATTTTACATAGATTGTGGCCTGCCATGCATGTCAATTTAATGTATTGCCTCAAGGTGACATAGGTAAACAAACCAGAGGATGGGCTACTGCATCTTCCCAGTAATAGCTGCAAGATAAAAAACTGCAGTTGCAACCAATCTACCAAGCATTGTGACTGTAGAAAATATACTTTGGTTGTTATATAACATAAATATGAGGCAACTTGTGGAGTAGGCCTATGTCCAGCAGTGTGGACTTTTGATAGGCAGTAACAGTAACAAGTAGTAGTTAGTGACAAGTATGATTATGGGTATGCTGCTATTAAATTAAAAACAGAGGTATGCAACTAGTTTCCATTAGGTAGCATTGTTGGGGATGAGCCTTAAGGTCACTTGCAAATAGGGGATTCTACTTTTTAATAATTGTAATTTGTACAAAATAGCAGTATGGCCATCTACCTTATTAAGTTTGATCACAATATGATTAAAATAAATGTGATTATGCAACAATTAATAATAATCAAAACATTTGAATCGCCTATTTAAATTCCAAATATTTATAGTTATAAAAATAAAGATAAACCGCTAACACTAATTAATTATTATAAATAAACTTATACTTGTCCTGTATGAGTACATATATCTTCTATTTTATTCGTTAAGGTTCGACTGCCAAATGGGATTACATTACGTAGAGCAAAACGTCTTAATAGCAGAGAAGAATGGTTACATGACATATTTTAATGCTTCTAAAATATTGCAGCAAAACCGAAAAAAATTACACAACCCCCAAGGCCAATAATATTTCCGATATCAATACCACACTTTCCTACCAGCACCAGTGTTGCTGATTGCTAGGCTTGGGTAAAAAATATCGAAATATCGATATTTTTCATAAAATAATCGATATATATATCATCGATATTTTTAATCGCGATATATCGTCATTCCGATATTTATTTTAGAGTATCGAATTCGTATCAATTTCGATATATTTTTACGCAATTCTTGTTTCGTTTATTTAAAAAAAATCTCGTTACAATCTTATCTTCATCAAATCGAATATTGCAGTAAGACCATAGACCAAACAGAAGCATTCTTTTGCTTTTAGTTTTGTTTATGGTCTGTGATAGAAATTACTGTTTGTGTTTATGATGTACACAGCAAGACAGTAACGGTATTTTTCTACGGAAAACTTAAAAGTTTAAAGTTAAAAATAAAGCTAAAACTAAAAATACTTCGAATTCGAAGCTTCGAACTTCGAATCTTATCAATCATGTCTTCTGTGTGGAAGTTCTTCAAAAAAGAAGACAACAACAATGATTCAGCTTCTTGCAATTTGTACGGCAAGTCGTATAAAACGTGCGGTAATACAACCAATTTGGCCACTAATTTAAAAAATAGGCATCATTTTGCTTATTTGCAAATGATGAAAATGCCTAGTTCATTGAAAACAACTAAATCTAGTGAAGAAACTGAAGACGCTGAGGCAGTAGACTTGAATAACTCCAATGTAATGTATCTACTGTTAATGTAAGATTATCAAATATTAATATATCCTAAAGTATATAACCTAAAATCTTTGAGTATTTAATATAACAGCAATAATAAATCAAAGACTAAAATAAACTAAACAAGTTGTCTCTAATAATAATAGACTGAGTCGAATTAACTTTTTTGTATTAACTTTCTTTTTTACTTTTTCTATATTTTCAGCTTAGTTTGCCATCCACGAGTACTGGTTATAAAAATTCCCAGCAAAGTCAAGAAGATGTCTTAGTCAATCCTGCTGAGATGGTTTATCATGAAGCTAAAAAAAGAAAACAAAGCACCTTAGTAGCTTGTTTAGAGAGAGGCTCAAGCTTCGAAGGTATGTTACTGCAAAGTAAGGTGTTTTTTTTTGTTTTACTTTTTAAATGAAAATGTGTTAATAGCAAGTAATTTCTTATAGTTATAATAAATTTATTAAATAAATGAAATTAACCATGTTGAATAAAATTAGCATATCCAAATTCATTCATAACAATCTACAATTTCATAAATTATCAATTTATATTAAATTAGTCATGTTTCATGTCAGGTCACTAGCGGCTATTTAATATAACCTTAAAATTCAATCAATTTTGTTCGATAAAATAACTTTACCTAAAGAATGGAGTAGATGGTGCTATTGCTAAGCAATTTTACACTAAACTAAATTCTTTTGATTTATTACACAAAAAGTAAGGCTTTACATGTTTAAAAATGAGGATTGTTATTATTAATATATGAATTCTTTATATTTCTTCTCTTTTTTGAGATTTTGAAACCACACACACGACACAGAGCCAAGTGTGTGAGGGGAAATTTAAATAGTAAAAGTGGATAATAAAGTAGAAGATGTCAGAAACCCTTCTGGTGATGCAACAGGGGTTGAGAATGATGGCTTTTTGCAGCATGTGAAGTGTGAGAAGGCATGTGTAGAGTGTAGGGCTTTGTGCGAGTGACTTTGGTATAATATGGGTGGATGAGAGGACTATCCGTACGCTGTAAGCATTTTGTGCTTTCCATTGAGTTTTAATTTCTATGGCAAGTTCTTTTACTTAGTTTTTCAGATATAATAATTTGAATGTTATGTGAGTGTATTGCTATATCTATCAGGTAAACTGTTTTATTGGTTTTGTTGTGAAAGGTAATGTCAGGTCTGTTGTAATTAATAGTTTTATCTGTTATTATTGTTATGTCCTAATAGATTTTCTAATTCTTACTTTCTAATATTATTTTTGGTTTATTATTATTATATTATATGTGTTGCAAAATTAAACTTTTATCTTACATTTTATGCCACATAAGTGGTTGAAAATTATCATTAAATAAATTATTTTTTTAAAAAATATTTTTATTTTATATTTCATTTCATTTGAAGTTTGCACTTCTACTGCGGGTGAACTGCACGCATATTTTTTTGTTGTTGTGAGAGTATTCTTAGTTGAAATTTTAGTTGAGTACTACCATAGCCATAGATTGATGATAAATCAAGTAATGATTTCATTCAAAGTACAATCTATTACATTTTAGTGATGTCCACCATTCAATATCGATAAAATATTATTGATTTACATTTGACATTCACAGTTTGTTTCATTTATTACGTATAATTTTTTGAGTAATTTTGCATTAGTATTTATGATCATTTTTATTTTTCAGAAGGTGGACAAAAACATAGTGAAATAACACAGGCACTGATTTGCATGATATGTAAGGACAATTTGCCATTATCATATGTTGAAAAAAACGGCTTGCAAAAACTTATGCGCACAGCATGCCCTCTTTATAAACTGCCTTCCAGAAAAAAGGTATTTATATTAAAAATTATCATTCTTATTTATAATTAAAAAAAATATATCACAGTAGTATAACTGGTACTTTTTGTAATTTCCAGGTAACTCATATGATAGAAAATCGATATAATACCACAAAAGTAGTTCTTATGAAATCCTTGACTGAGCAAAATTTTTTATGTTTTACAAGTGATATACTTACTCTCACTAATTCTACAAGGAGCTTCTTAGTATTAACAGTTCATTTTATTGACAACGTTAAGGGATCGCCTATCCTTCAAAATGTAAGCCTATGTGCGCAGAAACTGACTCAGGTGTGTTTTTGTAGTACTTTGTAATTTATCAATTATCCAGACCTTTTAATTATTTTAATTGATATAATTTAATAACTCATTCTTAATTGATTCTCACATTGTAAAAATATATACAATATTTCCTTTTTTTAGGCTCATTCAGGACAGTACATAAAAGAATGCTGGGAAGAAATTTGTGAAGAATTTCATATAGACAAAAATAAAATTGTTGCCATTACAACTGATGGGGGTGCAAATATAGTGGCGGCAATGCGATTGTTTTTAGGGAACGATTGCAGAACTTCGTGTATGGCACATTGCCTAAATCTTATTGTTGATGGGGTGTTGAAAGAAAATCACGCATTTTCAGCTCTTTGCGATCACGTAAAGAGCATCGTGACGTATTTTAAACAATCTGTAAATGCGATGGATCAATTACGCTCTGAACAAGAAGTATCTGGAATGCAATAAGGGGAGGTGTTGACATTAACACAAGCCGTCACCACAAGATTGAACTCGTGCTTTGACATGTTAAAAAGATTTATTACTCTTTCTGCACTGGTAGCTAAAATTTTAGCTACTAAAAGTCAGACAAGCCGAAATACACCCGACGTGGTCGCAACTTCTCAATTAAATATTATACGAGATATTGTGGCTATTTTAGGCCCATTCAAAGAAGCCACGGAAGAAATAAGTGGGGCTAATTACGTGACTTCCAGTTTAGCCATTCCGGTTACAAATTTGATTCGCCAAGCAGTGGAAACTTTAAGTCCATCTACAAGTTTGGGGCTAATTGTTAAAGAAGCTCTTCTTAAAAAAGTTCAAGAAAGACTGGTACCTTTACAAGAAAATTCATATTTGTCCGCAGCAACAATATTAGATCCGCGTTTTAAAAAAATTCATTTCAATTCACCAATTGCGGTTTCACATGCCATAGCCAAAATTAGTAATGATATTCGGAGCGAACACCGACGCAGGGGTCAACTTTCCCCTGATCTTAGAACTATCCAAATAGGAAAAGCACAAGAAAAAACTGAGAGTTCAATTTGGTCTGGGCATGAAAAATTATTATCCCAGTCAACAACCGTGCCCGAGGTCCCGAGCTCTGGCTCTGTACCCAATGAACTCAAGCAATACCTTGATCAACCTCTCCTTGAGAGAAAGGCTGATCCAATAAAATTTTGGACAAATTGCCAACATTTTACGCCAGTTCTTTCAGAAGTCGCCCTTAAATACTTAATTTGCCAGGCTTCTTCGGTCTCTTCTGAAATAGTTGCATCAGCTGTGAATATAACTGTACCCGACAACAGAAGCCGCTTGACAGGAGAGCACGTCAAACAGAGAGTGCTACTAATGTCAATTTCGGATGAATATTGGTTTGATTAGATTACTTTCTAATAAAAATATACTATTTTCTTCATGTGTGTATTTTTTTCCGTATATTGAATGTTTTGGGAATAC
The DNA here is from genome assembly GCA_036936625.1 of Parnassius smintheus behrii. NCBI lineage: Eukaryota > Metazoa > Arthropoda > Insecta > Lepidoptera > Papilionidae > Parnassius > Parnassius smintheus. Next base: position 33,216,253 of record JAUPFT010000005.1, on the reverse strand, counting down.
ATATTATGTATGAATGATCATGCAAAACATGTCGATATATCGATATTTTTCTGTCGATATATATCGATACTATTTTCAAATGCCGATACGATATATATCGATATATTTTTTTCACTTGCCCATCCCTACTGGTTGCCAAGCCTATATTCAGTAATCTATGGTCTAGTGTCTAGACGTAGACAGAGAAACCTATATACTAACGATTAGCGTGGCCTCGAGTGAGAAAGGAGGATAACGTAGTTTTAGGTTATACAATAATCTTTATGACTTTTAAACATATTTAGATAAAATTTTTAATTGTTCTAAGAACTGAACTAAACAAGATTCACCAATCTTAAGTTCACAAAACACTTTTTTCTCACTTAAACGAACTTGTAAACTCCTTGGATCGCTACGAACTGTCAAAGTTGTTTAGCAAAGTGTAGTTTGCTAAAAAAAAAACCAGCACGGAGAAAGGAACAAACAATCACACAACTCTGTCTCATTTCTATACAAGACGTATGCATAAATCTATCTTTTTCGTGTACGAATGCGAAAGAAGGCGTCAATTTGTCTATAGGTTGCTCTGTCTACGTGTCTAGACCCGTTATTACTCTTATTAGTTTGTGGTCTAGACCGGTCCGGGTCGCCATAACTTTGACCCAAAGTAGACTATTTTTTAATTCTATTTTTTTTTTGTAAATCTACCTTAATTAAACTCATTTTTTATCTTAAAAGGATAAAATTTAACGCAGGTGGTTTTAAACGTGGAAGAAAAGGTCAACTTAAAAAAAATATTGGGATTGTTTATTAATGTACAAAATATTTTACATAAATCTAAAGAGATGAACGAAATAGAACACATAGATAAGAGTGTATATAAGTAGAACTCAATTTATTCGTCTTCCGCCAGTAGAAGAATCTCTTCTAAAATGCTTCCATCATTCATCATCATCATTATTTCTTAATGATGAGCTAGAAGGCCCAGAACTAGAAGTGGAATAATTAGACTGAGCGTCAAGTCTATGGTGTTTGAAATAAACATTACGAAAATTTTGCAATTTGGTAATTTTTTGTAGGTATGAAATAGTTGCAACCTTATTAGTTTGTGGTTGCAACAAATTTTTCTTACATTAAGTAGGTATATGTTACTGCCAGCAACATTGACAACTGCATCTTGTTGCGCAATTTCGTTTAAATTATGTTCACAACACTGAACACTTTCTACAGATGCGTTGCTTATAGGCGTTGACAATGCGCGCAATGCAAATTCAGCAAGATCTTCAAATATGCGTTGTCCACCTGCGTTTCTGATTTCCAAAATTTCTCACACGTCAAATTACTTATGTCCACAGGAATATCTTTAATTCTCGTTGTGCTGATGAGTCTCCATTGGTTTTAGATTTTATCTCGATTTACATAGGCAGAAGCATGCACCCAAGATAAATAGTGTAATTTTGGTCTGATGCTTTGCACACAAAAAGTTATTTCGGGGTTAAAACTTTGCGGCTGTTGGGTAATTTACATATTGTCAGGTAAAACCTATAGACTAATGATTAGCGTGGCCTCGAGTGAGAAAGGACGATAACGTAGTTTTAAGTTATACAATAATCTTTATGACTTTTAAACATATTTAGATAAATTTTTTAATTGTTCTAAGAACTAAACTGAAGAAGATTCACCAACTGGACAAACAATCACACCGCTCTGTCTCATTTCTATGCAAGACGTATGCATAAATCTATCTTTTTCGTGTGCGAATGCGAAGAAAGGCGTCAATTTGTCTATAGGTTTCTCTGTCTACGCGTTTGTTGTTTTTATTATTCGCTCGAGAGAGCCGGTAAAGGAACTAAGCCATACAGACTTTTTTATTTGAATATATAGAATTTTGAAGTGTAAAGGCCGGAACCAAGTCTTATTTTTCTTCTTTCCATCTCTTCAAAATCCATAAAGGCCGAAGCCAAACCTTATTTTCTTTAATTCTTCATATTTTCCAAAACCACAAAGGCTAAAGCCAAGTCTTCTTTATATTATAATCTTTATAAGTTTCAATCCATATAGATTTATCAGTGCAGTTTCAAGGTTCCCGCGCTTTTTTTTCTTTTCTTCACAATATGCTGATGCGTTACATTGCGAAGCCTTTTGGAGATTTTGACGACAGCTCAACCCAGTGGACAGTTGATGACGACAGCCACTCAAGTTCATAAGGCGCCTAAGCGATCAAAATAACTTGAAGTTTATATCGACATCAAAGCACTTGTTTCGTCGTTTTCTCTAATACTTAGTTCACACGCGCAGATCACATCACTTTTACGAATTAAAAAAAAATTAAATCTACTTCAAACCATTATTCAAGCGACAAAACAGAAGCGACAGTCCGTCATCGACCAAGTTCCCGCCAATACTCCTATGACGTTTGTATTATGACAGATGCGCTACTTTTTCTTGTATGAAAAAGTTATGAGTAAAATATTTAGATGGGCCTATCCTTCCTTTTGAAATCATTGTTTACAATAAAGTTTACAAAAGAGTATTTAAATTGGGAGCTCCTAAGCAACTTATATCTATGATAGTATTATTTTCATCACAAATATCTTGTAGCCATTTAATTTTTTTTACTACCTTTTAAAAAATCTTTTTATTTTTCAAAGAAATTTAAGTATGTAGTAGTAATAGACTGGACATCAGCAACAAAATTCTCGTCTGTAACTTTTGTCCTATAGGATATATCTTCCATTTTTGTCATTTAGTCTAAGTGACAACACCGAAATGTCAAGACGCATTCGTTTCATTTAAAGAAAATATGCTCGGTTGTGCATTAAGGTATAGTAAGTCACGATATGGAGCAAAAAATGAACATGATTTTGGTTTATTACCATAAGATTAATGTATATTTACCAAATAATTTTTAAATTTTATTATTTCTGGTGAATTGTTCTAAAAGAAAGACAAATTATTATAATAAGTGCCCTCTGTTATCCAGTAACGTCACTATTTATTTACAAATATGTTAGTAATTGACGACGTGCCTAAAACCGATTTTAACCTTATATTTAGAAGCGTTACCTAATGGGAAATAGCTAAAATGGTTTCCAAATAAATATTCAGCGTAGTATTGCTATTTTTCGCTAGAGGGCTTAACACACGCGCGTGCTCACAGTTTTTGTATGTAAATGTTCCCAATGTCCGCTCTATTTGGACTCACTGGATTATTGACAGGAAAACTCTTATATCCGTCTACTTTGCATATTATCACTCAATTATTAGCTACGCGATTACGATATGGGGAAATGCTACACAAATTGAAAGAGTACTGATTTGTCAAAATAGGTCGATTAGAATTATACGTAGGCGGTCCCATAATGAATTGGCCTAACTATGAACCAATGCAGGAAATGAAACGAAACCAATTTTATTTTTCAATATAATCACCATGAATACTAACACACTTCTGACATCTGTGAATCAACATCTCTAAACCCGCATTGACAAACTGCATCCTTCGAAACACCAGCGGTATGAACAGGGGCGTTGTCGTGGAGCAACAGGACACCTTTAGACAGCTTGCCTCTTCGTTTTTCCCTTATTCTTGTCTCGTAATTTATATATTTAAGAAGCATAATATTCGCCGTTCACGACTGTATTACGTTCTTTAAAATCCACCATCAAAATGCCTTGAAAATCCCAAAATATTGTGCACATCAGTTTTCTAGTCGATTGTTGCACCTTTGCCTTTCTAGGGGGCTTTTCACCCTTATAACGCCATTCCATTGACTCGCGCTTGCTTTGTGGATCATAATACAAGATCTTAGTTTCATCACCAGTCACTAGCCGCTCGATCACAGTCTTTGGATTTTCGCCACAAAGATCCAAAAACTCCGAAGCGCAGCGCACTCTTTCCTGTCTCTGTACCGCTGAAAGAAGTTTCGGTACCCATCTTGCACTCACTTTGTTCATGTGAATATGTTCATGGATCGCGCGATGAACGGTACTCTTAGAGAGCCCAATCCTTGCTGAAATTTTTCTAATCTTCAAACGGCGGTCACTCACAACCTCCTCTTCGATAAGAGCAATCGTTTCGGGAGTGAGCACTTCCACAGGTCGACCGTCGTGGCCAAAGTCTTCGACGGTTTCTCTCCCGAGGCGAAACTCTTTCACCCAATTTTTCACTGTGCTATAGGAGGGGGCAGACTCCTTATATACGCAATCCAATCGTTCTTTTATTTGGGCAGGGGATAAACCTTCTTTAAACGGAAACTTTATGACACTTCGATACTCAGTTTTCGATATTTTGAAAAAATACGCGACTCTCGTTATTCAAATGCCTGTTAAACTAAGACTAAGCATTTCATGTCGATGCATGTTTCTTATATTAAGTGCACGATAAACGTACTATTTAATGCAACACAACATGTAGCGACATGTCGCGTTGAACTATATCAGGCCAGTTCATTATGGGACCGCCTGGTACATGGATTGCAAAGATTGGCATCAGCTAGAGCCTATTTCCAAAAAGCGAAAATCATGACTGTCATGTGTCGTTATATATTTATAGGTCGCTTCTAGAAGTGCACCAGAAAAAAAGTGAACTACCAATGAAGAAGCACGTACACAACTACAATTCCAGAAATCGCGACAGATTAGTTGTTCCAAGAACCAGATTAGTCAAAGTGTTCAAACAAGGTATTGCAATAAAAATTAAAATGTACAATAAATTGCTAATAGAAATTACAAGACTACCGCTAAATTATGCGTTCCGACAAGTGATAAAAACAACAACAAGAATATATGCAATGATCATTTTCTAACTCGTTTGACACATAAAATAATGTAATGTAAATGAGATGTATTTTAATTTTTAATTATAATTATATTATTGTAATTGTATAATTTGTAATTTTAACTATATTATTGTATTTATATAATTGTAGTTGTAATTTTGACGTACCAATGTTACGTAATGGCAAATAAATACATAAATATATTGTTTTCTTATTTCTTAGACATGCTAGTTTCCTCACGATGTTTTCCTTCATCGCCGAGCACGTGGTAAATCAGCACTTAAAATTGCAATTAACAATTTCATTGGTGATTGAGCGTTAACCATCTGAGCTACCACGACCCTATATTTTCGCATGACTCAAGTTAAATTTAATACTCTTGTTGACATCCTTAAACCACATTTATTAAGACAGAATACAGCATACAGGGAGGCTATACGACCAGAAGAAAGGCTTGCTGTGTGTGTAAGGTAATTATTTATTAAAATTAAAGATCGGTTACATATGTGTAGTTAGGTAGGCACTTATTTAAGACGTAAATATTCGCCGAGCGTCACATTATTTTTATCTTCTAAAATGGATTGGCTAGTGTCAGGTGGAGACATCATTGGCCTTTCGTTGGGTGTAGATGACCGAGAATACACTGTCGAAGGTTCCAGATGCAGAATGTTAAGAGTTTCGTTCATAGCAGGTGCAGCAAACATCGTTGTATTTGAAGAAGCCGATTGAGGAAACATTGAATTCGAACCAGTCGGTGCCGGACTAAGCATTACATTTGAAACTATTCTCACGTTAGAACCAGATGCAAAGATTTAAATAGTTAGATGCGCCTTTACCATAGTATGACCACTCCGAAATGTGTACATTCTCAAATGAGTGAGTTCACACATTCGCAATCAGTGCTCATTTGTGTGACAGATAAAGTAGTATACACAATTCTGTAAGATAATAAGAGATGACACTATTGCATTAGTGTGCACGCGTCAGCGTCTTGCAAACGAACACATCCAAAAATAATGCCACAGTTTTCAAGATGAAGGCGCATCTAACTATTTAAATCTTTGATCAGATGTCGAAGGGTCAGAAACACGATCTATTGGAGTAGTCGCAAGCCTCATCTCTATGTTGTTAACCATTTTAAATAATTGAGCTTTAATGTTAACTTGGTCTTGTAAGGTCTCGTGAAGAACTTACTATAGAAATGATCCTATGAAGTAAGGTCTTGTCAAAGCTGAAGACTGAGTGTGGCAGCATCGTTTCCGGGACACCTGAGATTTTGAGTGAGATTGAGTTTCTATGGGCAGCTGTACACATCATCGTTGGAGCCACATGCAAGTGTGAGTAACGATCCAAGAGCAAGTCTTATCCGACACTATTCCGATGATATCCCGGACGTCAGTCTGAGTGAGATTAGAATGGCTCTCCAGCACCTTAAAAACGGCAGGGCCCCAGGCGAGGGTGGAATTACAGCGGGGCTTCTGAAAGCGGGTGGAACACCGGTACTTGAAGTCCTTCAGAAGCTTTTCAATTCCGTCCTCCATGGTGGCACTACTCCAGAGGCGTGGAGCAGAAGTGCGGTGGTCTTGTTCTCCAAGAAAGGTGACAACGCCCTCTTGAAGAACTACAGACCGATATCCCTTCTGAGCCGCGTCTACGTGCTGTTTTCGAGAGTCGTTACGAATCGTCTCGCACGCAGACTCGACGACTTCCAGCCTCCCGAACAAGCCAGTTGGACTATACTTTTGAATTTGGATATGGTTAATTGTTTTTTTTTAGAATTTTGGTTCTTGAAAAATATTTTTATTACATACTACTTATTTACCAGCCTGCCAATAAATTTCAAACTTACAATGAGCCGCAAGGAAGCCTTATCGTCGTTCATACAGCAAATTCACGGCAGGCCAGTGGTAGTCAAATTAAATAGCGGCGTTAATTACAGAGGTGTACTTGCTTGTCTAGATGGTTACATGAATATTGCTCTGGAGCAAACAGAAGAATATGTTAATGGACAGCTCAAGAACAAGTATGGTGACACCTTTATCAGAGGGAATAATGTGCTCTACATAAGTACGCAGAAACGGAGAATATAACCGATATTTGTACACTATTGTTAAGTTATTGTAAGTTTAGGTAATAATAAAATCTCAAGAATGATGTACTTTTTATGGCAGTTTATTATCATATTTTAAACACATTTTTTTTTAATTCAGCCTTTTATAAATGACACAAGTAAAGTAGCCAGTGATTAAACAAAATTTTTTGATTTGAGATCTATTAACAATATTGTGTATCCATAATTTCAAAGATTAAATACATGTAGATTGATTTGCTTTTAAACATACAACATACTTTGGTTGCATTCACGATTTACTTGAAAATCATTTTAAAGGAAAATATCAATAACAGTAAGCGGAAATGTGCATAAAATGTATGTGGATAGGGGAATAATTTTTAACTATTTATAAAATTATAGTCACTTGATAAAACTAAAGAGAAACCGAAGTGTGACTACAGGCTACGTCTAATTTCTGAAAGGGTTTTGGAGTAGTCAATTTTTTTTTAAACAATGTGACATACGAACTTACAGTCCATCTGACAATAAGTGGCTTCTGCACTCAATGGACACCTGCATTATCACCTCTGTGGTTTAAGATGGATTGTCTTATACACGTGATTATACTGACTTTAACTCTATACGCTTCAGACTGGAACACAACAATGTGCATTTATTTGCCTTTGACTACATTTGTTTTATTTTTAATTTGTGGAGGCACTGCTAATTTGGTGGCAGAAATAGTTAAGAAGTTGGCACCTATCCAGATGGATTCCAAGACGGAAGAGAAATCCTACCACCTAGTTAAGAGATTAATTTTATAGGATTCTGATTGTGCCTAGAAATAAAAGTATAGTTTCCGAAAAGGCAGTACTATAGACCACATACATACCCTGCGGCAGATTCTACAGAAGTCCGAGGTGCTTTTGATAAGAACTCTGATGCTAGTATTTTGAGAAATTCCAGTTTCACAGTTCCACTGGACAGAAAATGATTTAAACATTTCTCTTGTGGAAATGTCAGGGCTACAAAACCTACGAAACATAGGTGGTAATTCACGCACAGATGCTTTAACAGTCAGGGATAACTTCAAAAATTACTTTAACTCAGAAGTAGGGTCGGTTGAATGGCAATTTAAGAAAAGTTCAGAGTGGAAGGCAAAAAAAAAATAAGTAAATTAAACATAACCTACAAACTTACCGCTTTTATTTAATCTTCGTCCAATTTCTTCCCAGATATTGTCCCTCCTTTGTTAGTTAGAATAAAAAGGGTGTATTAAATTATATAACTCTTCATACTCTTGCACGACTGCAATTAGTTGTGCGGCGTCCATGATGCAACAACGCATCTGGATGCGATGATCATCAAATGCAAATGGCGGGCGACCGGCGACGCGGAGCGAGCACGCGCGCTGTGCGTCCACTGATCGACATTTCGTATGACGTCATCGGTACGCATCGCAAAAGTTGCCCCTCGGAGCGAGCGAGTGAGCGTCGGCATTGCCGACAAGCAGATCTATGCGATCCGTACGATGCGGATTGGTGGACGCACATGTATGACTTTCTATACAAAGAATACTACGATCCGTATGATGCGATGCGTGCGATGCCGATAGGTGGACGCTTACCTTTATGAACTAACTATAGTTCATAAAGGTAAGCTTCCACCTATCGGCATCGCATAGGTGGACGCTTACCTTTATTTTCTGTCAGTAATTCTAGCTCTAAATATTTATTATTAATAGTCATAATATTAGCCTGCACAATCGTTAACCAATTAATGGAGTCTTGGTTGTGTCTAAAAAATTTAGTGAACAGTTTAAATTAGAATTTAATTTTATAAAGTGCAAACAAGACGAAGCATTAAAGTGACTATCTTTGATACTTTTAACAGTTTCCTCAATCACTATATTTTTTTACTTTTGCCTTGACTTTTACATTTATTTCAAGATATATGACCTTCTCAGATACCGCAGCTAGATTAAAGAGTTCTTATTAATAGTAAAGACTTTATCATCATTTATCTTTTCGTACATTATACTTCCTAACAAAAATTTGAACTTTCTATTTTCTTTGCTCACAATTCCTCGAATTTCATCCACATAATATGATGTCCCCATTTTAATGTCGTAGTTTTCTATTAGTATTACCGCTAAGTCATTTTCTTTCAAATTTTTGGTATATAAATCCAAGTGCTTCAATATTTGTTTATGATTTCCCCCTGCTTGACAGTAATTTATTATTTTTGTATTTTCCAATTGTTGCATTAGTTTGATTGCTAGTCCACTCCCTATTCCATCCGAAAACATTTTTTTCTTGTCAGTGTTTTTGTGCTCTCCTTTCTTTTTCGGCTTGTGCCCTGTCTCTTTCTGATGTTTCTATTTTATTTCCTTTTCCTTGCAGCTTTGAAGAGTAGTTTTCATGCTTAATTATTATTTCTTGCTTTTTCTGGACCTTCGTTGATGTTTTTAGTTTAGTAAGTGTTTCCAATTCTAATAATTTATGTTGTATTCTATTCTTGTCTATCTCTAAGTTTTTCAGTTCTTTCTGTAATTTTCGCACCCTCTTATTTTGTATTTAAATTTTTTTAGAAGGTTTTAGTTGCATAATATTTGATTTTAGGTTTTAATAGCAATTTAATTCTTTTATTTCTTTTAATTTTAATATTTTGTGAGATCGGATTATCATCGGTTTGAGTTACTGCGTTTTTTTTTGAATTTTATTAAAAAGTTGTGTTTTTTAAACTGCTAGCTGGCTTGGGTAACATATGACCGCGTATTTTTTCGGGTCATAACCCTTAACCAGGCTACAAGGGTTTTATTGAGTGATATTTGTGAAATTTAGGAATTTGTTTAAATAAAAACAAAGAAACAAAACCATGATTTTTTTAATTACATTTTTTTTATAAAAAAGCCTGTAGTCCATATAAGTACCTTACCCTGTGTGGTAAACATGTTGTGGTCTCTATTGGTACCTTACCCTGAATCAATAGTAAAATTAAATTTCTTGAGTATTTATTTATTTTCTTTATTTGGATGAACATGTTACAAATTATTTTTTTTTTATTTTTTTTGGCAACAAACAGTCGTATACTAAGGAAATAAAATACTAAAACTTATCTATTATAAATTGACCTACAGTGCCGAAAACTTAAACACAATTTAAAAGAAAGTTACATGGTAACACTACATAGTGACTATTAACATAACAAAAAAAAACTAAGTACAGAAACATAATTAAAATTAGAATATCAATTCAAAAAAAAAATGCAACTCACTAGCAAACCTTACTTAAATTATTTTTACTGTCTGTTTTAAGGTATTGAGAGATAATTTAAAAAGGTCGATATTAGTAAATTGCTTATTATATGTCAGTGGAACGGTATAAGAATGAATTACGAGTATATCTTTTATGTAACTGCGGAGGAACAAAAAGTGGTGTTTTACGTGAGGATCGCACTGGAAGACGAACACGAGCAATAAGTGATACCTTTGAGAGAAGTTGAGAAGAGTCAATTAAACTATTCAAACTTTTATATAAAAAGATTATATCAAACAATTCGCGTCTATCGCAAAGGGATAAAAATTTATACCTACGCAAAGATTCATCATATGATTCGTTAGTAATATTATTACGATAGTTAAGTGACCGAAGGAATGTCTTTTGTACTCTTTCAATTCTATTCCTATGTATATGATAACAGGGACTCCATACAGTACCACAAAAATCTAAGATTGACCGAATAAAGGAAAAGTATAGAGTTTTTAGCGTTATGGTTTTGTTAAAGGGTTTGCTAATCCTGAGAATAAATCCCAAGCTACGAAATGCATTGCTTAATATATAATCAATATGTAGATTGAATGACAATTTTGAATCCATTATTATACTCAGATCTCTAATACTATCTACTCTCTTAATAGTAGTATCATTCAAGCTGTAATCAAATATTATACTGTTGACTTTACGTGTATAAGATATGATATGGCATTTATCAATATTGAGATATAGTTGGTTATTTGAACAGTAATCAAATAGAGAAGTTACGTCTTTTTGCAGCTTTACACAGTCATCAACTGTTTCGATAACTCGAAATAACTTTGTATCGTCGGCATAAAGTAAGTAATCACTATTCTTTAGTGCAAGTCCTATATCATTAATATATAACGAAAACAGCAAAGGGCCTAAGTGTGATCCTTGAGGCACGCCTGAAGTTACGGGTAGAAATAGTGAAGAGTATCCCTTTACACAAACTGCTTGACATCTATTTTCAATATAGGATTGGATCCACCTGAGAAGACTGCAGTGAATGCCAGCCCTTGTAAGCTTCTCAATAAGAAGATCGTGATTTAGCTTGTCAAAAGCCTTGGAAAAATCTGTGTATACAACATCCACTTGTAAGTTATTATCCATGGCCTTCGACAAATAATCAGTAAAAGTTACCATATTGGTATCAACACTACGGTGCTTAAAGAATCCATGTTGTTGTTGACATATGTAATTACGAACTGAAAACGAAATATAGGATGTGACATTTTTTTCAAGAACCTTTCCCAAAACACATAATTTGGAAATCGGTCTATACTCAGTAATTATATCTTTTCTGTTATTTTTTGGAATAGAAGTTATTAAAGATTTTTCCACTTACTAGGATAAGCACCGGTTTCAATAGAAGTTCGAAAAATTATGGTTATAGGTTTTGCGAGTTCTTTGGCACATTTGGAGATTAAAATGGGATGAATGTTATCAGAACCTGCGCCCTTACGAACGTTGATATTTTTTAATTCTTTAAGAACAATATCATAGTCAATATTAACAGTGTTTATATCTAACGTTGAGAGGGGATAAGAGCTAATAGAATGATTTTTAATAAGAGAATCATTTCTGGATAAAAAAACGGAATGAAAATATTGATTGAACGCATCGCAAATCTCACTGCCACTAGATAAAAGTTTACCTTTGTATAACATTCTATCTGGAATGTCATTTGTAGAATTTTTAGATTTTACAAAAGACCAAAAATATTTTGGATTCTCTTTAATTTTCTCTTCAGCAATTTCAATAAACCTTTTGTAACAATTTTTCTCCATTTTCTTAAAACGATGTCTCAGAATAGAGAAAGTTTGATAATCGCACAAGTTACCATATCGTTTCCATTTTTTATGAAATTTATATTTTTCTTTTGATAATTTAATTAGAGGTTTATTAAACCACGGAGGAAATTTATTTTTGGTAGTAAGACAATGCGTCGGTACGTGTTTGTCCACAAGCCCATCAAGCATATCATAAAAGTACGAAGTCATTGATTCTACGTCGGACTTCATAGTGCTAAAAGTTGCCTCCCAGTCAATCGAATTTAAGGAAGTATTAATTGAGTCGAAGTCGGCTTTGTAGAAAAGTTTTTTCTTAATATTAGCAACGTTAAGCATAGCAGAAGAAAATAATTTTAAATCTATTTCTAAAGCTTTATGATGATTATCTTGCGGCACTAATGGGTATACGCTAGAAGCCACTGAACAGTTTTTATTACAAAAAATTAAGTCTAGAAGTCTATTATTTACATTAAATTGAGAGTTGAATTGTGATAGTAACGATAAATGCATAAAGTCGGCAGTGAGACAAGCTAATCTGTCATTGTTTGTTTGAACATCCATGGTATTAGTGGTTATATTATAATGCCAACAAGCATTAATCACATTAAAGTCACCGAGAATAAGAAAAATATCATTAGAATTACAGTTCATAAATTCACCCTATCATAGAAAGAAGTCAATAATAGCTCATGATTATTGCCGTGTGCTATATATGTCCACTACGATCCACTACCATCTCGAGACGGCGAGGCCGGCTCTGCTCTTTCCGACCGAGACGCAGGTGTCCTCTCCGGCTGATGTCTCGTATCTCTCCTACCCGGGGTACAAACTGGAACACTCCTTTGTGCCTCGGGCTGGAGTTTGCGTTTACGTCAGAGAGGACATCTGTTCTCGACGCCTCGGCAGACTTGAAGGTTCGGACCTGTCCATCCTTTGGCTACGCGTAGACAGCGACGACCATCCGCGCGTTTACGGGTGCCTCTATAGGTCCCATAGCGGTAATGCCGAAACAGACCGACTCTTCGACCACGTCCAAATGGCTGCAGATTCGTTGCTACAGCAGATCCCCTCCGCTGAGATCGTGATCCTCGGCGACTTTAACGCCCATCACGCCGAATGGTTTGGTTCACGTTTAACCGATCATGCGGGGAGATCTGTTCATGATTTTGCCTTGGCATATGGTCTGACACAACTGGTTACTTCGCCTACACGGATTCCAGATGTGGAGGATCATGCACCTTCCCTGTTGGACCTTCTGCTGACCTCTCACCCGGACGGATATCAGATTTCCGTCGACGCCCCTTTAGGCTCCTCGGACCATTGTCTGGTCCGGAGTGTTGTGCCACTCACGCTGAAATCGCGGTTGCATTCTGCAGGCTGCCGCCGTGTTTGGCACTATAGGTCAGCCGATTGGGATGGGATGCGGTCTTTCTTTGCATCCTACCCTTGGGGGCGGGTTTGCTTCTCGCCGGATGATCCCAACGTTGTTGCGGATTCTGTTACTGATGTGGTACTTCAGGGTATGGAACTTTTTATTCCTTCCTCTGTGGTGCCCATTGGAGGCAAATCTCAGCCATGGTTTGGTCGCTCCTGTAAAATAGCATCATGCTATAAGCAGGAGTGCTACCAAGCCTGGGTTGATGCATCAGCGTCCCGGGATGTAAACACCAGCGCTCTAAAAAAGAAGTATAATTCCGCCTCTAGGTCCTTCAAAAGAGTCATTGCCAAGGCAAAGTCAGAGCACATAGGCAGAATTGGCGAGAAACTAGTTCGCCTTCCTTCTGGAACCCGTGCATTCTGGTCTCTCGCCAAGGCTGTCCAGGGGAATTTCTGTCAGCCATCTCTTCCATCTCTGCACAGGGAGGACGACTCACTGGCCCATACTGCAAAGGAGAAAGCCGATCTTCTAGGCTCTTTCTTTGCGTCTAACTCGACTCTCGATGACGGGGGGAGTACGCCGCCGACCATCCCGCGGTGTGAGTGCTCCATGCCGGAAGTGCAGTTCACACAGCGCTCGGTTCGCAAAGCACTCCTCTCCCTGGACACCCACAAGTCGAGTGGGCCTGACGGAATTCCCCAATTGTGATGAGGACGTGTGCTCCAGAGTTGGCACCGGTTTTAACGCGTCTTTTCCGGTACTCCTACTCCCTAGGCGTAGTCCCAAAATCATGAAAGACGGCTTTCGTCCACCCGATCCCTAAAAAAGGCGACCGCTCAGACCCGTCCAACTACCGGCCAATCGCCATCACCTCCTTGTTCTCCAAAACAATGGAGTCCATTGTAAACTGCCAGCTCATGAGGTACCTTGAGGATCACCAGCTGATTAGTGACCGCCAATACGGTTTTCGCCGTGGTCGGTCAGCTGGTGATCTTCTGGTCTACCTCACTCACAGATGGGCGGAGGCAGTAGAGTTCAAGGGGGAGGCATTGGCCGTTAGTTTGGACATTGCGAAGGCCTTCGATCGGGTTTGGCACAAAGCGCTTCTTTCGAAGCTCCCTTCCTATGGGCTTCCCGAGAAATTGTGCGATTGGATCACCAGCTTTCTTGCAGATCGGAGCATCAAGGTCGTTGTAGACGGTGCAAGCTCCGATTGCAAGCCTATTAATGCTGGTGTTCCACAGGGCTGCGTGCTATCGCCAACGCTGTTTCTTCTGCATATCAATGATATGTTGCATACCTGTAACATTCATTGCTAAGCGGATGACAGCACTGGTGATGCTCTTTACACCGGCCGAGCCAATATTTCTCGGGAAAACGTCTCCGAGTGCCGGGACAAACTTGTGTCTGAAGTCGAGTCTTTGCTGAACAGAGTCTCGGATTGGGGACGACTAAATCTAGTCCAGTTTAACCCCCAGAAGACACAAGTTTGCGCGTTAACCGCTAAAAAGAACCCCTTTGTCGTATCCCCTCAGTTTCAAGGCACTCCCCTTGTTGCCTCAGCCAGTATCGGAATCCTCGGCGTCGACATATCGAGTGACGTGCTGTTTCGTGGTCACTTGGAAGGGAAGGCCAAATTGGCCTCTAAAAAGCTTGGCGTGCTCAGCAGAGCGGGACAGTATTTCATGCCGGCACACCGCCTTGCGTATTTTATCGCATCTATCACGGGGAGTGCTCTGAGGAATTGTTCGGATTAATCCCAGCCGCTAAATTTCGTGAACGCACTACACGGCAAACGTCCCGATACCATCCACACCATCTGGATGCTTGGCGGTCCACCACTGTACGTTTCACAAGGAGTTTTCTTCCACGTACAACCTCTCTGTGGAATAGTTTACCACCGGCGATTTTTCCGGACCGATACGACCTGGGGACCTTCAAGAAAAGAGCTTACTCCTTTCTAAAGGGCCGGCAACGCACCCGCAATTCTCCTGGTGTTGCGGTTGATCATGGGCGGCGGTAATCACTTAACATCAGGTGAGCCGCATGCTCGTTTGCCCCCTCTTCTATAAAAAAAAATGTGGATATTAAATGCAGATAGCGAAGTGTGTTCCTAAACTGAACGGACGAAGTAGGAACGGTAATCGCGTTCAGCGGCACCGACACCCATACCTCCTCTGACGGTGGCGCAGCGCGCATGTCTACGCGGTGTTGAGGACACAACTCACGGCGAACTGCAATTTAACACACCACCACCGCGCTCGTGCCCACTTAATGCAACATCACGATCACAACGGTATACCAGATAACGGTTGTCAAAGTATTCTGAGTCGTAAAAGTTATCGTTAAGCCAAGTTTCGGTTAAACAAATCGCATCGTAATTGTTGCACAATATTGCATTAAGAAAGTTATGTGATTTAGTGCGTAAACCCCTCACATTTTGATAATAAATAGCAAAGTTTGTGTTATCGTATTTTAAAAATTGTAATTAACACCGTTCCACCAACTTGTAAGAATATAAATACGTAATATAAACTTCTTATCTTAGACCAAATTAACAAAGACATTATTTTAGTGAGATTAAAATTAAAACTTGATATATATATATAAATAGTTACATAGAATATTTGAATGGTTTAAATTAAATATACAAAGTAAGAATAGTCACTTAATTCTAATAAGGTCGACTTCACTAGTTACCAGTAATGCTTTGGACTCGTCATTTTTACGTACAAATATCTTACAATCTGACAACCAAACATATTATGAGGCACATAGGGTAAATGAAACCTTTCAAAACATGGTGATATGCATAGTGGAACTTTGCATGAACTGCACTCTAATTTAGACCGCTTGGGATTAGTTCTAGTGCTGCAGAAACAGCAACGCCGTTTAGTTCCAGCTCGTGGCATGTGTACACCGACTTTGGCCAGTCGCACCTCATCCGAAATTTTGTAGACACCTCCTTTCTTATTTTTTAATATGTTGGAACATGCCTTGCGGGAACTAAATTTGTTGACTAGGCCCCTGGCAACAAGTAAACGAAATTGGCGATGACTACTATTGCGCATGACGTGTCCCTGGCTGTAGAGTATGTAGGCATTTATAAGAGCAGCTTCAAACAGGAACCAAAACAGGCGGAACCAGCTTTTCTTTGACTTGCGGCCTATAGAGTAAGAGCTCCTGAAGTTCTCAAAGCGATCAACTCCCCCCATATTTTTTACGTATTCTACAATGGCCAAAGGACAAAACATGTTTTTTTTTGTTCCATCTTTCTGTTTGCGTTTTATGATTTGTACCCTTTTTGGATCAAATGCAGTAGTAGCAACATACACATCTTTAGTATCCATCCATTTGATTACTGATATAGGAGCAGCATGTTGAAACATAAATTCTCCTAGTTTTAGGCAAATTTGGTCTCTTGTTCCCCTCTTTACAGTTATTTCAGCTGGAAGACCTTTTCGGTTGACTCGGATTGTACCCACAGCATATATATTTTTGTGATGGAGCATCTCCAGAAGAGGCAAACTAGTAAAAAAATTATCGAATGCCATTAATGTGTATGGTTGGACATTTCTACATAGATCCATTACCACTCTGTATCCAAGACCACCAGAATTTTCATCTGTTGAAGTGGCCTTACCTGTGTAAATATCAAATGAGTATAGGTATCCAGACTCAGAGTCACAGCGTGCCCAAATTTTGTACCCTCGTTTGATTGGTTTGTTTCGCATGTACTGTTTCATGCTACTTCGACCCTTGAACTTTACCATGCTCTCATCTATGCTTTGTGATGAAGATTGAGTACACATGCTTGAAAAATTATGGTTTAGAATTCCAATCAATGGTCTGATTTTAGCTAATTTATCATAATTTGAATCACTGCGTTCCAATTCAGTGTTTGGGTCGTTCACATGAAAGTTTTCTATTAGTTTTTTGTAACGTTTTAGGGTTATCACTCGGCTAATTACAAAAATCATCAGTGGACCAATAAAGCTCAACATCAGTCAATGGATTTAAGCCCATCATTATAATAACACCAAGCAAGGCACGCATTTCTTCATTATTTGTTTCTACCCAGTTTCTTGATTGATTTTTATAGCATATAGATTAGTATTTTCCACCAGAATATCAATTATGTTTGATGTAAACATGTGTTCAAAGTAATATATAGGCAAATGTCTGTTATTGTAAGAAGTGGTAGGTCTAGCTTTGGTTTCAAAGACTGGAAATGCTTGATTTTCAATATTAGTTGACCAAGATCTGTCTTTTTGGATCAATTGAGTATAGGTGACAATATCACTAACTGGAGGAGATAATGGTTGAACTGAAGATGGTGGTTGAACTGGATATGATGGTTGAACTAGAGATGGTGGTCGAAACGGAGATGGTTGTCGAACTGGAGATGATGGTTGAACTGGAGATGGTGGTGCAACAAAAATATTGGCAACTGTGCTAGTTGGTGTATTATAACCTTCAATCCCCAGGTCCTCAGGTTGTATTATTTGACTTTCTTGACCTGTTTCAGTTACAGGCTCAGCAGAGGAACGAGATGATGCTTCGTTTTTATTACCAAGTATATCTAGGAGCTCTTCAGTAGTGATATTTTGTATCCTATCTACCCCTTTGTTTAAGATGTCAGAAAAATCTTCATTTAATTCATCATCGTCAGTATCCTCACCTTCTGATGACAACAGGCTTTGAAGATGAGCTTCAATATCTTTGTCTTTCAGCGGCATGGGCTAAAAAACAAGAAAACTCAACAAAATATGTCTTACAAATCGAGGTGCGTAATGGACAATGATCATATATGGACCACATAATTCAAGCAATCGTTACAATAATAAAAATAATGTTAACGATAAACAAAATACATTAAGATTAAGTAAAAACTCTCAAATATATGTTACTGAACACTAAACAATACTTACTGGATTTTTTTAGGCATTTTCTACAATTTACTGCAACTAACACACAAAAACAATCACCCTGATGCACCCACAGACTAGATAGAGAAACTGACGTTTCAGACCGCCATATCACGTATATTGTCTTTGAACCGTATGCAAGAATTGAATATGACTTTTTTATACTTATATATGTAACGTAATGCACTCTGAAACACAACACTTTCAAAACATTTTCCGAAATTTCACCCTGATATTGCTTTATTTGT
The DNA here is from genome assembly GCA_036936625.1 of Parnassius smintheus behrii. Classification (NCBI taxonomy): domain Eukaryota; kingdom Metazoa; phylum Arthropoda; class Insecta; order Lepidoptera; family Papilionidae; genus Parnassius; species Parnassius smintheus. The sequence continues at coordinate 33,197,797 of JAUPFT010000005.1, read as the reverse complement.
GGATAAAGGTAAAGATGATCGAAGCAAGCACTTTTATCAACACGAAATAAGCAATGACGGGTGAGTGACATTGACATCACAAAATGGCGCGCTTGGAGTTTACGGGGGTGAAGAAGGCTAAAGAGAGGCGCGGAACGTCAGATTCAATTCTTGCAATGTCATTCTATACGAACCATTTTTTTTGTTAGGACATTACCTGGCGTGGATGCACCCTGATCAAAAGTGAGAAATGTCAAATATTTTTTTCTTTTTTGTCTCTTATAGGTGCGTTCCACTTTACTCCAACTGCTTTCAAGTCATAAAAAATATTATTGTCTATGACTGTTTGACATATTGTGGTTCTTAACTACATCTTGCCCTTTAAAATCACCCAAAAACTTAAGTGGTCCTCTATAGTACTTTGCCTGGTTAAGGGCTAAAGTTTGTATGGCTCTTAGTGATTTAATCACCATCTGGCAGTTTTCTAGTTCCCTTAGCTTTTCTTCTTCTAGTTCCCTAGCTCCCTTCGTTATCTACTTCTGTATTAGCAACTTGAAGAGTTTGTTTCAGTTGTTCAATTCGCATTTCTAATTCAATCATCCTTGAGTTATTGTGTATAGATACGTCTGGAAGGCTCCTTAAACTATCATCGTACATAATAACGGAATCATTTTCAAGCATGCTACATCATTTTCGGAATTATAACGCTGCATGCGCCTGAATACATACATAATAATCTATATTCCTATAATAAGGATTTGGTGCTGCACTAATATATATATATATATATATATATATATATATATATATATATATATATATATATATATATATATATATATATATATATATATATATATCTTTCTTTTTATGTGTACCTACTGCTCTTCTGTTTCCTTCGGTTTATTCTATGTAAATTGTTGAAGGCTGTCTTAAAGAAACATACAAAAAGAAGTCGAATATATCGTGGATTCGATCCCAAGTCTTTATGGATGTAACACGTCGCACTACCCATTCGGCTAGCTGGCTCATTAAGTGAATGGTGAATTTAATTGTGATATTAGGGCCTAAATTACTGGAGACACTCGTTATTTGTTTTGTTTTGCAAGAAGTTATTATCATTCACCTTCATTTGCAAAAAAAAAATCACTTTCCGTTCAGTTTTTGATCAAAATCTTAGTATTTAAACAAAGTTTTAGCCACTGCCACACCACTAAAGAGTCTCACCACTATTTATGCACGTAAAAAATGACATTTTGAGATATTCAGCGCACTTTTAACACTGTTTTTATTTAATTTTTTGAGGACGACATAACAGATCGACGATTCGCTTCGGGTCCTACCCGATTTCCTATATTTCGAAGACGTGAAGTTTGCCAACACGCATTGGGGCAGCGCGGCGGACACTTTCGTGCCCTAAAACCCTCTCAGAATTGAGAAGCCTGTGCCCAGCAGTGGGGCGAGTATATAGGCTGTAACTTTACGTTTGCTACGAAGTGGCAAGTTTCGATTTGACGTATTTGGCCTTTATTTTGTATATTTTGATTTATATGATTATTATTATTCATCACAAACTGATTTAGTTGATATAAAATAAATTGTGGTTCATATTTATTTCGTGTAATAAGTTATATTTATTTTTAAATCGCTTATTTTTCACTTCAGGAACTATGCTGGCAATACTTTACGAAAATATTCAGAAAATACGAGTTTTAACGATAATATTATGTTAAAGTATTGTTACGAGCTTGAGGTTCGTGACAATAAAAACTGCTGATTGAATTACAAAAATTTACACTTTTATTACCGAACACCAAATAAAACTTAAAAGACACTAATAATTAATCACACTGATTCACTTTATTTCTCTCCGAAGCTTCGCTTGTATCGCCAAATTCAATACTACCCCGATCGCGGCTTGCAGCGGCTTTAAATACACCTTTTTACCGAAACATCCAGAACGTTCCAGCAAATACCGGTCCCGACCGACTAAGTGAGGAAAGTTCGAGCGTGGACCTTTCTAGAAAGCTTAATTCTTCTACCCACCACTAGATGGCGCTGTTGGGAGAGTTCCGGATCTTGACACTCCTATTTCTGATACTTGATACCAGACGGTGCTAGTGTCATCCACTGTGGCGCGCAACAGTATTAACAGATGAAAAGTCACGTTGTCCTTTTTGTAGATTTGACGGTTTTGTTTTTTACATGAAAATACAGTGCAATTCGGTATTTTTGTCGGAGCTCAATTGACTGGCACGATCACTTGCTTGCGTAATGGCGCATAACGCGGTGCAACTAGTTTTATATAACGGCTATGAGTTGGACTCTTGTACTTACCTAGGTATGCAGTCTCCGTTGGTTTAATACTCAGAGATTGAGGCACCAGGCGTTTATATTATTTTTAGTTTTATACATGGTAGAGCCACGCTGCAGCTATATTATTATGGTTGTAGCACGAATGGGTCGACTCAACCGGGAAAGGACCACGCTTTCACAGAATACCAACGTAAAATAGCAGCTTAATACTGTTTTGTATAGTGAGTGTAGTTTTTTACTGGAAATGAGGCATTCCATTTTAGTACTTGGGGGTGACAACGTATCTGCGTTTTAATTCTTAGCGAGAATAAGTGTAGATGTCTATACGCCACAGCATCCACTTACCATCAGGTGGACTGTGTGCTTGTTTGTCATCCTTATTCTATAAAAAAATAAAATTGATTTTTCGAATTTCGTTTCAATGTAGTCAACTTTGTACGAATTCTACTTGATTTATTTTGTACAGTCGCTAATATAAACAAAAATAACGGAATTGCGATATACATACATATATAGATTGAGGCACTACTTAAAAACAAGGATAAAATTATAATTGTTTAATGTTACTAATCAACCTTTTGTGTGGTCATTAAAATTCCCAATGTTATTCTTTTTAATATTTTTTATTCATGATTTGTCACAATTATTATTATCTACAATACAATATTTATCAATACAGTAATGCAATGCAAAGTAATAAGAATACATGTTGTAATAAATATTTTTATCACATTCAGTGTTTTATTTAACTCTTTTCACATAGTTTTAAATGAACAAGTTGAAATTCACAAAAATAAAACCAAACTTCGTTATGATAAAACATAGTGAATAGAATTATATTGAAATTAATCTGAATTTTGTGTAAAATTACAGCGCGTCGTTATTTCTTAAAAATAAACTTACATCTAAATGTAAGAACGTACAAGAGGTAAAACTAGACCTAACCCCAATTTTGTTATAGTCCATATAGTTGTGGGAGATCTCGATGTGAAGTAATTAATTTGACCTATAGAATGCATAAACCACAAATAAAAATCACTTTAAAAATGTCTGCCGGCGACGTAAAATAGCTTTTATTCGAAGCGTAAATTGAAACTATTGTAAAATACTTAGGTAAATAAATTCTTATATTAATACATTGTATAGGATTAATCTGCATGTGGAGTATCCAGTCTTCTAATATTATTAACATAAGGGTTTTAATAACAAAACTGCTACATCGTTACAGCTATGCTAAGTCTTATGATCTGATTCATGACACACAATAAATAAAAAATGTAAATGTATAATAAAGACCACTCACATCTTGATTTCATTTATGCAATGGTGCAGTTTAAGGATTTAATATTTTTTTACAACCTATTGTCAGCGGAAATTATATTAAACTCAAGTAGAAATAAAATATTAGCATTTGACTACATACACATTATGACTACATCAATGAAATCTAGAATATTTTATTATTTTCATTTAAAGTATAGCAGGATGCACAATATATATAAAAATACATACACATAATCGTGTTAAGCATAGCTAGAATATGTTGTGATGTTTTTCCTTATAAAATAAGGTACAGTATGCTTATATCAAATTAAAATAAACCATAAATGATTCAGAGTTCCTGTCATTATTTATAGTTGTTATTTGAGTGTTTTAAATGTTGTTGTTACTTCAAAATTATAATAATACTACCCAGTCATGCTGACGCATTTTTTGTTTTGGAACAGACGCATTAGGCCTTTCTTATTTTCATAATATATTAAAATTCGATATTACAAAGTGTCAATGATTTGAACCATCTGTTGACAGTCTGCCAGCACTTGACCGTAGTTCACGACGTGGGCCCGATATTAAATTTTCTTCAGAAGATTTTCGGCCTTTTTTCCTGTTTCCTTTTCGAATGCTGTCATTTGAATGCACATCAGAATTACTTTCATCATTTCCCGCTTCATTCTTTTTATCTGCGTCTGTTAAATTATTTGTGCAATCAAGTATTAAATTGTCATTACACCTTTCAATATCATTATTGTCATTACAAGTACCAATGTGCTTTAAATGTGGTTTCTCCTCTTTTTCTGCACCTATGGGCAATAATTGTGACGAAGATTCACACATTTTGTTAATTTCGAAATCACTGGCTTTCATACCAGTTTTGATGACAGTTGATGGTGCAATTAAATCTTCAAGGTCCATTTCCCCTGTGTGTGCAGAATGATCGGATTGTTTGTCGACGTTAGTAACTATGTCTGGAGTAGGATTTTCTTTAGTTTTTTTAGCAGAAGATTGTAATGCTAAATTTTCAGGCTCATTGTTAATCTCTTCAAGTGTCCTTTTATGGGCCATAGTTAGATTTGTGACACATTCATCATTTGATAGTCTAGCTAAATATTCGGCTGTGGCTTTACCCTTATCAGATAATTCTCTTTCATTGTCTTTATTTTTCTTAGCTTCGGCAGAACTGACTAAACTTGCGCTTAAAGCTCCAGATGCCATTTGTTCTAAAAGCATTTTACTAATATCTATATCCTTCTTGTCGCCCTTTAAAAGTTTTTCCTGAACAGCAGCAAACTCCGGAGGAACATGTGTTCTTAATGCATCATAAGGTCCTTTTTTTTTATCTGTTTTAGATAAGTCAGTAGCTGTATTTTCAGAATTATCGTTATCGCGTGTTCTTTTAGAATCGGCTTTTAAAGCAGCATCATAATTTAAGGATTGCTTGGACAACGTTTCAAGAAGGTAAGGATCAGGAGGAAGTAATATTTGGGGCAAATGACTTGACTGCTGACGGTCTGAAATTTTTTGCTGACGTGATGTTGAGTTAGTAACTACAGTGGATGATCTCGGCGTTGTTGTTTTTGTACTCGTTCGAGAGTTATGACTCGAACTATGCAGCGTAGTTGCACTTGAGCTAGCTGCCAAATTGCCACTTAAAAGTCCTAAAGCATCATAGGCCGATGACATGCCAGAGTGCACTCCAAAAGGCGACAAGCCGCCTAAGCCTAACTGAGGATAAAGCATATTCGGATTAGGAAATACAAAAGGGAACTGAGAGTTTCCAGCTTTTGAAGTTGAAGCACTATTAGTTTCAGCTGGCTTTCTAGTTTTTGTCTTATCTCCTGAAGCATTCGCTCCGCTCAGATTATTCATATCAAGAGAAGAGAATCCAGGAAGTCCTAAACCCGCCAAATTTGTGAATATATTACCTCCAGTTATATTTCCTAACAAATTAGGCATACTACTAAAAGAGTTGAGCAATGGATTATTTTTAGGATCAAAACTACTGAGGCTTGAAAGTAGTTTTGGATCAAATCCTGTTAAATTGGATAATGTTGCAGCTAGTGTTTTCGGGTCAAACGCACTTAAACTAGATAAACTAGCTAAAAGTGCTGGATTTAAACCAGCCATATTTTGATTTAGGTGAGGATTTGATGATGGTGTGTCCAAAGTTGGTGGTCTCCCTTTTTTGCGCTCACCTAAAGAACTTGTTGACTGCATTGGAGAATGTCTTTGGTTTCTCACATCTTGAGGTAATTTTACATGTTCTTTTATACCTTCTGTCCATTTGGAGTCTATATCATACATTGGATTTTCTGCAATCCATTGTGCTAAATGTTTTAACTGTGGTGCTTTGTGGCCAATTATTCTTTTCCCCGTTACACGGTGAACTACTGGCACGTGCTCATCAGGTGCGAGTCGTGGCGGTATACCACGTCGTCGAGGATCGGCACTCGCTTGTTGTTCAGCCAACCATTTGTTAACTTTAGCTTCGTGTGAATATGATTTTATAGGTATTGGTGAAGTTGTTTTAGAGTTTTTCGTCTGTTCTAGAGACTGTTGTAAAAATGAAGAAAGTTCTTTGGAGGATGCGTGAGGAGACGGAACATTGGTAACAGTCACAGAAAACGGTTTCTGTGATAAAGGAGTACTAGAGGTGTTCGGTGGCGCTGCTGGCGTTACTGTTACTTCAGGTAAAATTGAAGAGTTTTTATTGCGTGTTGGATCATGTGAAGCAGAAGGAGTTGTACTTTGACCTTTCGCTGCAGACAAACCGAGTACAATTTCATCCAACTTTTTTCTTTTCTTTTCTTTTCCAATTATTTGTTCTGGTGCAGGCTGTGAAAAAAGAAGTAAAGATTAAAAAATATCTTGGTTGTTTAAGCTCATTGAGAATATATAATTTTATTGATTTTTTGGGGATAAAAATGCCATTTCATGTGTCATAATTTTTTGTACATATTTATAAGATAAATACTCACAACATTCTTCCTCTTCATGAGTCTGGTGAGCGTATCATCGAGCCTGCTGCGTGGCGGTGTCGCGGCTGCGGCCGCTGCGGGATTCGCAGCTGGAACTGGAGCGGGGGCGGGCGGCTCGCTGGTTTGCGGCGTGCGGCGGCCCAGAGAGAAGTCCTGCGCCTCGCTGAGATCGAGCGGGGCGGAGAGGTCGACGGGCGCCTGCGAGGCGGCGGGCGCGCTGGGCGCCGGCGAGGCGGCGGGCGCGGCGTGCGCGGCAGGCGCCGGCGACTGCGCCACGCGCTGGTGCGCCGGCGGCGGTGCCGGCGTCGAGCGCCGCGAGCCCGAGTCACTGGACGCATCGTCCCGGTCCCCTACACACGCGCCCCCACTCGCATTTGCACTCACACTGACACTCGAACCACTGCCCCTGTGCGCCTCCCGATTAGAAGTATGCGCGGCTTGGGGTGACGACAGCAAAGCGTGCAATTTCGCTCGCTCCGTTTCTACATCTATAGCTATGTGACGTTTCTGGCTCTGCTTACGTTCATCTAGTGCTTCATTCTGTGAACTGTTACTTTCACCACTCTTTTGGGCTATGGTTGCCGATGGCCACTCACAATTTTGTACGGCGTGCGCAATGTGGTGCAGTCTCGTCTCTAATGCTCTCTCCGAAAACCAGAGGTCTGTTGATAAAGATTCCTCCACCCTACCCAATTTTGCTAAGGTTTCTAACTCAGTTAAAGCATCCATATCTTCTTCATTGTCGCGGTCACAGACATTTGAAGTGCGCTTGCTACGGCGCAGAGACATTCGCGTCTCATTAGTGCCCTCTAAATTATTTTTGTCTTCTTCATCTGAAGACAATTTTTCGGACTCCTTTTTGTTGCTGGGTTTATATTGCGACTGCCATTTTCTTGCGCAATCCGCAAAAGGTAATTTGGGGTCACAGAAGATTTTATTAAAGGTATCACCAAGTCCATGCCTGCAGAAAATCAGATAAGAGGTTATTTATTAATATGAATTGATTTAGAATATTGTTGCTTAAATTTTTAAATATGATAATAATAAATTTGCTTCCGATTTAAGTTTATCGACTTATTCTCAATAAATAAGTAAAGGTCTAGCTCTTTTAATTTTAGATCAAGATTTCACCAGACTGACATGCAATACTTGGAAGATTTGCCCATAAGCAGCCGGTTTAGTGAGCCTACACTCTCAAAGTGATAAAGCTGGGAAGTAGCCTTGTGTGCAATCAGCAGTCTTGCGAAGCGTGTGAAGACCTTTTTAAGGGAAAAGAGGCACTCAATCTTAGCCTCAGGGATGACAACATAGATGATTCATAAGTTTGCTATAAGTTTGCAATAATAAATTTTATTTGTTATGGTAGACTATATTTTAATTTCTTCTTCTTTTTAGATTCTTTACTTAAAATATAGAATTAGAATATAAATCAATAAAACAAATTCAAACTATTCCATATAAAAAGAAAATGAAATACAAGCTTACCCTCATTCAGAAATTTGACTTAGTCAATTTTAACGGATTTAAAATACTTTTTCGAGGAAAGTTGTTATTTAAAAAATGCCAAGAGGATTATCAGAAGTTTTAAAAGCAAGAATTGTAACTTTGAGAGAAGAAGGATATTCCTCGAGAGAAATAGCACGCAGAGTTGCTGTATTCAAATCCTGTGGTGGTGGTAATGTTGCGTTGCAGAGGTACCATGGCATGGATAGTTTAGCTGACCAACCCCACAGTGATCGGCTAACTGTTCTTACTGCTGCTCAGAAGTGCTATATCAGATTGCTGGCAGCCCGCGACCCAACAATCAACGCCATTATAATAAAAACAGAATTGCTAGCCGTTATGGACTTGAAGTTAGCTATTCGGAAATGCTTACACCAGGCTGGACTATGAGCACGGAGGTCTTGGCGAGCACTTCTAAATTCACGGCACCGTCAGCGACGGAGATTGCAGTAGGCTAGGCTTCGTCAAAATGAAGAAGATGAGGAGGAAAACGTTTGACAAAACTGTCGTTTCAATGATGAATCGCAAATCAGTACTGATTTAGATAACCGACGTGTCTGTCTGGAGAAGATTTGGAGACTCTGAAAGGCAAAGAACTACCACTGGAACTATTCAGAAAGACGGGAAATCGGTGTCCTCTTGAGGTGGAATTATGATTGGAGCTATAACGCCTTTGATCCCGTATCGAGGCTGCATGACGGCAGATAGGTACAAAACAGTCGCTATTGATAGAATTGTTGATATTGATGGAATTGTCAGACCATTCCAAGTAAATCACGGGCACAAGTTCGTACTGGTCTATGATAATGCTTCTGCACACTGAGCTCAACGAGTCAAAGCTGCTCTCCGTGAATACGACATCACAAGGTCAGACTTACTTGCTTGGCTTAAACCCAATAGAGCAACAGTCAGCCACCTCCCCAGACAGTACCAGAGATTAGTGAAGCCGCTATTCAAGAATGGGACAGATAATCACAAGAAATGCTGGATAAATTGATCGTCACCATGCCCAGCAGGATCTCCGCTTGTGTTCGAGCCAGGAGAGGAGTTATATTGTATTAAATAAAAATCTTCTATCAGTAAATTGTTGTGTAAGTTTGGTTAAACAATATTTTTCTTTTCATCAAATTTCTGTTACAATTACATTAGGATTGAATTATTCAATTTTTGTATTAAGCCTTTGGCTGACTTTTGTGGCTACTTTGCACGGAGTATTGCATGTGCAATACTCCGTGCAAAGTGATTGACGCACGTGACAGATGGCAGTTCAAGTGTTACAAAAAATAAAAGTTTTATTTTTTAATTTCCAACAGTGTATTTATATTTAAAAAAAAAGTAATAACGTAAATACTTTTTCTTGATAAAGTTAAATTTTATAAATTTAATATCAGCTTATGCTAGTGATCACAAACTTTTTTGATGTGTGTATCTCCATTTCGATTCTTAATTACGGATGGATTCCGTAGTTCCGAGATGTTTATGGGCCACAGTATCCACTTACTATCTGGTGGACTGTATGTTTTTTGTAACTCTTTATACTCTTTTATAGATAAAAAAATTGGGCTCAAGGCTTTTTAAATTTTCCACTATTAGTCGAGGCCTCATTCGTCAGTCAGCAGAATCACCTTGTGAAGGTAATATTATTTGTCTAAAAGTTTGTATATTCTCGGAAGGTGAGTGATGTACTCGCCATTGATGTGAATACCGTATCCTTTCCAGTGTAGTAGCTTGAAAACGTCTTCCAATGCAGCAATGAAGAGTTTCGGGGAAATAATGTTACCCTGTCTTACACCTCTCTGCAGTTGAATAGGTTTCGTACTCCGGTTCTGTACTTGGATAGCCATCGTAGCTCTACTGTACAAACACTTCAGCACTTCGATATACCGACAGTCAACTTGGCACCGCTGAAGAGACTGTACCGCCGCCCAAATTTCGACGGAATCAAAGGCCTTCTCATAGTCCACATATCAGCACGGTTTCGTATACAAAAATATGTGTGGTTATATGTTTTCCGTAATTATATTAAATACTTTTTTCATTTTACTATCGAAAATGATGCATTTAATTAAACCAAACTTTTTGATACTTTAAAAAGTACCGCAGGCTTTTATACTAAAAAAAACTCGTATTATTTTAGACCTATACAAAGGTCTTTGGGTTATTATGTTTACTTAAGATGAAGTGCACGTTAAGTTAATGAGTTAAACTAAAATACTTTTTTTGATAATTTATTTAGGTAGGTACCAAATATTATTGTTGTTTCTAGTCTATATTTAATTAACAAAAAAATAACTTTTTTTCAGGGGTAAATGAACAACGAATAGTTGATTTACTTGTTTCTGAATTTGACGATGAAGCAGCTGATATCAATGAAATTGATGATGGGCTGATGGCAGGCATTTCACACGGGCAGCGTGTTATCACGAGATAAAGATTTATCATTTTCAGGGTCCTCGAGTGTCGAAGAGATCGGTATTGGAATCAAGTGACACAAATTCTCAGTCCGAACTTTTCGACAAAGATATGACTCCCGCACCTTCATTACAAAGAAAAGGACGAGATCGTGTCATGCAACAACGTGGAGCCATGCGACGTTCACGCGGAATTACAGCGCGAAGGGTAACCAATAATAGGAACGTGCCAGCGTCATCTTCATCTGATGTGAGACATTGTGAGTGGTCAATGAAGAATTTTAATCCGCGTTGTTTCGCATATAGAACCCTGATATCTACCGATTGATGCAGATTCATTTACCGATAAATTTGATTACTTTAAGCTCTATATCGATGACGAAATAATGAAGCTAATAGTATTGAAAACTAATCAAACTTACTTATCAAAATATGGCAAGTGCCAAAAAGTGGTCTCACTACCAATGAATTGCATATATCTATATATTGGCATAACTTTAGCAATGTTATGCATTCAGTATCTTCTTCTTGTGAAGAGTATTATTGTTTAAATTTGTAATAAATGTTGATTTTCTTCATAAAAATTGTGTTTTTATTTATATCGTTACAAACCAAAGTCCTACAGATAGTGTAAATTTTTGGTACCTACTTATGTAATATTTACCCAAAGGCCTTTACAAAGAACCAAAGATATGAGGTCTATACTTTACAAATGGGTCCTTTGGTGAGTTATAAAGACACTAATAAACTATATTTAAAATAAAAACTGCAACAAAAGAAAACATTGCATCTTTTTGTTTGGGTCTGAACATCAATAAAATTTGATCCTTTTAAAAGGACCTTCGGGCCGTAATCTAAACCAAGCATAAATTTTCTTGGGCCTTACGAGGATATGTAACCACTGGTGAAATATAACCTATTTACTAAAAAAAAGCATCATGAAAATTAGTTTACAATTTATGAAGATATTGTATTATAGATACAACAATATACAGTCGAATTGTGAACAACTTTTTTTTTAAGTCAGCTATAAATTCAATTTCTGGTCCCTGCTATAGGAGACCTATGTGCTAGACATCGGATTACGTAAAGATAAGAGGTCATGCGTAGTGTTTGACCGTTAGCGCGTGTGAGCGCTGAGAATAGCAAAGGTTGTGTGTAGGGTGTGCAGGGTGTGTAGGGAGTGTAGGGAGTGTAGGGTACTGACTTGCAGACAGCGAGCACGAGCAGCTTGTCGTGGCGCGCGGGCTGCCACCAGGGCGGCGAGTCGCGCGAGCGCTCGGCCAGCGCCAGGCGCGCCTCCAGCGCGGGCTGCGGCGCCACCTCCTCGCGCAGCACGCGGAGCAGGTCGATCCTGTTACAATCAAATGCTACACTGCCACCCATATCCCACATACATGCCCATACTACTCTCTAACTTTACCACTGGGTAATCTTGATATTCAAATGTTGCGGTTAGGCTAAACCATTTTTTTTAATTAATATAAAAGAAGCAGCTATTTACTACATTCAGATATTGTAGTAAATACCTACAGTCATGACGCAGCAGTAGATCGAAACAATTTACGGGCAGCCAAAACTCATGCGCGCAATATATTTCCAGTAAAAAGGGTCTCCTGTTAGAGTAGGGGTATTATGTACTATAACCATAATATAACTGCATCATCATACGTTATGCCGATAATGTTCTGTTGACAAGGAAGTATAATATACTATAATACCTACTTAATAAATTACTAAAAATCGAACATGTAATGATAGTACACTCATTATGCGATGAATACATTTTGTTTTTAAATATTTATAAATACAACCTAATAGAATTTTTGACTTCAAGTCAATTTTTATATTTAAGACAATAATGTTATTTATTTTTCATATTCAGTTATTAATTTGCTTGTTTGAATTTTTTTTGCGTTAAGATGTTTGACGTGATTATAATGTGGTTTATCAAATCTGATGTAATAGTGCGGGGGATGGTGCTTCACGCCAGCTATATGTTCTTTTACGTGAATGTTTATAGATCTTATTTTTTGTAACAGCCTTTTAGGTCTAATAGTCATTAACGCGGTTGCTGATCATGAGGTTCTGGGTTCAAATCCCAGGTAGGTCCAAATTCTCAATAGCAGTTCAGAGTCAGGAGGTTGGCGGTGTTTTCACCCCCTTGTTTAGGAAAGCACGTAAAGCCGTTGGTCCTACGTCCAATTTCTCCAGTTGTGTTAGGTTACCGTCCCATCGGACCATGATTGTGAGGGAATAGTGCTACTGTGCTTGCGCATACACTTGGCCACTTTAATACTGTTCTGTGCTAGTTGAGACTGGCCGTCGTGACCAAAATTCACTCTGGAGGACATTATTATATACATTTTACAGAAATAAATAGTACAAATTAAATTATATAATACCTCTTTATATTATTTAATAGAGCAATTCTAGAGCTATAAATAATCAGGGGTTATAAAATATAATATTAATATTACCTTTCCAAAGTGGCTATAGCTCTTTCTTCACCAATAGGTTCGGCTTTAAGATCGGCTCTTGTAGGTAACTCCGCTTCGCCCACGGATAATCCACACTGCCGTTTACACATAGCCATAAATGCTTTCAAGTAATCAGTCAAAGCATCATCGCTCTTCGAATCCAATCGTGCTAATGATCGGAACCGATTCCAGCGTAAGCTCTTTGTGGCTGGATCGAACTCGACGCCATACGACGCGACGGTCCGCCGGAAAGCTTCTTCGTCCGCTCGTGTCCACCGCCATTGAGATATTTCGTCTCGGGAAAGTTGATCCATTCGATCTCTACGCTCCATCTTTTAGGTAAAAAAAGACAATATTTTAGTTTCTTAAAGAATACTACGCACACAGACACAATTAGGGAAACTCATTAAAAAAACTAGAAAGTTGTACAATAGAGTGAAAATTGCAAACTTTGAAAAAAAAACTTTATTATCCAATATCTTGAAAGCGGTAAAGTTTTAGGTACGGTGTTTTATAGTCAAATCAGTCTGTAATAATGGTCACTATATCCCCGAAAGAATCTAGGTCGACGTAACCTGTAACTCTGTATATTATACAGTCCTCAGTCTAAATTTTTTATTAAATTAATACTTAATTAGTTTAAGCACACGAGTATAAATTATCTGGGGCACAGAATCATCTAACTGTAAAAAAGTAATTGTAGTTAAAATGTTATTTCTAAAGGAGACGGTCCGAAATTGTATGAAGCGTAGGCCTGGTTTTGTACAAATAGGGAAGTAAATTAAAATAATATATTATACTACTTTTGGTGATTCAAATCCACGAATTTGCCTTTATTTCAGGGGTATTAATATTTTATTTTTACCAAAAACTGTAACGCTCAAGGCGAATTGACGTTTTTTTGACGTAAGCTGTCAACGGTCATGAGGTTATTAATCAAATTATTGACAGTTATTTGAATTCTGAAATGCTGTGTTATTCTTATCACAGATAGCCTATCACATAGATTTATTATGTGCAATGGCTAAAATGTCTCGAAACTTGGGGATGTCCTATTACAGTCTTGGAACAAGTAACGTTCTTGTTGATATTTGCATATCAATATCAATGCAATCCAGGAGCTCGGAATAAACAAAAAAATATCACACTACCTACATAATTTGGGGGTCATTGTAGAAGCGTGCTCGTCGCGACCCCTGCCAGCCCTTTTCAGGGCTGCAATTCTACACAGCTGCGCACCCATGCGAACGAGGGTTAGGGCGTCCCCCCAAGGCGACGCACACCAGCTCGTCCCCGTTGGTGTGGAATGCAGCGCGCAAAGCGGCGATGGGGACCGCCACCCGTCACGCACAGCCCGACACGGCGGAAGGTGGAGGACGGAGTGCAGAGTTGGCACGTGGAATGTTAGAGGAGGCATGAGAGATAAGACGAATGAGTTGATCGAAATAATGAAAGAAAGAGAATTAGATGTCGTGTGTATGTCGGAGACCAAACGGAAAGGCAGTGGTATTGAAGAGCTCCCTGGCGGGACGTTAGCTATATGGTCCGGAGTCCCGGAAAGCGAGAACGCCTGCCAAGGAGTGGGAGTGCTGTTGTCGTCCCGGTTGGTCGATCTTATGACTGAATACAAGGTTGTGAACTCAAGACTTCTCTGGGTTCGCTTCAAAATGGGACTGACGAAGTTATTCCTTTTGGCTGTTTATGCGCCGGTAGCTTCGTCGTCCAGGGCTGAGCTGGAGGAGTTTTGGGAGAATGTAAGAGAAGTTCTAGATTTGGTTAAGGGAAACGAAAGAACTGTTGTATGTGGTGATTTGAATGGATGGGTAGGCATCGCTCGACCAGGATACGAGTCGGTGCTTGGAAAGTTTGGAGATAAAAGGGTTAATGATGCTGGCAAGCTTATACTGGCTGTATGCAAGGAAAAGGGTCTTCTTGTGACAAACACTATGTTTAATCACAGGAAGATCCATATGTACACTAGAGAAAGAAAGAATGAGAGAAGTATGATTGATTTGTTCCTGGTGGATGACCGACTGCGAAAACAGGTGATGGATACACGAGTGTTCAGGGGTGCTGACCTGGGAACGGATCATTATCTAGTAATTACTAGATTTAGGGGTTTGTTCGCGGGTTGGCGCCACCGGACGACAGTAACAGAACCACAGTCGGTCTGTCGCATCCGAAGCTGGAAGCTTCAGGAAGCGGATACTAGGGACAAATATCACACGAGGGTAGCCGAAAAGCTTGACACCATCGATGGCAGGAAAGAATGTGTGGAGAGAATATGGCAGAACCTTAGGGATGGAATGGTAAGTGCAGCGGAAGAAGTATGTGGTACGACAAAAAGAGGTAGTAGTAAAAGAAGAGATGCATGGTGGAATGACGAAGTGAAAGAAGCTGTAAAAAAGAAGAAAAAAGCATGGTTAGACTACTTAGCCTCTAGTAACGATGAGCATATGAGAGAGAAGATGAAAGAAAGATATAAGCTGCAGAAAGTTCATGCGAAAACATTGATTGAGGAAGTACGTGAAAGGTGTAGAATAGAAGCGGACGAGAGGTTGTCGCACAACTTTAGGGAAAACTCCAAACTCTTCTGGAAAGAGGTTGGAAGGTCCCGGAGTGGTGCGACAGCTTTAAGAATGAACAAAGTGCTTTCGAGAACCAATGACGTCCTCTCAGAAAAATCGGACGTCATGCAGCGATGGAGTGAATTTTATAGAGAATTGTATGCGTGTCATGATCTTAGTGAAGGATCCGGGGGTGACGCCGTGACTGGCACGCCAGACACGGACCTCGATGACACTGAGGTCATCAGCATGAATGAGATTGAACGTGCGATTCGAAGTTTGAAATGTGGTAAGGCTGCGGGACTAGACAGAGTTACTGCTGAAATGGTCAAGTACGGTGGGCCTCGCGTCTGGGACAGCTTTCATCTGCTGTGCAATTTGTGCTGGCGGACGGGAGATGTCCCGGATGATTGGCGATCCGCGGTCATTGTGCCTTTATATAAAGGTAAAGGTTCACATTTTGACTGCGGGAGCTATCGGGCGATCAGCTTGACCAGTTTAGCAAGTAAAGTTTATTCGAAGGTTTTGACACGCAGGATGCAAGAGAAATCGGAAAGATTCTTATGGGAGGCACAATGCGGATTTAGACCTGGAAGAGGATGCACGGATCAAATGTTTTCTCTCCGCATGATCACGGAGAAGCTTCTGAGTGTTAACCAGAGGATTTTCTGTGCTTTTGTGGATCTGGAGAAAGCATTTGATAAGGTTATAAGGAAGAAAATGTGGGAACTGTTGCCGGGATATGGTGTGGATGGTCGATTGTTAAGGGCTGTGCAGTCACTCTACTATGACTGTAAAGCCTGTGTGCGGGTAGGGCATGACCTGTCACCTATGTTTAGCGTCCAAGCGGGCGTAAAACAGGGTTGTGTCATGTCTTCCTGGCTGTTCATACTG
The DNA here is from genome assembly GCA_036936625.1 of Parnassius smintheus behrii. Taxonomy (NCBI): domain Eukaryota; kingdom Metazoa; phylum Arthropoda; class Insecta; order Lepidoptera; family Papilionidae; genus Parnassius; species Parnassius smintheus. The sequence continues at coordinate 33,181,391 of JAUPFT010000005.1, read as the reverse complement.
TATCTCGACAGCTGTTTACAGAAGCTGAAAGATAGCTGTTTGGGTGTGAAATTGGGTGACATAAAAGTTAATTGTCTGCTGTATGCTGATGATGCAGTGCTTATTGCACCATCAGAAGCAGAACTGCAGGCATTAGTCACGTGTATGAAAGAGGAATGTGAAATTAAAGGTCTCCGTTTGAATGCTAATAAAACTAAGGTTCTGGTATTTGAAAAGGACGAAGAGAGAACGAAATGTGAAATATGGGTAAATCAGGAATGTCTAGAACAGGTAAATGAAATTGTATACTTGGGGAGTGCTTTCAGCCGGGATGGAAGATGTGATTTAGATGTGGATAGGCGTGTCGCTGCCGGAAACAAAGTCAATGGTGCCCTGAATGCATTAATAAAAAGGCAAGGCGTGGTGAAGAGTGCACGCCTTGCAATACATAACGCAGTGTTGGTACCGACTTTGTTATATGGCAGCGAAACCTGGGTATGCCAGAAGAAGCATAAAAGCAAGTTGAATGCAGTGGAGATGCGATCTCTTCGTAAAATGTGTGGCGTTACCATAGCCGACCGAAAGCGAAACGAAGAGATTCGCAATATGGCAGGATTGAAAGATGACCTTATCACAAAAATTGATAGGGGCGTACTCCAATGGTTTGGACACGTTGAACGAATGAGTGAAGACCGAATGGTGAAGAAAATATATAGAGCGAAAGTAAATATTAAAAGGTGTCGAGGTAGACCGAGACTAACTTTCGAAGACCATGTGAGCAAATTGCTCGAAGAGGGGAGGGTCAAGAGTACTCGGATACCTAGACGTGCATGTATGAAGAAGTTAATGAACCTGAAAGAAGCGAAAGAGGTATGTAAGGATCGTGACACTTGGCGATCTGTTCTCTCTGGCTACCCCGTTAGGGATTGTGCGTGACGATAAGTAAGTAAGTAAGTAAGTAAGTACCTACATAATTTCACGACTCAAGTCATTTGTCAGGCATGACGTTTGTGACTGGAAAGGCGCCATCTTGTAAAATCATAAAAATTAAGATTGCATTTTTATTTTATCAAGTTATTTAGAGTGATTTATTCTCTTATTTCATTTTTAATAAAATCCCTGAATTTTTCTTTTTTTTTACGGTATAGTGTACATATACTGGGCCTGAAATGGCCCGTCTCCTTTAACTAAAATGTTTTTCAGTAATGGGCCAACATATTAAGTACTTTGAATAGGAAAGTCATGATGTGCTTGCATTGATTGCTGTCCTTCCACCCAGAATCCTGCCCATCAATATTAGGAATTTTATTATGTCAATGATTTAGTAAGGAATTGGCGACAATTACCAACGTATAAAACAAAAATTGTGACTCAATACTTTTAAAAGATGTAGACATTTTTTTGAAGGATACTAGCTCGAATTTAAGCTAGCAGCCTGACCTCATTTAGCTTGAAATCAAGCTAGAATGCTCATCAAGTTTTTTCTTATGTCACTTATTGTCATCAATTCCTCACTAAATCTTGACAATATAAAATTTAGGATATTGTTTGGGAGAATACTATCTTAAAAGAAGCCACGATGTTGTTTAATCGTGGCTAGTCCTATGATCAGAATTTATACTGTAAATTGAGTACATTAACTTTAAGGTGTCGTTTTTATATTTTTGCTTTACACATAATAATATAAACACCATCTTTAATTATTTTTGTTAACTAAGTAAGAAATAACTGACGCAGTAACCTTGCAAAAAGTATTAGATAATTCAAATCAGATGGACTGTAAATGTGAGTAAAAAATGTAGGTGTTTTGTTGTGCATGTTTAGTGTGGCCGAGTCACCTTGGCTCGTTGTTGCATTTTGAGCTCCTCGCGCTTGTAGTTGCGCTGGTAGGCAGTGATGAGGCGGCGCAGCCTGGTGTTAAGGTCCTGCATGGAGGGCCACGGGTGCGCGCGCGCCGCCTCGTCCTCGGGCCGCGGCGACGCAGCCGGCGACGTGGCGCCCGCACCGCTCGACACGTCGTCCGTGCAGTCCTCGTCGCCCACGCCACTGCCTCTCACTTTACGCTCCTCACTCCTGTTGCGTATCATAACAACCAATCATGAACTAACAGATAATTTATAAAATCAACTTACAAATAGTCTGACGCTGTTGTTAAAGTTGTGTCGGTGTTTGTGCAATTAATCTTTTCTATTAGTACTAATTTTCTTGATTAAATATATAATTTTTTCTATATAATTACAATAATTAGTAATCAGAATTGTCATCTAAATCACGTGAGCTTAAATGATGAAATGATACAAATTTGTTCAAGAAATTATGAGATTTTGAAATTATGATATTTACTTAAAATTTTATTACATTTCCTATAAAATGATACAAAGGGCAAACTTAATCCCTATAGCATATTTTTCTTAAGCAGTCAACCCTTGCAATGGTATTGAACTATATGGAGGTATAACAATTAAAATTACTTATTACGTAAACTAAAATAAATAGGCATATTACTAATTAAAAAACAACAACTAAATATATTATGATAAAATATTATTTACATTATATAGTACTATATAGTATATTTATTAAGGTGTATTATTCGCTTAAGGAATACAACAAATCACGGTCCGGAGGAATCTCGAATTTCTGAATTTCTTACCATGACGTCACTCCATTTAGGAGTACGTGGGTCTCTCTTCCGCATCAATTTCTTCGAGCAATAAGGCCGGCATTAATCGACACTGACTTAGTGATATTTTGCGTTTTGTCAGTTTTTTTTGTTTCTTGTATTTTGTTAAATTTATTGTAAATGTGAAACCAAATAGATTGGTGTGAATTCAAAATTTTATATTTAGGAGGCTGCCTCATTGGTCTACTAGTTGTAAACGCGATTGCTAATCATGATGTCCCGGGTTCGAATCCCGGGTCAAAATCAGTTATGGGGTTTTTCTGTCAAGAAATTTTTAGTAGCAGCCCGGAGTTAGGAAGTTGGCAGTGTTTCACCACCATTCCGGAAATTCGGAAAGCACATAAAGCCTTTGGTCCTGCACCATCCCTTCGGACTATGAGAGTGAGGGAGTAGAGAGTGCATCTGTGATTGCACATACACTTGAGGACTATATCCTGTACTGCGCAGATGGTTTGTTTCTCTAGAGATTGGTCACCATGACCGAAATTTGGTCTGGAGAATTTTATTATTTAGGAGATGGTGGTAGTAAGATATTATAACTACTTCAATAAATACAACTTCATGAAATGACATTAGTCAGTCCTCTCGTTTATAATTCCCCATATTTTAACGCGAGCTTTTATACTTACTTAATATCAGTACACTCTGCATCATCTGGTGGACCCAATTTATCCACAAAGCAAAGTTGTGGATCAGAACGCATTGCAAGATAATTTTCATAACCATGTATGTACGTGCCGACAAGTAATGATACGTCGCATTCGGAGTCCCACCAAATGCGTGGGGGAGTACTGTCCACTCCACGCGGCACACGCATTCCCAAAGAACTACAACAGAAATATAAAAAAGGAAATTATGTAATGCTTTCTTATTAAGCGAACACAACACATTAAATGAAACTAATTTTAACTTTTTATTTCCTGTCTTTTAGTTTTAACTCGATAAAATCCGTAAAATTAGTTCCATTTAAATCATGTAAGCTAAGTATTACTAAGATCTAAAATCTTGACTGTTATGTGTTATTAACTGAAAAGCATATAATTAAATACTGAATTGCCAATCTAGTGATACCAAGTGTATTCTAAAATAATATGATTTAAGTGGCAAACAATACAATTATATAAAATAGCAAAGATTGACACTGTATACTCATAGCTCTATATTGGATTTAATTAAACGAATATTGAATATAATTATGATATTTTTCACTCTATAAGAGCAACTGAGTATTTGGTTATAGTGCTGGTTCATGGACAAGTATTTGTATGGCCTACAAATAATAAGCCACTGGTTTAGTCTTAATTTTTAATTAAGTAAACTTTCATGCATCTAAATAATACATGTCAACTTTAAGGCTAAAGTAAGGATAAACATATAGAAGGCGGAGAAGCGAAACTAAAAAGAAAATCCGCACGCTCGTACGCACGCACGCACGCACGAACACACGCACGCACGATCACACGCACGCACACTAAAAATAAGGTGTGTGTATAACGTAGAAAACAATTATGAGAATCTCCCAGGTATTGAAATTCAGATTTATAGTAATTACTCAGAAGACCATTCATCGTTCAGAATAGGATAGGATATACGGAAAGAAGATACATGGTCGTATTTATCAAGACCACGTGTCTAATACAGTTGTTAAGGAGAAGATTCAATGTGTTAATATGTTATTGTGACAGGTTGAAGAAACACGTCGACGTAGTCTATAGTCGCGGGAATAAGAGACTGGACAAGTAAAACCTTTGTAGCGGTTGGAAGAATAGAAGAAACAACCCTACACAAGAAAAGATTTTAGGATGTGTCCTGAATCCAGTGAGACAAGCAAATGGTTTTTTTGTGTACATAGTGTACCGTGAAAGATTTTATTTGGTACTAGCTGTGCCCGCGGCTTCGTTCGCGTGTAATCTTTTCTCCAATTCTTTTATAGCTACAAACCGAGTATATATGATATGTTTATTATAATCTAATAAATAAATATAAGTTCAGGTAGGCTAAAAATTATTTTTAGCCTACCTGAACTTTAGCTACTGCGTGAAAACGGTTAAAATATATCAAATGTTGAACTTTGAACTTGAAATGACTTGGCGGGCAAGAGTTAGCCATTTTATGATAATATACACATTTTAAGAAAACGCAATGCCCGCTACCTACTACCTAATTTATTTCTGGTTTATGAGTAAGGACTGACAAAACACTAAAACTCAACAAATACAAAAAAAGGAGTCAGAAAGGAGATATTAATTTGCAATTTTATTTTCTGATCCCGAATTATTTCGGTTCCTTCTGCTCCTAAAAGACTATTTCCCGACATACAGAGACATAGAGAAACAAAGAGCCCAATCCGACATAAGAATTGTGTTAGAACTTCAAAAGTAAAAATGTGAAAAAATATTCATTTTTTTATATGAGGGGGCAAACGACCATGCGGCTCACCTGGTGGTAAGTGACTACCGCCGCCGCCCATGAATTGCAGATGCGTTGCCAGCCTTTTAAAAAAGAGAAGGCTCTTTTCTTGAAGGTCGCTAAGTCGTATCACCTTTTATTTTTTTAACTTTATTTAACGAAGGACCTCTTCATAACCAACGTTAGCCGTTTTATTTTCTGGTGCTAAAATAAACAAATTACTGGGATCGCTGATACGCGACATCGCCCACATAGAGCTGCCTGTGTGAAAAGCAGCTGTTTGTAAGGTCAACGCATGCTCTGCGTAGCGTTTGGCACAACCTTGTTTATCGTCATTGCAAAGCAAACACTCACCGGCAGTTGAATCCGTTTGAAACGAAACGGAAAGTTATTTGGAATAATCGGTATTCATGGAATAAAAACTTTTTCATACGTACCGCAACCAGTAAGTATTTCTGCCTCAACCACATCTCTGAAGAGCAACTACTTTGAGTCGAGTACCATTGCATAATTTTGGTGGACTTAAATTTCTTATAAGTATTATGGGTACCCCCACCCTAAATTCAAAAACTATACAGGATAGGCTGCTGAAGAAGTACTTCATGGTCCACTATTCTCTTTATTGTCGTATAGGTAGAATTTTCCCCTTCAATACGTTTTAAAATGTTCATGTTGAAACTTACAGCTTGATCATTATGGGGCTTAAGTATAGCGCACTCACAAAGCCAAGAGTTTCCATGGTTTACTACACCAGCCAGATGTTCAAAAACAGATATAATAAGTTCCTCGTTTTGCACAAATTATTACTTAAATCTATTTTACCATCAACCTCAGGAAACCTACCTTCACCAATGCTCAATAACAACTGTGAGAACTCATGAGCATTTGTGTTCTCACCTCTTTGCGCTCACATTTTTGTGGTGAGATTTAACGTCGTGACATGGGGCCAGAGAGTTGAATTCTTTAAACATGCGCTAATTTCATCGGCTCTTGTCCCGCGTGATTGGCAATGTCTGCCGAAAATCTCCAAAAAGAGCAGTGATTCCGCCCATAAGTTGATTGTTGAGTCTTATATCTTGCAGCGTTCTATTGACGGCCTCTACGGCTTTGCGATGCGCCATTCATCCCAAACAATTAAGGTGCACGCACGAAGTACTCGAGCTTTGTCGTGTAATATCACAAACGGGGGTTTCAGTGACGTTTAATTGTGTTGGCATTTTGAACATGGAATGTGCAGTTGAAGTAAGGTGGCTGCAATTTCGGAAGATGCTACGGCCACTGCGATCTTTCCCTGGCTACGTATTTGCGCAAGGATAAGTTTCGTAAGAAATGTTTTACCCGTACCTCCCGGGGCATCAAAAAAAAAAACATTTCACCAGAGGTGTTCAAAGGGCTGTTACATACATAATCAAAAATAATTCTCTTTTCAGGGGTCATGATCGGTACACCTACTTGAAGAATTTGGGCCAATTCTCCTGAGTCGTAATTGGATTCCGCTGCATACTCTCTATTAGTGTGTTCGACATTTAAGATTGGTTCAGGTAATCCATAGTGTATTAAGGGATTACCACCAATTGAAAAAATTAAGTTTTGTACATCACACAAACAGCGATTGAATATGTCATTGCCCATCTATTCATTTAGTTCACGATTTTTAAAATGAATGAAATCTTCAGCTAAACTTTTCTAGTATTTAACCCAAAGCTAATTAGCACCTGAAAGACCACAAAATAAAACAAATTCCGTAAACGACGCGGGCTGTCGCTAACAGATGCTTCAGCGAGGGTGTTTTCCCAGTGCTGGTCGTCGTCTAATAAACCCCCGGCAAGCAGCTTGAAAAGAGGAATATTGAGTGTTGTTGAACATTTTCAGTCATAAATAATGTGGGTCCTCGTACAGTATGCCTTCGACAGGGATACCACGTCTACGGTGATTAAAAATCCTGTGTTGCTTATCGTACGTATAATATAATACGCCGGAACTTCGTCATAAGCAAAGTTCTTGCAAAATCGTCAGATTTGCATAATTGAAAGAACGCTAGTAAAGTTGTTTGTCTAGGATTCTCTAGTTGTTCCACAATATTGTCAAGGTGAAAATATAGGCGTTGTCCGCCTTCCACGTGAACGTCTAAATGCAATTACGGGGAATTACGCTCACTTATCGGGAAACTGAATATTCGCCATTCTGCCTCCGAAGAACATATATATCGCCCTGATTGGAATCTTGTAATTTCGTCAAATCTGTCGTTACTCATTGCAAGTGTTGCTTGATCCGTCCCATTATTAACATTCTTAAATATGTATTTAATTGATCGAACACTGTTACACATTTTTACGTTTATATGGGTTTGGAAGGTTCTAGATAGCACAGGTGAGTACGGCACTACCCACCTGTTATCTACTTCTACATCTTGTCCAAACATTCTTAATTTTGTCGTGAATCCTCCATACTGTGAAACACGCCACCTATATTTCGGATAATCATCTTCACCAGTGATTGTTTGTCTTAAAAAGGGTCTTGGATATATTTTTAAAAATTGTCCATTTTTCATGCATGGAGAATTATTATTTAATGCACTGCAAGGTCCGTGTACCATCTGTTTTTTAACAATTTGGTGTAAATTAGGATCATTTGTAGGATTTGGGAACTTTGCACTTATTATATTATCAATCTCATTAGGATGAATTTTTTCTAATAACCATAGAAGAATGTGTGCGTGGGGCAGCCCTCTCTTTTGACATTCCACGTTGTATGTATAGCATGACGTAGCGCCAAAAATGTTTTCTTTGGTTAATAAGTTGATTATCAACTTGAGCTTTAAATAAAAAACTCGACTAATTAAATCGTGTCGATCGTACGGTGCTTAACCTTCCATCAGCTCTTGAGAAATCTCGATCCACTTAGAGTTAGCAGTTATTGTTATAAAAAGATCTGGCCTACCATACTTGCGAACATAGCAGAATGAGTCTTGAACGCGTTCATTCATATTTCGCGGACCCCCGATAAAGCTAGAAGGCATTATAACTAAACATCCCAAATTTTCCATGTGTGTATCTCCTTGTACCGCGTCATGAAGATCCACATAATTCTAATTCTCGGCACGCAACTGTCTCTGATGAGTACGAATGAATACTAAGCGCTCTGTTTCAATTTTCGCGTACATGTCAACAATAAATTGGTTAAATAAGTCATGAAATCGTTGTAAAAAAAAACGACGTTGTCTTATTTGCATGAGTTAACAATAAAATTGCAGAGCACCTCGGTTATACACTTTCCCATCTAACCGAGGTGCTCCTGTAATGGGGTCAACTTGATAAATCATAAAATTATAACCATTTGACCGCGACAGTAAATAAGTGGGTATTGTAAGGAGTCATAAGAACGATGAGTCCCACTAATTTTTGCTTGCGATCATCATGCGTACGTACTATAATGTCGCGCTTGTCGCATTGCTGATCCACCAGGACAACTGCCACTTCGTTGGTGGATGGAGAGTTATAACTAGATATCGGATAATCGGATGCATATTTACCCAAAGTTATTTTTTGGTTAACAAAATATGGGAGCGGCTTCTTAGAATATTTTTATTAAAAATAAAATCTCGGAATTCCGGGATCGCATTACTAATCGGATGTATATTTACTTGTTGAACATGATGGTGTTACGTCCGATTCTACTGACTATTCAAAGCTTACACTTGTTTCAACTGTATAAGGTTAGTTTTGCTTCGTCAAAAATCACTGACAATAAAAGAAGGGAAAATCAACACAGGGCAGCTGTCATTTGTGTCAAACTTGGTTTATTGCAGTTCATGGTCACGGAGTACACATTTAAATTTGAATTTCCCGAAACCGCGGAATTTTTTCGATAAAAAAGTAGTTTCCATAATAGCCAACTTCTCAACTTTAGGTAAATATGTATCCGAATATCTGATCTATAGTTATAACGGCCGAAATGTTGCACTGAAGGTCGCTTATCCGCGCTAATAACAAATTTATAATTATTATACCGATATTGAGGGATCGACTCTAATACGGCTTTGAAACTGGATATATAGGGATTGACCCGATGCAGCATACCCTGGAGCTCGGAGATAACATTGGCGTTTAAATTTGGGAAATTTTGTCTCCTTATATTGGCTTGTTCATGGTAATCAGAAACGAAATATATTTGTAAAAATTCTGGTTCTACCTCAGGCAAAAGCGTACCAATTAAGTGATAAACTTGCCTCTGTATTTTAAAAGTAGGCATTAATGTTCCATGTACCACTTACTTGGCCCCGAAAGAAGTCATCTGGAATGCCCCATTGTATGAACGGATGCTATCTAAAAATTGCTTGGAATGAGGATGGCAACCATTAAGTAGTGATTTAAGACGTTCTGGGGGCTCTTGAAATATGTCCAGTTGTACATTTCCAGCTAAACAGCAAAACCCGTTTGATTCTTTAGGCCACTTAAGTGCTTGACAATGACTACAAGTGCGAATCATTCTTGCAATTTCGGCAAATTCACTATAGTTTATATTGGAAGTGTAGATAAAACCACTATTTTCTTTATCAACCCAAGGGAGATCAGTGTAGTTCCCTCTGTCCCTACTTGACGGCGGAGTTAAGGTGGGTGATCGATTTAGAGTATGAATACGATCAGCTTCTAACCGATTTAGGCGTTCATCTCCTGCCTCGTTTCTCCTAATAGCTTGAACTCTTTCTCTTTGTAAAGACAAAAATTCGTTGCGGTTTTGAAGAAAATTTTCATAACACCCCCTTGCCAATTTTAACCGTAAGTCATGCTCCCGTTGCGTTTCAAGTGATCTACTAACTGAACGGCTTTCCCTATTGCGGGTCGGTATCGGCGGGTAAAATCTTACTGCAGTGTGTTCTATTAAAGTGCAGTGTGACAGCAGTGAAAGTACAAATTATACTTGTATACAATATACATACTTACTGGTGCGTGCGCAGCTACCTATATGTGTACACATACAAATATAACATTGTATATAATTGTCGCTCGGCGTGCCAATAGATGTGAAAATCAGATTTATGTTAATGGTTTTAATATTCAAATTATTAATTTTTAACACTGCAATAAATATGTAAATCCTAAAAAGACTGTAATTTCACAGATTTAGACAGCCAAGTAATGCGTATCTCTCTCTCTCTCTCTCTCTCTCTCTCTCTCTCTCTCTCTCTCTCTCTCTCTCTCTCTCTCTGTGTGTGTGTGTGTGTGTGTGTGTGTGTGTGTGTGTGTGTGTGTGTGCGCGCACGTGCGTGCGTGCTTGCGTGCTTGCGTGGGTGTGTGTGTGTGTGCTTGCGTGCGTGTGTATGTGTGTGCGTATGTGTTTATTCGAAAAGGATGTACATATTTTCATATGTAATTTTTTAATTATTGTGTTATTTTCTTAATACAATAATTCTTTTATTACCTTGCATGAACTCCATTTTCTATTTGCGACGCATAGTCACCAATAACTTCATGTTTGATGTAGTACATCATTCGAACTCTCAACAATACTCTGTAACATAGCAAAATATTTTCTCTTATTTCATTTATTATAATTTTCAATTCAAAATAGAACAGAAAACGTATATATTTTACAAATAGATTAGTGAATTACGTTTGTAATAGTTTGTACATTTAAATACGATTTTTTAATCCCTCCCAGGGAATGATAATAAGAATAGAATAACTAACTCTAAAAAATGATTACACTATAAAAGCAGAGGAGGTAGGGCTCCCTTTTTGCATAGGATTCATTGTAGGATTCATACGCTTTTACCTATTTCTGCCGCAAAATAGCAAATAGCTAATACTAATAATAAATAGCTAATACTAGCTAGGTATGACAAAAATACAATATATTTAATGTTCTTCTGAAAAGGATTTTTTTAGTATTCATATACCACGGTGTCCCAGTCGCCTCAGATGACCCGTGAGACTGACCTGGATTAGCCCGTTCGCAAAAACGACTACAGGTATAATTTAGGTCGGCAGACCACCCCCACATGTCGGTCAGCTCGTGAGGCAGGTCCAGATATTTTGTTTGCTTTTTTATTTCGGCTTTCACCATGTGTAAGCTTGTGACCACCTTCGTTACACGGAATTGCTTATGATTTGCCTTTTACATTGTCATCATGTCATTGCCATCAAGCAAAAAAAAGGGAAACCTGTTATTGGCCATACTTTTAGTTTTTTACATTAATATTAAATATCTACTGTATACGCTGTTGGTTTTCGAAATAAATTTAAGCAAAACATCAGTTGAATTCGTAAAATTAAATTTAATAAGGGGACTTGGGTAACCCAGCCTTAAAAAAACTTCCGTTATTTGGACATAGCCAGCAGTGATATATTAACATATTATATTCATAACTATATTAAAATTGTGTCGTATATTGCGGGGAATACTTACTTATTGGCGTGTCTAAATAAATGTTTTTTGTAACTACTTTCCAAGTAAGCTTCGCAGTCGTATTTGTCTGTTGAACTCCAATGATTGGGATCTTCCCATTTTTGAAGATCATTTAATTTAGGAACTTCTTTTAATCGATTCTTCTTTTTAGCATTTCTGCCCCGAGGAACTGGGTTATGAAGACCACTGTGATTTCTCGAGATAGTAACTTCACCATTTTCACAAGGCTCTATCAAATCCCATATAAAATTTCTTATTTTTTCATCACCTTTATAGTGACGTAAACAATATAAAACCTGTAACAAATAAAATTGAGAGTGTATATTATTTATGCACAGATATTAACTGTGGAACGAGTCATTTATATTTATTCAGAAAATATTTTGTTGAACTCAGTGAAAGTCTAAACTTTCTCGGTATTAGCATGGCAAGTCATCATTCCAGTCAAATATAATATTGCGTGTGCCACTCAGAAAGTTTTGCGAAACTAAAAGAAACCTATAGTTAGCGTTTATATTTCTTAATCTTTTTATAGATCTTTCCTCCAGCTTCTATGTAGTTTCAAGCGTCGGAACCAATTTTCTGATAGCAGATCCCTCACGGGTGATTTTTTTTATTTCGGGAATAAAAAGTCACGAATGAACCGCAGAGCCTCGTGTTCGTGTTCAGAAAGAAATTGACACCAGATACCCCATCAAGTAAAAAAATAGCTTTTAAAATCTTCTCTGCGTTTTTCGTTTGCTCCAGTTTGCTAGGCGTTGATTTATTTTAAAACTACCAAATCGACTGGCGCTTCGTTTCTGAATTATATTGAAAATTCTAAGATTCATTACCCGTAATAATATCCTACCATATTACATTAGCTCTTAAAAATTGAAACAGGAACATTCGTGTTTTACTTGAAAGTATTGTTAAAATAAATGAACACTTACCAACGTTTCATAAATTTTTTTTTCGCAAAACTGTATGACCTATATCATATTAGATATGCCAAATTCATAGCAATAACTAAGGTTATAAAATCAATAACTTACTATTATACGAGCACAGTCTTCAATCACAGGTAATGTCCATCCTTTTCTGAACTGATTTTTGTCGATTATTTCTTCCCATCGCGCCCATCTGGAAAATAAATAAATAAAACAAACGATAAAATTACGTTACATCATTTATTATATAACTATTTATGGTACAATTTTTTATAAGCGTTTTTGGTAACATGGTCGACAACTTGGTAATGTAGTGGAAGTTAAGAGTCAGCTAGTTAGACTAGCTCTGCAGCAATCGCTGTGGTAAATAAAAAATTCAGAACAGCTGCCATTTTTGGGATTCTAAGAACATAACATGATCATAGATGGCTCTAGATTTTTGAATTCTAAGAACGGATCCATGATGGAATACGAAATAGATGGGAAAAATGTCTGGGAAGTTACCACGTGTTACACAGCTAAACACCAAATGTGATAAGACAATAGACAGCTCATTGAAAATTTACTGCACTGCGAAACTTGCTTGAAGGTCTTGTAGCTGTGCGTGTATATGTTCGTGCGTCTATTCGGACGTTGAGTTGGTGCTTTAGCTCTATATGTTTACTATGATATTACTTTAACGCTGCTTTCGGCGGTCTCTAGATTTTTCACATTCGATAAATACAGGTGTTATATACTTGCATTATGAAGGCAAGTATTGCAGCTAGGTCTTTTTTAATACGGCTGATTCAAAATGTAAGCTGGAATGACGTGTGCCCCCACTCAGCCGCCTACAAAACGACCTAACGAAATAAATGTGCATGCGCCTCGCTCGCACTTTCAACTTTCATTCACTAGCGATCGTAGCCTACGGTCACGCTGTTTAAAATAATATAATCTACTTTTATTTTTACGCAAAAGCCGTAGGATGAATTGTTTTTATGTATTTTTTTGGATATTTAAAAAATTTGTCCATTAGTTATATTTTTACTATCGAGTATAGCTTCTATTCCACTTACACAAAACACCATATTATTGTCCAGATATTTTTCAAAAAGTAGTCAAATTTTAAACTTAAGTTCAAATATATAAATAATGATATACCGTTATTGCAGTTTTCGAGCAAATAAGGCTTCTACTTTTATTTTAAATTATCCCAAATTGAAATTGATTTATGGGCAACAACGTCGACGCATACCGATTGACCCTTACGAATGTGCGAGTGCGTGCGCAGTAAAATCAGTTAAAATAATGCATTACCACGAATTTTAAATTTAAAAGATAAAAAGGAGAGAATGTTTGAGATTTTATTTAATTTTTTCATCATTTTCCTATATTACTTATTCTAAAAAATCTCTGCTAATCTAAAAAATCTCTGCTAATTCGATCAGTTGTTGCAAAATAACCCCGTATATATATTTTTGCCATTACTTTTTTTTGTTTGTAAAACAAAGTCGCTTCCCGCTGTCTGTGCGCTTAGATATTTTAAAGCATAGTCGCAACGGATTTTCATCAATGGACAGAACTATTCAAGATGAAGGTGTATAATACATGCATATTATATTCTTGTGTCAATGTGTATGTGACTGAAGGTCCCTCTGAATGGCTGTTGGACCGTTTTAGATGAAATTTTGTGTGTGATTAAGTTGATTCGAGAATGGTTTAGATTCACAATTGAATCCGGTAGATGTCGATGTAATAAAATTAAAAAGTTTTAAAGCTTGTACAAAATGATAACCAAATAATTACCCAAAAGTTAGTAAACCCCTTTCTATCTTAAAACATTCTGATCTAGTCCAGGATCCATAAACAACTTCTTCATCAACTGGGACACCTTCATGTCTTGGAACATAGTCATCACTTGCATATCTCCTTCCTTTTCTGCCAATTTTATCTTTCTTTCTCTTGCTTCTAAGACTAATACCTTAAAAAAAATAGGCTTTGATTAATAATTGCATATCTTTACGAAAACAAATATTAAAAAGTTAACAATAATTCCCGATAAACTATAAATAAGAAACTATAAAAATGAACATAATGAATAATGAAAACACGTTTTCCCATTCCCTCCCATTAAAGCAAATTTAATAATTTAAAACAAAAAATTAACACATAGAGAAATATAGATTCTTACAATCTCTATAAACATAATGTAATCTTTAAACGAATTAATAAGATTATGTTAATGATTTAGTTAAATTTTTAACTTATTTTGCATATTACATGTGCAGAAACTGAACAATTCAAATTCATTTTCTTTGATACAATACTGACAAGTGATTTTTTTGTTGTACCTAATCAGTGATCCCTCAGACGCCGTTAATAATAAGGTACAGAGTGGAAGCGCCGAAGAAATCAACAGTTCACTTAATAGATTCCATGTTAGAAATCAAATGTTAGATTGAATTCTTATTTGAAAATATTAAATATCATCTTAATAGGCATTTAGATTTCATTTTCATTAATTTTATGTTAATTATCTTGTAAATCTTGAAGAATTTATGCTCTTTTGGGATTTATGAGTTAACAAGCATTTATTGGTATTTTCTTACCTTCTTCGTCGTCTTCAGAATCTGGTGTAACTTCCATATCGGACATTTCCATAGGGCCATCGTCGTGGCCATATCTTTTAATACTAGTTCTTTTTCTAGGTTCGGTAACTATTAAATCTTCATCTTCCTTTTTCTCAGTAGTATCAATTTCAGCTTTTTTAGCCCACTTATTCCAAAAATCGGGATCTCTTATATCAATATCAGATCTTTGGTCAGTAGCAGCAAAACTGGCTTTTGAAAATGTAGAGCCTTTTTCGGATTCCATTTGAATAACTTGAGTGCGACGAGCTAATATCATTTCAATATCTTCTTCACAAAATTTATCGCCTGCATTATCTTCATCCATTACGGCTCCATAGGCACCTTTCTTTAATAAATCTTCAATTTCTTTTTTAGATAACTGTTTTAGCCCAGCCTCTTTCCCTTGTGCTGTGTTCATGCTTTGCAATATAGCTTTGTCCAAACCAAGTTTTAAAGATGCTTTATCAAACATCTCTCTTTCGTAAGTATTACGACATATCAATCTATAAATTTTTACCATTTTTTGTTGGCCGATACGATGACAACGAGCTTGGGCTTGTAAATCATTTTGTGGATTCCAATCGCTATCATATATTATAACAGTATCAGCGGCAGTCAAGTTAATACCTAATCCTCCTGCTTTTGTACACAATAAAAATACGAAGCGATCAGAATCTGGTTTAGAAAACCGATCGATAGCTTCCTGTCTCAAATTACCACGTATACGGCCATCAATTCTTTCGTAAGGGTATTTTCTAAAAACAAGATAATCTTCTAATATATCTAAACATCTAACCATCTGACTGAATATTAATACACGATGGCCCCCCGCTTTCAGTTTAGGCAACAATTTATCAACTAAAACCATTTTACCCGAAGATTGTATTAGCGCTTTATAATAGGCTTCTTTGTCCTCTCCATTAGTTTGCTTGTAATCAAATTGTATTTGATCCTCAGCACCATTTAGCAAATAGGGATGTATACAACATTTTCGCAGTTCCATCATAGTATTCATTAAATTTGGAATATTAGCAGCTGAAGCTGCACCCTTTTGTAAGAAACTAAAATTTCTCTCTAAAATAGCTCTATAATACTTTTTCTGTATGTTTGTTAATTCAACTTCAATAATGGTTTCTTCTTTCGGTGCTAGAGTTTTTTCGACATCTTCCTTTAGCCTTCGTAACATCATTGGTTTTAGTAAAGCTTGTAACTTTACAACTTCTGACTCTGTTTTCAACTGACCAAATTCATTCAAGAACGCATCACTACTAGAAAATTGGGAAGGTTCCAAAAAATTAAGTAAAGAAAAAAGTTCATTCACATTATTTTGTAAAGGTGTACCAGACAATAGAACTCTGTGTTCTAAATGTAACTGTCTTAATCCTTCTAATAATTTACAATTTCGATTTTTAAGCCTATGGGCTTCATCTATGACACATATGCGCCAGTTAAAGGATTTCAACTCTTGAAAGTCTGTTACTATGATTTCGAAAGTTGTTATCAAAACATTAAATTTTGTTATATCTTTTATTGGTTCACCCTTTGCACCTTTATAGTAAAATTCGTATTCTTGAATCATACTTTTACTTTGCTGAGATCCATGATACACAATAACATTCATATCAGTCCAAGCTTCAAATTCTCTTTGCCAGTTTGGTATAGTGGACAGTGGAGCAATTATAAGAAATGGACCTCTTATACCATATTCCCAAGCAGAATTAACAAATGTAAGACTCTGGATTGTTTTGCCGAGACCCATTTCATCTGCCAAGATACAATTTCTATTATTATGCCATGAGAATAATAACCAATTCAGACCTTCAAGCTGATAAGGTCGCAATGTATTACCGCCTTTGTAAAGTGGCGATTCTTTTAACTGAACCCAATTATCAGCAGATGGTCTCTTTTTGAACTTCCATTTTTCTTTTGGTGGTATTTCACTGAAAGTCTTAAATTGTTGAATTTTGTCAACATCAATATCCTCTTCTAACTCCCACGTACAGTCTTCATATTGTAAGCTTTTCCATTTCACTAAATAATGTTTAACCACAGTATTGTTTCCTGGATCTTGATTTTCAGACATATCCAGAATTCTTTCAACTTCTACATAATCAGGATTAAATGGTTCATCATCTAGTAGTTCAAAAATATTCAATTGCTGAGCTTGTTTCTGTTTAAAACGTTTTATTTTTGAAAATATTCGTTTGTCACCTTTGTACAGCTCTTCTTCGGTTTTCCATTCACAGTGTAAATATGAAAAATTTCGGTATTTTACAAAATACTCTTCAACGTCTATCATCAAAGGCTTTTTATTTTTCGTCTCTTTATTATCACTTTCTACTAAATTTTTAACTTCTTTATTATCTTTCACTTCAGCTTGTTCAATATTTTTAGATTTATCTTCTTCGTTATTACAGTTACCACTTGATCCAGGAATGATATCTTTTAAGTCTTTGGAAGTTTTAGCTGCATGCTCTGTTTCTAAGGATTCAATTTTTTCTACTTTTGGCTGTTCAGGTTCAGGTTTAAGTTCTCTTTTCCCCATACGGCATGCCAAAACATGCTGAACAATCATTGCATCTTCTTCTGTAGTATTAACATATATATAGTTTGGTTTTGGTGTGTTCTCGGGAAGTTGAAAGTCTTTGGTTTCTACATTTAATTCTTCTAACTCTTTGTCCTGTTTGGGAGTTGACATCGTAAATTCATCATCTGATAAACGCAATATAACGTCATCAGTATATTTTTTACGCTGCGTATTCCTAGCTGAACGCCTCTTTAAACTATCGTCACCTTCGGGGGGAGGTGAAGGAGGTGGCGTGGTAATTAAATCATCAGGCTCTCCATCTGAATCTGGTATTAACCCAGCTCGCTTCTTTCTTTTCCCGGCAGGAGTTTTTTTTGATAAAACTTTCTTGCAGTTTCCTCCACCAGATGATCTTTTCTTAGACGGTCTTTTCTTTTGACTGATATGATCTACGTCATCATCTTTATCAATTTGTTCTCTTTTCGCTTCTGCTTCTTCAAGCAAATCTTTGATCGCTATTTTAGAAACTGGAATATCATCAAAGTCAGTAACATTACTATCATTTAATGATGGCGTTTCGGAGCCAATTTTTATATTTTTTACGGGATCGATATTGATAGAGGTATTATTAGCAGAAAAATCACTTAAACTAATAAATGAAGCATCTTTTTCCAGTAAATCATTACTGGTTGTAGTGTCTGCCTGAATTTCGGGTGCTGCTTTCTTAACGTTTCTTTTTCTTTTCGGTGCATTAGGATCCTTAGGTTCACGCTTCTTTCGTTCTTTGACGGGTTTATCTCCAGGTTCTTTTGGAATTTTTGGTTCCTTTGGTACACGTGGTTTTCTTTCTTTATATTTTCGCGGTGCCCGTGGTTTTTTAACCTTTCCACAATTCAGGTCATCTGTAGAAAGTGCACTACTATCTAAAATAGAAATATCTTCAGTTAATTCAGTATCTAATTCTGAATTACTTTGCAGTCCTGTACCTGCTGTCACGCAATCTTCAGACACAGGTAGTTGGTCAAGAGATTGTAATGTAGGTACCACTTTTTCTTTCTTTGCTCGTGGTTTTCTAGGTTTCGCTGGTCCTTTACCTCGTCCACGACCTGTGGTGCTAGTGACTTGAGGACTTTCAACCATTTTTGTGCCATATATAGGATTTTGTAAAATGCAATTTGGGCCACCATTACATTTGTCATTAGATTCATGTTGTTGAAGCATCGCCAGCCTTTCTTGAAGACACCTAACTTTTTCTTGGTTTTCATTAGAAGGTGGTAAACAATATATCTCCTGTATTTGTTGCTGTAAAGCTATTCTTTCTTGATGATGAGACGCAGTCAACATATTTGGGATATTAGAATGAGACAAGCTATTCGATCCCATAATTATCATATTTGGATTCATATTGTGAGATACATTAGACATAATGTTAGGTTGATTATTTGGTTGGTTTGGGCCCAAACTTGGATGAACACTTTGAACACTCATTGGTAGTCCTACTTGGATATTTGGAATATTGGTAGGAGCATTTGTCTGAACATTGGATAAATTGGTAGAGGAATTAGGTATAGTAGATTGTATATTTCCTATCATAGCGACAGATGTAGGCGGTATGCAAGTTAAATTACCTTGCGTATTGTGACCTGGTATACTTGAAGACACGGTGTTCATAATATTTCCATGCATCGCATGTGTAGGCGAATCATTAATTTGTCCATTAGTAATTGTTTGGGTACCAGTTGGAGGCCCGCTTTGAAAAGTAGAAGTCACATTAAGAGTCTGATTACTATGCATGCTTGTTGATGCGCTTGAAACTAAGTTAGCTGAAATAGGTTGGTGCATCATATTCTGAATGTTTGGAGTAACACTTTGATAAGTATTATTTTGATATCCTTGATTTCTAGTCTCATTAATAACCGGTGAATCGAACTGAATAGCAGTATTTGTTGTGTTGTTAATCGGTACATGGCTCACAGGCAAATTAACTGTTTGCGGACTGCTTGCTTGTGGATTTTCCGCAGTATTTAGATGTGACACAGAAGAGGGTGGTAACGATGTAACAGGATTTCTTAGAAGTTCATTACTAATTTGCTTATTGGAAGTTTCTACTGTCTGAATGTCATTTTCGTGTTTTTGCTCACTGTTACCCGCAACGTCTCTTTGCATATCAGTCTTTTCGTTTTCTTTGGGATTTCTTACAGGTTCAAAAACCACTTCAATCGGTTGTCGCCCTTGAACTAAATTCTCATTTTGCTCCGTATTATCGACAGAAGTACAAGGGGTTATAGAACTGGATGTCATTGTAGCATTATTTGCAATACTTAAGGATACATTGTCCTTAGAAACGTTGGTTATACTTGAAGGTGGAATATATGTATGCGATGTGTTTAAATTATCCGACTGTCTTTCCTTTTCTGATGGTGGTCTATCTATCGTTTTTTGTTCTGTATTCATAATCAGAGACGAATTTTTAACTAAATCAGATTTTAAATTATTTGCTGGTGTTATGGACTCTAGAGAATTTATTGATTGTTCGCCTTCCATTTGCACATTATTTATTGGAGCTGACATCTTATTTTGATTCCACTGTGAAGGTGACGAAGAAATATGTCCAACTACTGGTGACGAAGGGTTTCTTTGATAAGGATATTCTCCACCAGAAGGTAATACCATTTGTTCTAAGGCTTGCAAAGTATTTTGTGAATTGAATGAACCAGAAACCGGTGGAGCACCGGATGAAACAGGTGGTTGAACTACGTTACGTGGTCCATGCGGTGAGGCACTGGGTCCTTTAACGGGTGACATGACTGGACGTGGAGATAATTGGGGTTGAGATTGTTGTCTCGGAGATACCTGAGCTCGTGGTGACATCTGAGGAGACAATTGCGAAAAGGGAGGGCGATACTGAGGACTCCCAGTTTCGATACCAACTGGTTTTATAGGATTGTACTGATTTGATACATTAACATCAAGAGGATGTTGAACTTGATGAGGTTGATAATTCATTGGAACAGTATGATGCGGTGAAGCATAAGGCATTTGTGATGGGACAACATGTGAGGGTCCAACAGAAGAAGACGGCGCTAGAGGTTGACGCGGTACATGATGCAACGGCTGACCACCAGGGTGATGTAGATGAGCATTTGGATGACCTTGAATTGCAGAAGTAATGCCACCAGTGTGACTTGCCATATTTTGATGAGACTGGTGTTGGGGTATAGTAGGATGATTCTGTTGGCCATGTGATAATCCATACTGATGAGCATTTACATCCATTTGTTGATGGTATGAAGAGTGTTGCCCAATTCTTGTTGCAGTTGGCGGGTGCATTTGCGCATAATTAGGGTAATTCTGAAAAAAAAAACAAATAAATCTTTATAATATACAAATTTACATATTCGTTGGTGAGTTCGTTACAGATCATGTGATAGATATGTAGGGTGGTCTGCCAACTAAAATTATTCCTGTAGTCTGTTTTGCAAACGTGTTAAAGAAGATCGAAAAGGGCAGAACAAAGTCTTCCTGGCAAGCTAGTATATATATTTTGGAGCAAAACTTAATGCGCCACCTACGGATCATTAGTAGGCCGACCATCAAGATTAATTAATTATAACAAGTAGGTACTATTGCTTAAGTTAGTAATGCTGAATAAGCCATTCACGTATCACACATACTTTACATAAAGAAGATGATATAGTGTTACGGGTGCAACAACTGTTTATTTAGAATGCCACTTAAGTGTAAAAACTTAAAGATCTCGCGTGCTTTACAAATTTTAATATAATAAAAATAATATTTTCAAAATCCCTGTTCCTCTTCCGCAAAGTCGGAACTATCTAAATATTTTCCCTTCTTTTAAGATTGATCATTTACAGTAGAATATTGGAAATAACCTTATGAGGGCTCTTACAGCCAGAGCGGGCAGCGAGCTACGCGAACGATACTTTCTTTCATATCTGTTTACTGGCTGACACCATGAAAATGCGTATCGCGATCCACCATAATACAAGTTTTCTTAGGATGGAGTTCGGTGGATGGAAAAAGTTTTGATTTGACATTTTAACGTTATTTAATATTATAATTTGTTTTGATATATGCTTCATTATATAGGAATGTTAAAGTGTTGAAATAAGTATACATAAATATTTTAATTCTTACGCAGTAATCGATTGTTAACTGACATCCGTAGCATATTGGTCTGAAAATCCATTAACTCATAGAAATCGAAATTTTGTTAAAGTAATTTATGACATTACTTTCCTTACGCAGTCAAAAACGAACGCACGTGTTTTACGACCAATCAGGTATTACTTAGGTAAAAGGATAATTTACCCTGAAACCATAAAGGTTTCAGGTGTGTCTCAAGTGTAAAACAACTATGTATACCAGGGCATTTACTAAAGACGCGCTGTTAGAAAATAAATGGCAGTAGCGTCTTCCTAATAACGACAAAAAAAACTGTAGTTGCCAACGCGCTTGCCAGACGTGGGAACTATGGCAACGGTTGCAACCTGTTTAAATAAATAAGACATACAAATGTAACTAATCATAATTTTATTAAATACAATCAATTACCATAATTTTAAATTAGAGAAATATTTCCCGCAACGATGTTCTAGCAAGCACACCATAGCAGTTATCGACGCACACGATAGTATCAACCTGTCCAAACGCGCGAAATTAACTGACATATTACCATCCTCGACAAGCGCTCACGCGATAAAAATCTCAGATCGTAGGCGCAGTAAAATATATAGTACATTTTATTCAATTTATTAAATAATAATAGTAGCGATTTAAACAGTAAGTATAGTCTAGTTTACGAAAATGTTGAAAATTGTTCTGGTATAAATATTACGTCAAAATGATGTAGAACTTCGCAAATTATTAGGAATTGTTTCGTAGCTTGTTCGGTCGATAATTGAACCAGGTCCAGTTTTTTTTCTTTTCATAAAAGGCATGTAACGAAATGTACAGTAGGCGCTCGATAATCCGGCACCCGACTTTTCCTTTTATGCCGGATTGTCGGAACTGCCGGATTATCGAATTTGTATAGGAAGTAAGTAGTAAAATACTATTTTAATATGGTTAGGTGAATTTATTATAAAAATAAAATTACGTACTTAACATAAACACAAATACGTATGTGTTTGTGTTTATGTTAAGTACAAACTGCCGAGCGAGAGAAGAGAGAAACTACTCGAACAACCGGATTGTCGGAACTGCCGGATTATCGAATTTGTATAGGAAGTAAGTAGTAAAATACTATTTTAATATGGTTAGGTGAATTTATTATAAAAATAAAATTACGTACTTAACATAAACACAAATACGTATGTGTTTGTGTTTATGTTAAGTACAAACTGCCGAGCGAGAGAAGAGAGAAACTACTCGAACAATTCAATCCAACCGCTCAGTAGTCCGGCGTTCAGCTGTGTAAAATGCCGGATTATAGAGCGGGCTACCTGAGTCCCACAGTGCCGGACTACTGAGCGTGCCGCATTAGCGAATGCCGGATTATCGAGCGCGTACTGAGATAAAAATAAATTTGATGATATAATATATTCAATAGAATCAATCACAAATTAGTCTCCGTGAGTTTTCGCTTAAACATGCATCGAGAGAATGATTCATCATTCATCATCATCATTACAGCTCTTCACAAGTCCACTGCTGAACATAGGCCTCCCCCAAGGTATGCCACAAAGCACGGTCCTGAGCCACCTGCAGCCATCGACTTCTTGCATGTCTTACCAGGTCGTCACTCCATCTAGTGGGGGGGTTGCCCTACACTTTGCCTACTGGTACGAGGCTGCCAATCGAGAACTTTTTTTCACAACGGTTGTCGGTTCTTCGTGCTATATGGCCGGCCCATTGCCACTGCAGCTTACTAATCCGTTGGGCTATATCGGTCTCTCTGGTTCTACTGCGGATATCCTCATTTCTAAGTTTATCACGCAAAGAAATCCGAGCATAGCTCTCTCCATAGCTCGCTGAGTGACTTTGAGCGTCCTCATACGGCCAGCAGTGAAGGACGACTTCTCAGTTCCATAGATCACTGGCGACACGCATGGGTTGTACAATTTAATGTTCAGGTTTTGAGGTATACCTGACGAGAAGATGTGTCGGTCGTAATTTCCCAAATGCTGCCCAGCCAAGTTGAATCCGTCGATTGACCTCTCGGTCGAAGTTGGACTTACCTAGTCGGACTATTTGTCCCAAATAAACATACTTGTCAGCAACTTCGAGCTTAGTGCTCCCAACAACTACGGCATAGGTGTGACAAGGACATTAAACATGACCTTTGTTTTGCCCATGTTCATCTTAAGACCTATCCGTTGGGAGGCACTATTGAGGTCATTGAGCATAGTGCTTAGGTCCTCCAGCGATTCTGCCATAAGGAATAATATACCGTCGGCAAATCGAAGGTGAGTGATGTACTCACCATTGACGTTCATACCGTATCCTTTCCAGTCCAGTAGCTTAAAAATCTTTCAGTCTTTCAATGCAGCAGTGAAGTTTTGGGGATATTACGTCATCCTGTCTTACACCGCTCTGCAGATGGATAGGTTTCGTACTCTGGTTCTGTACTCGGACAGCCATCGTAGCCTACTGTAAAAACACTCCAGCACTTCGATATAAGGACAGTCAACTTGGCACCACTGAAGGGACTGCAGCACCGCCCTAATTTCGATGGAATCAAAGGCTTTATCATAGCACACATACGCAAGACAAAGTGGCAGATTGTACTCTTCGGACTTCTGTACGATTTGCCGAAGGGTATGTAAGTGGTCTATGATGCTATTCCGAAACTGGCTTATTCGGGAGGCTGGAAGTGCACGTAGACGCGGCTCGAAAGGTGCAAGTAGACGCCGCTCAGAAAGGAAATCGGTCCGTAGTTCTTCAAGAGAGCTTTGTCGCCTTTCTTGAAGAACAAGACCACCACACTTCTGCTCCACGCCTCCGGAGTAGTTTCACCATTTAGAATGGAATTGATGAGTTTCTGAAAGACTTTCAAGTATCGGTTTTCCGCCCGCTTACAGAAGCTCCACTGTAATTCCATACTCGCCCGGGCCTGATAACGCCATACCACACACATCTTTGGCTACTCATCAAATTTTGAGAGAGCTTGGTTGGAAAATGTTAATACATTCACCATATAGTCTTGACTTTGCATCCTCATATTTACACCTGTTTCGGTCTCTTTAGAATTCTTATAACACTACCCGTTTGGTTGAAATCAAGAGAGGACTGCCAAAACTAGTAGTACTTTCTGATTAAAAAAATCCCAAGATTTATATAGCAACGGAATTATGTCACTACCCATAAGATTGCAACAGGTTATCGAACAAAACTGTCCATGTTCGTGGAAACTGTCCATATGGTCGGAGCTAAGTTCTGCAAAACCCATTGCAAAAGAACCTCAAAACTCTCGAATCACACTTTCATCTCACGGTTGTTGTTGCTCACGGGAAATGATGCTGCAGTTTTCAGCAGATATGACAGTATGGCAAGTAACTGAACAGGTGGATCTCGAATTTCATACGGCGATACTTACGTAACATCACAATAACATACTTAAAATGAACATGGACAAAACATAGGTCTTGTCATCACAATCTTTACTACTCTCTATCCTCGACTATGCTGACATTAGTTATCTTGGTGTCACCGAGGAGCATCTTAGCAAATTTGAGCGATACCAAAATATCTGTATATGGATCATATTTGGGGCTTCGGAAATATGACAATGTATTGGAATACCGCACTAAATTCAACTGGCTCCCACTCCGTCTTGGTAGGAATACTCATATTATTTCTGCCCTCTCCTGTGTCTTATTTAATATATCAAGACCTCCCTATCTAAAGTAACATTTCAAATTGCTCAGTTCCTGTCATAAATTTTCTATATGGTCCTAGGAAAATCTCTCACTCCAATGTCTTCTGTGCTCCTTGACATTTTATGATGTCATTCTCTGTTTTTGGAGCTTTGGGAACTCCTTACTCCAGTCGATTAAAAATAGTCAATCCATAAATGTGTTCGAGAAACAAGTTAAGGAAAACTAGTTGTCTCTCTAACCTAAAATATTTTCTTAAGTCTTAGTGGCAACCTCGTATCAGTAATCAAAGTAAGACAGCCTCCCCACTAAATGAAGTGAAGACCTGGTAAGATATGCAAGAAGTCGATAGATGCAGGTTGCTCTAGATCGTGCTTCATGGCATTTCTTGGGCCTAATGTCCTATGTTTAGCAGTGGATTTGTGAAGGGCTATTTACGATTTGGTAAATGTATAACCTACCTACATAGAATTAATAGTACTGTTATGAAATGTATTCTGTTTAATTTTAGTAAAGAAGACAATTTCTTTTTGTATGGAGAATGGGCGCACCACAAATTGTGGCGTTACTTAATGAAATGCGTGTCGATTTATTCCCTACAGTGTCTAGATTACAGTAGTAATATTAGTTTTACCATTTCTAAGGGGAAATACTGAGAAGTTAACAATCAAACGGCAATCTCACCATAACCTGAAAATCTTATAGGTGTGACTGTTTAGAACTTTTTTTATCTATATTCTATATTATAATAGGGCACTGTTAATAATAAATATATAAAAAAGTTGTAGGTTCTTCAAATGTTAAATACTGCTTGGTGGATTCTTCGGAACTACTAAAAGAATATTATATAAGTTCCGGAGAACAGTTCACGATTAAACAGGCGGCGGTGATTTATATGTATTGATTCTTAATTGTATAATTTATAATGATTCCGGTTCGATTTTCATAAAATCTTTAGCCAATTTTTGTTGAAACTACACTCACCGGCACGGAAACTTGGCCACTCGTGAATTTGCTGATTATTTGCACTGAAACGTTTTTTTAACAGTAAATTAAGGGTAGATGCATTCAATAAGTGTCTCTAATGGTTTTAGAACATAGAAATTTTATGTTTACTTCACCGAAATTTTTCTTTTCAAGATAACATGTTTTCACTAAAATTAACATCTTTCCATTGTCACTTTAAAAACACTACAAAGTTAAAAATTAAGTCTGTTTCTTTATTGTCTATCAGTTTTAATATCGGGTGTTTCCTCCTCTAGCCCTGATAACCGCTTGCATTCGATCTGGCATGCTTTGAATGATGTTTCTGACATCAACTTGCGGTATGCTGTCCCAAGCGGCCAGCGCTGCATTTCGGAGCTCATTTAGAGTTTGTGGCGGTTTGGAGCTGGACTTTATCTTTCTTTTGAGCATACCCCATACATGCTCAATTGGATTTAAGTCCGGGCTACGAGCTGGCCACTGTAATTTTTGTATTCTAACCTCTTCCAGATATTCCTCTACATAATGTGCGACGTGCGGGCGTGCATTATCGTGCATGAGGAGGAATTGGTCGTGTCCAATGAATCCCGAATAAGGCATTACGTGCTATTGAAGAACTTCCTCGATGTATCGAGTAGCTGTAAGCCGATTATCGACGATGACCAACTCTGTACGTGCGTCGGAACTTACACCTCCCCATACCATTATTGAGCCACCATGGAAACTCACAGTTTGGGTGGTGGTAATGGGTAGAAACCTCTCTCCTCTTTTTCTCCACACTCGTTCTCGTCCGTCTGGAGCACGTAAAGCTATTCGACACTCATCTGTGAAGAACACTCTAGCCCATTGCTCGTGGGTCCAATTGACATGTTCTCTTGCGAACTGAAGTCGGGCTACTCGGTGCTGTCTGAGAAGTTCTGGACCTCGTGCTGGTCTACGAGCTTTTAAATTCACTTCCTCCATTCGTCTTCTCACCGTACGCTCACTAACATTAACGCCTCCTGCGATTTGGAGCCGCTGGCGTATCTCAACAGCGGTCAGGTAGCGGTTTCTCAAAATCTCCATAACAATGAAACGATCGTCCCGGGCCGATGTGCACCTTACGCCCCCACTGCCTGGCCTGCGGGTGTAGCGGCCTGTCTCCTGGTATCGTTTCAGTGAATACTGCATTGAGGACCGTGGTACGTTAAGCACGATAGCAACTTCACGCTGTGTCAGCCCTTGGTCAATTAATGCTACTGCTTGTGCAACTTGTGCTGGTGTTAATGGCATTTTTATTGGCTTTAAAGCACCTTTAGTTATTTAATTAAGACACAAGATCACAATAATTGAATAACCTTACAGTAAACTTTTCACAACACACAAATTTAAAATGTGAACTTAGTCGCTCAAATGACCCGATTCAACTAAAAATTAAAGAATTCGTCATGGTGCACTTAAACATAATGAATTACCCTCTTGAACTTGAGGGTAAACATTTTTTGACATACTTGCATAACAAACATTCATCAGAAACACTTAAAGCTTTTGCTATCGCGAGATAACCGCTTGGCCAAGTTTCCGTGCCGGTGAGTGTATTATTTAAAAGACGACGACGACAACGTTTATTTAAATTAAAAGAAAGAAAAAACTCAAAGGGAATCGACATAGAACCTCCCAACATATACTGGTATAGGTGTTCAGTGCGTAATGAGGGTAATAAATGTAATATATCTTACGTTCTTCGTAAGTAGAAACTAAACTATGAATAATAAAAGTTTAATAGTAACCTACAAATTACCTGTTGCTGTCCATAAATTTGCTGTGATGAAGGCTGTGGGAAGTGAGGCTGTCTTGGAATATATGCCCCATTTTGTGTTTGTAAGCTGATACCGGCATTCTTTAAAAATAAAATACAACAATACAATTAGATACTCATACACATCTTTATAAATAAACATTATGTGTCACACTTTGTTTATCCGCGATCAACTTCTCTTACTCTGGCGATTTTAATGAATTGTCTTTGGCACCCAAGTATCTTCCAGGTACCATCTTTGGTATCCTGAATATTAAGGTTAAGCTTCTTAAATAAAAATAAATAAATAAACATTATATATTGAACCGTGGTGGCTCAGGGGCTAAGCGCTCGCTGTAAACTGAGCAGTACGCGCGCAACCTGGGCTCAATCCCCGCTGACACCACTGCAACTGTTAATTGAAATTTTAAGTGTTGATGTACCACCCGCTCGGAAGTGAAGGGAACACCGTGAGGAAACCAGCATGCCTGAGAATGATTAAAAAAAATATTTCGAAGACGTGCCAAGTTCGCCAACCCTGTGCTCAACTTGACTTTTTGATTCATCAAGAGCTGTATATAACTACCGATTATCACGAGCTCGAAGAACTACTCAAAACACGAGGGAGGTAAAAACATTAAACCATTTTTCCTCTTCAATGTATTCTCCCTTAACCTCAATACATGTATTAAATCTGGCAAATAGGCGTGTGTAACTCTACGGAATTGACTCACTGATTCAAATCATTGAAGTGATTCAAAAGATTGGTTCAGTAACATTTCAAATGCATCGTTTGGATCTGGATCTGGAACATTACTATGCTCTGTGCTCATTTAGCGCAACGCGTCTCTCTTGCGAGGCGACTGAGCCACGAGCGAGAGAGTGGAGCGTGAGCGCGCAAAATAATTACAATCTATACAAGTCAGAAAGAGATAACAAATGAGAAGTGTATCACTCTCAACTCAACCTCAACTCCTACGGATTTTCACTATATATTCATGCACGTAAAAATGACCACTAAGGCGCTTTTACGTATCAAATACTATACGGTCGTCTTTTGCATATAATGTTTACATTAACAAGTTGTTCTTTTACGTTGATCGGGCACTTGTCAAATTGTTTATGTTCGTTTGCACCTGTTTACGGAATCATACAGAGTTCTGTTTAAGATTTCTTTGCGCAGTGTGATTATTGTGTCTTACTTTCTTCCTTTTCATCATAAATAATACGCCAGCTTGCCATAAATTAAGGACTAGCCGCCAGCCAGCCTGGATAAAATATAAAGGAGGATCGATTTTATATACAACCTTATTACGGTACAGAATAAATAACAATACCTATATAATATATAATAAAAATAACCTAAGCACTTATATCATGCAGCATTGTTGCCACATAACATTTCACTGAATCAGTCAGTAATAAACGCCCGCGTCTGCAACCTAATGTATTCGTAACATGCTGTATTTTATATCTTTTGAGTCGATGATCCAAATGAAACATATCAGTGCTTCGGAACATTTCAGTGATCGAGATGCAAATGTTCCAATCGCAAAAGTGATACACTTTGCCCACCTCCACTGGCAAATAATTTATTAATACCGTCTCAATAAAAAATTTTCTTTGGGCGTCAAAATAGGCCGAAATTGCCAACTTCACTTGATCATCGTCGTCAAATTCCCCACGCAGTTCTTTCTTCATTTTTTCAAACAAATTAAGTAGCCTGGGGACAATTCTGGGCTGTAGGGTGGGTGACGCAGTTGCTCAAAACCGCACCGGTAAATGGCAGCCGTCGCAAAATGTCTTGTCTGCAAGGGCGCATTGTCGTGCAAAAGGAGCACGCCTTTTGTAAGCTTTCCTACCCTTTTTTCTTTAATAGATTCTTTTAATTGATCTAGTAACAGTTACAGTTCGGGCCATAACTTCCTCCTTTTGCTTTCCACAGCGGTCCAAAAACTCGCGCCAACGTTCGGCGCGCTCGTGTTTATGATGCGCGGAAAGCATTCTCGAAACCCATCAACTAGCCACTCAACTCACTCAACTAGCGCCTACCTGGATGAGTAAACTCCCCCCTTTCGGGAACTTTTTCACCTCCCCTCGTACGTTTGGGATTGTATGTGGTTACTTAATATATTCGTCCTATACTTAAGTACTCACAGAAATGTCGCATCTGAACATTTTAATTTAATAATCTATATTTCATGACACGAGACGGCGTCTTAGAAATAATTTGTTTTATTATTAATCTATAATACTTTTTTATTGATTAAGTATCTTATTAACCGATGAAAAGTAATTCCTTGGTTTTTACTGACATTTTTTGAATTATTTGTGCAATATCTAAGTACACACGACGGCATATTTTTATCAAGAGATTTTTTTTAAATCAACACAACATGATGTGACAACTCCACAAGCGTCTAGGGAGTGACTGATTAAAGTGTGGTGTATGCACCGCAGTTGAGTGGAACAGAGTAGCTGAATGCAGTGTCGCCTCTAGTACGTCGTACATAATAGCTCAATGGAATCTAACAAAGAAATTCGATACATCTGTAGTTTTATTACAAAAAATAAAGGTAAAAATGCGACTTAAACCGCGAAAAAAAAATTGTATATGGACCTAACGCAATGTCAGTAAGAGTAGCTCAAAGTTAGTTTAAGCGTTTTCAGTCCAGGTATATTAATGTCAGAAATGCAGCTCGCTCTGGTCGCCCTCATACGGATAGAGTCGATGCCATATTTGAAAAAGTGGAGCAAGATCGGCATATTAGTAGTTACGACATAGCCAAGGAATTAAGGATTGACCACAAAACAGTTTTCACCAATCTTAAAAGTTTGCCTATACATAAAAGCTCCATATTTGGGAACCACACGAGCTCACTGAAAGAAAACAACCGTGTAACTCATTTGCGATACTCTATTGAAACGTAATGAAAACGAATTGTGGTGAAGACGTGTGCCCCAGAGTTGGCACCGGTCCTAACGCGTCTTTTCCGGTACTCCTACTCCCTAGGCGTAGTCCCGAAATCATGGCAGACAGCCTTCGTGCACCCGATCCCTAAAAAAGGTAATCGCCCTGATCCGTCCAACTATAGGCCTATCGCCATCACCTCCTTGTTCTCTAAAATAATGGAATCTATTATTAACAGCCAGCTCATGGTACCTTTAGGATCACCAGGTGATTAGTGACCGCCAGTACGGTTTCCGTCGCCGCACGGCTGGTGATCTTCTAGGTTTCCTAACTCATAAATGGGTGGAGGCAGTAGAGTCCAAGGGGGAGGCGTTGGCCGTTAGTTTGGATATCGCGAAGGCCTTCGATCGGGTTTGGCCCAAAGCGCTTCTTCGAAGCTTCCTTCCTATGATCTTCTCGAGAAATTGTGCAATTGGATCACCAGTTTTCTTGCTGATCGAAGCATCAAGGTCGTAGTAGACGGGTGCACGCTACGATTACAAGCCCATTAACGCTGGTGTTCCACAAGGCTGCATGCTATCACCAACGCTGTTTCTTCTGCATATCAATGACATGTTGCAAAGTGTGATGCTTTATTCACCGGCCGTGCCAATATTTCTTGCGCAAACTTTTGTCTGAAGTCGAGACTTTGTTTAACAAAATCTCGGACTGGGGGCACCTGAATCTAGTCCAGTTTAATCCCCAGAAGACACAAGTTTGCGCGTTTACCGCTAAAAAGAACCCCTTCGTCATATTTCCTCAGTTTCAAGGCACTCCCCTTGTTGCCTCAGTCAGTACAGGAATCCTCGGCGTCGACATATCGAGTGACGTGTAGTTTCGCTGTCACTTGGAAGAGAAGGCCAAATTGGCCTCTAAAATACTTGGCGTGCTCAGCAGAGCGGGAAAGTATTTCATACCGGCTCACCGCCTTCAACTTTACAAGGCGCAGGTTTTGCCGCACATGGAATACTGTTCCCATCTCCGGGGGACCGGGGCTCCCCAGTGCCAGCTCCTTCCATTTGATCGCATCCAGCGCAGAGCAGTTTCAATCGTCGGCGACCGAGCTCCTTCCGATCGGCTTGACTCATTGGCACTGCGAAGAGATTTTGCATCTCTTTGCGTATTTTATCGCATCTACCACGGGGAGTGCTCTGGGGAATTGTTCGGACTAATTCCAGCCGCACAGTTTAACCATCGCACATCGCGACAAAACTCGCGATACCATCCATACCATCTGGATGACTGGCGGTCCGCCACTAAGCGATTTAAAAGAAGTTTTCTTACTCACACAACTTCCTTACGGAATCAAATACCACCAGATTTTTCTGGACCGATACGACTTAGGGACCTTCAAGAAAAGAGCCTATTCCTTTTTAAAAGGCCGGCAACGCATCTGCAATCCCCCTGGTGTTCATGGGCGACGGTTATCATTTACCATCAGGTGAGCCGTAAGCTCGTTTGCCCCCTCTCCTATAAAAAAAATCTGTGGTTTATATGGTGCTATTTGGAGATATTCCGAACAATAATTAATATAACTATGAATTATGTCAATTTATCAAAAATAAGTAAGCACATAATATCAAGAAGTATATATATAATCAAGAGCGAAGTGTGTGTGTGTGTGTGTGTGTCTGCGTGCCACGGGGAGTGCTCTGGGGAATTGTTCGGACTAATTTCAGCCGCACAGTTTAACCATCGCACATCGCGACAAAACTCGCGATACCATCCATACCATCTGGATGACTGGCGGTCCGCCACTAAGCGATTTAAAAGAAGTTTTCTTCCTCACACAACTTCCTTACGGAATCAAATACCACCAGATTTTTCTGGACCGATACGACTTAGGGACCTTCAAGAAAAGAGCCTATTCCTTTTTAAAAGGCCGGCAACGCATCTGCAATCCCCCTGGTGTTCATGGGCGACGGTTATCATTTACCATCAGGTGAGCCGTAAGCTCGTTTGCCCCCTCTCCTATAAAAAAAATCTGTGGTTTATATGGTGCTATTTGGAGATATTCCGAACAATAATTAATATAACTATGAATTATGTCAATTTATCAAAAATAAGTAAGCACATAATATCAAGAAGTATATATATAATCAAGAGCGAAGTGTGTGTGTGTGTGTGTCTGCGTGCCACGGGGAGTGCTCTGGGGAATTGTTCGGACTAATTTTAGCCGCACAGTTTAACCATCGCACATCGCGACAAAACTCGCGATACCATCCATACCATCTGGATGACTGGCGGTCCGCCACTAAGCGATTTAAAAGAAGTTTTCTTCCTCACACAACTTCCTTACGGAATCAAATACCACCAGATTTTTCTGGACCGATACGACTTAGGGACCTTCAAGAAAAGAGCCTATTCCTTTTTAAAAGGCCGGCAACGCATCTGCAATCCCCCTGGTGTTCATGGGCGACGGTTATCATTTACCATCAGGTGAGCCGTAAGCTCGTTTGCCCCCTCTCCTATAAAAAAAATCTGTGGTTTATATGGTGCTATTTGGAGATATTCCGAACAATAATTAATATAACTATGAATTATGTCAATTTATCAAAAATAAGTAAGCACATAATATCAAGAAGTATATATAATCAAGAGCGAAGTGTGTGTGTGTGTGTGTGTGTGTGTGTGTGTGTGTGTGTGTGTGTGTGTGTGTGTCTGCATGTGTACCTTCTCAGGTTAAGAAGTATCGACTTATGAACATAGTTACAATAATCAAATTAGTACCTGTTGTGGAGGGTACTGATGCATTTTTTGTTGGTGATCATATGAATGTCTGTAGCCTGGGGTAATAGGTGAATATCTGTTAGCACCAGGGGCACTTGACCACACTCCCATTTCTCCAATCCCTGTAAATACAAAACAAAGTATTATTTTACTTGTTTTATTTGAATATCTATTTCCTTGGAGATGGATATAGTAAAGTAAAATAAGCTACTACTAACCTGTTTGTTCCGGCATAGTGAACATGGGATCTGGACCAGGATGATAGCCTGGATAAGAATGTGAAGAATGTACATGATGTGGTGGATGTAGAGGAGCATGAGGCGGTTGAGGAAGGCGTGGACGAGGAGGATAACTACCGTAATCGTGGTAATCAGGGGCTGGAGGCCCAGATCCTGTGTTGGGCACTGGCTGTGAACTACTTGTTAGACCACTGGTACTTCCACTTCCAAAAGTAGCCAGTTTTTGTATTGAACCTTCTTGTGCAACACTACTTTGGTTATAAGGTTGTCTGTAACTGTCAATAGCTTAAAATTAGCTCTTACATTAAAAGTTTGTACTCCACAAAAATCATGTAACATATAATGTAAATAAATAAACAATTTCAATAATATTTACATTGAAAAATTACCTATTATCAGCAGGCTCTTTATTATCCCCAGCTACCACAGATGATGAGGTACCAGCAAAGCTGTCTCCTCCACCAAGATCAGTAAGTCCTTCCAACATACCGCTTCCATCATCACCAAATAAATTATATGAGTCCATCACTCTTTAAGAGTGAATTAAAAAAAACTTGATTTGATGGATCCCATTATTAATTGATGCACCCATCTTAATCTAGAACAATAATTGTGTTAGTGTTTAGAATATTTATTTCAAAGAAAACATTTAACTTTTTTAAGTCATTTACTTTGAAATAAATGACAAGATATGGCCGTGTGAACAAAATTGTTTAAGATGCATAGAATAAATCAGCGCCATCTCTTAAATACTCATGAACTACCACCACAAAACCAGTGTTTTCACTTATGTTTTATGTGAAAACTGCACGGACTTAACACCAATGTCACTAAAACATTCCAATGTCTTAGAAAATAAAATTATGTAACTAGTTTATATAATCTAAGTTTGATCGCCCAGTTTGCGTAATTCAAAAAGAGATGACAATACTGAAGAAGAAGAATATATTAGCTCAAACATGGTAATCACTCATAGTCTATAATAACTGTGTGAGATTGTTTTAACCAAATGAAATATCTTATAAGAAATCATAATATACATCTAAAAATTATTTGAAAAATAAATCAATATTTTTGTGAGAGAAAATATCAAAAACATGCTTTGAAAATTTTCGGCAAAACACGAAAGTCGGCAAATATCTACTAGATTGTTTAATGATTACTATACATATATAAATGTTTTAATAAGTTTTATTATTCTGGTAATACCATTTTATTTATTAAATGACATACCGCCTTTTTAATAGACCAATAATCACTTTTAGTTACTTTTATATTCAGTGAAACTTATTGTGATTTGTGGATGTTTAACAACATAGGCAAACATGGTCAACTCATTCAACAATTCAGAATTGACCACAAAACAGTTTTGGACCACATTTGTAAAAGTCTGGCTATACAAAAAAGCTCGATAATCGGGTACCACATGAGAAAAATATCTTGACTTCTACAGCAACAGGATTATGTCACTACCAACAATATGGGAATAAGTTATCGAACAAAATGGCACATATAAATTATAATTAAATTTAATTAAACTTTGAAGAAAAATGTTTTGAATTTGTAAAATGTCTTGAATATACACCTAATTTTAGATTTCTTAATTGAAAACATTTACAAAGCATAAGGAATAAGGAGCACACAAAAAAAAATTTTCATAGCATTTAAATTACAAATTCATTGCAATTAAATTACTTTAGTATTTATCTTTTTGTAGAAGATTGTACAAAACTAATTGAGGTGCTGTCAACTTTTAAACATAAAATAGCAAATGTTATTGAAATGTTTCAAAATATATGAATATTATTAAATACTGGGTTATTAGCAATAACTGGGCAAATTTGCAGAAAAGTTTCAGAATAAGTAATACATCTAACCGGATAACCATTTTTGAGCACCTTGTTTTCTCTTATTTTGAGGAATCGTTTTCGCCGCTTTGTTACCTACAATCTCTTCTTCGACGTCAATAGTCATTTACTTCCTTTTCTTTCCATTTCTCACTCATCTGAGTTTACTACATTTTCAAAGGAATTTAACAAAACTATCTCATCGTCTGACATATAATCTAAATAAAATTGTTTCTTTGCTGGATGGGTGATTCTAATGGATGGCACACACAGTCAGTTCAACTGATCATTCCATTTGATCAGTTCAAACTACGACTGTTGATATCTTTTAAAATATTTTTCGATATATTGATAATTATAAATACATACATCATAGTTTTATATATATATATATATATATAATATATACATATATATATATATATATATAATATACATATATATATGTATATATATTTATATATATATAATATATATATATATATATATATGTATATATATATATATATATATATATATATATATATATATATATATATATATATAAGTTTAATTATCTATATATCAAAAATTCGATACTTTAAAAAATATCAATAGTCCTAGTTCAAACTGATCGTTCAAATGATCATCTGAACTGACGGTGTGTGTCATCCATAATTGAGGAATTAGTGTTGTTAGTGTCGGTACCCGAAGATGCACTAGGAAGAACTTCCAATGGTTGGTGGGAAACATAAGATTGAATGAAGATCGGCTCAGAGTTTGGAATACTTGATATTTTGTTGGAATGAAACTTTGGTGCACTTTTCATGTGTAAGCACACAGGCTCTTGCCATCATTGCATGCAACCACCTAATGTTGGAATAAGCGACTCGCTAAACAGCTGCTTGCAGCTACCAATTAATAAATGATTACTGTAAAGTAATACAGTGTAAGAGACTGAGTTGTATTATAATACTTAATGCTAGTATAGTATAACCAACATTTCAATATCAAATTTGATTTTCATAATTGTATATAAACAACAATTGTATGGTAAATTTGTAAATGGTAGTACATGTAATGGTAGTATAACCGGCACTTAATATTTTTGATGACAAAGGTAAAGGAGCATTTGTTCCAACTTTCAAAACAGGTTCTAATAGTAAAGAGCTATATGCGTCCAAAATCTCTACACTAGTGAGAAGTAAAAATACATAACCGACTTTAAACCAAAAGTGATGCTATTTATACAAGGGTAAAAGAGCCTTTAGTGTAAAAATGGCCTAA
The DNA here is from genome assembly GCA_036936625.1 of Parnassius smintheus behrii. Taxonomy (NCBI): domain Eukaryota; kingdom Metazoa; phylum Arthropoda; class Insecta; order Lepidoptera; family Papilionidae; genus Parnassius; species Parnassius smintheus. The sequence continues at coordinate 33,144,213 of JAUPFT010000005.1, read as the reverse complement.
AACTAGGTTGGTTATACTGAAATGACACTTTGAAAACAGTTTTTTGCTTGAGCATAAACAACGAAAAAGTCATTGTAGAGCCATGAGAGTAGATTGTAGAGGCATTCAAGTCTCATTGTCCATGTGACCAAAATGTCGCTTATGCCCTTTTACCTTTTATCTGTCGATATCTTACAAGGATATGTGGATTCTGATTGGGCTAGTAATGCCATTGACAGAAGTTCTCTCTTGGAATTTCTTTACAAAGCAAAAACAAAACAGTAGCGTGTCAGAGGCTTACATTTAAGCCGCAGCTTGCCCTAAACCTTTCAAATAATTACCAATTTAAAGGCTCAAAACTTATTGAAGTTTATGACTAAATTAAAGTTAATTTGCAAAATACGAAAATTTAGTTTTAATTAACTTAATCAAAAAATTAAAAATCAATTCAATTATATTAAATCAAATATAAATACTACCCAATAGTAATTATTTGAATCAGCTTATTATAAAAATAATATGTTCCACCTGCATAATAGTCATTTTACTAGTAAACCACTTGATTACAATGTTGCAATAACTAATATATATTATTGCTAATATATAATATTATAATAACCCTTCGCTGGGTGCACAATAATAACACAGATATAAAATATCACAATTTTTTTATAGTACTATCATAGAATTTGTTCTTAGTGAGCATCTACATTGCGAAATGAATAACTAACTATACCTACTAAACTTCAAGTCAATCAGGTTAACTAACTAAACTATATACAGATATAAGTGGTTGATATAATGTTCCCCAAACCAAATTTCAGTCACCACAGTCAATCTTAACGGAGACTAGCCATCTGTGTTGTACAGGATTATAGTGAGTGTATATGAAAGCACAGCTGCACTCCCTTTTCCCTCACACTCATAGTGCAATAGGACACCAAACTGAAACAACCGAAAAGAGATCAAATGCAAGACCAATGTGCCTCTAAAAGCATTTAAAATATCTGACACAGGGTTGCAACTGAAAATTTCTTGACAGAATAACTTGATAACTTTTTTTATGGCTTGACGCAGGATTAAAACACGGGACCTCACAAGCGCATTTGCGACTACTAGACCAACGAGGCAGTCAATTCAAAGTCAAGACAGGTGAATAATATACATGATTAATTGCCACCCAAGTCTTCTAATGTGTTATTTATGACTGTCTTCTTACATCTTCACTGAGGTTGTTGCAAGTATGACCAAGGGGAAAAGCTATACGCTTATGATAATATACACATATAGCGATACAACTTCTCCCTTTAAGTTATACTGCTCGGCTCCATATCTTGCGCTTGATACCTAAACTACAGAATTTATAGCATTTTGGTAGCGTTCAGGTCAACGATATTTATCCAAACAACTTACAAATATTACAAAATATATCATAAAAATATCCAACACAATATAATTTATAAAGCACATTATATCATACCGGATTAAACAAAGGTATTGTGTTCTTTTTTAAAGAAAAAAATCTAGAACAATCTTCACCTTTATATTTCGAAATAGTCAAGAAAAGAATTTCAAGACTCTACAGTCTAAGCAGATAAATAAAGGTGGCGGTGATTTCATAAAATTGATTACAAAACGAAAGAAATCTATATACCTAAATTAATTTTACATCGAATGATAAACAATATAAAGTGAAATAATTATACAGCCTATTGTTCTTTCTTACTTTATAACAAATAATGTTTTAGTACTCACTTTATAGCGCCACACAACACGGTTGTTCACAAAATGGATACCATACTCTCAGAAGAGCACTGTACGGAACTTTAAAAAATAATCAGTCGATGACTTAAGAGTTCAATTAAAATCGAGATAATAATTAATGTTCATCTATAACATAATTGAGATTAAAAGCTCAAATCATAAATACCTCACAATTAAAAACCTTATTGTACACAGCCACTACACTTCGTCCATTTTGTTTCCTATGTTTTTTTTTAATCCGTCTTGATTATTATCTTTCAGCCTCAAGAACAAAGCTAATAATTTATTCCCAGAGATTATTTAATTCACTATGCTTATTTTATAACATAAAAATTTTAAGACAAAATGGTTTTATTTTTTAATTAGTATGTAATTTTGAATAAATATATGTAATAGAATTTTATATTATATGAAGAACATATAAAATAAAAATAAGTTACGCTTTGTAAAACAACTACTCTAATTTGTTATATGAAATACGTAATTAGTTGTTATGTAATTATAACGTAATATTGTTGGTCTTGTATTCTTTCATAGTGCGAAAACTTTTGTCATCTTTTGAATTTGAGTTTAAAATTTACGTTTTGCTTAAATTTTTACCTAGACTGCATTGTTTGTCGTGTTTAAGTACTTTGAGTATTAAACAAAGTTGGTTGAATACTCAAAGTTTAAGTGTGAACTATTACTGCAAAAAAAATGAGAATATACGATCTAATCGGCACTTACAAAGTGTGTTTTTCGTAAGCTGCTAGGGCTGTTACTTTAATTGAAACTCGCCACACCTACAAACATATGGTCTAAACATTAGGATTATCAAAATCTGTGGTACCCCCAGTTGTCAAGAGGTTTAGGCAAACTAGACAGTATACGAGACTCGCATGACAGGGAAGTAAACGGAAAACTATGGCCTGAGAAAACTGGTTCGTCATTGCCAGCGTGCTTAGAAACAGGCCTTTAACTTCTTCAGAAGTAAACACGAAGTTCCAAGAAGTTCGAGGGGTTACAGTGAGCACAAACTTTGAAATCGGACGGAATGAATTCCTGCTTTTCTGCCTGAGGCCCTCTTCTTGTCACATGCCATCGAGTAGCTCGAGATAATTTTGCTCGCAATCACGAAAATAAGTAGGGCCGGCCACATACATTCGGAATCCCATTTTGCCCGCAAAATTTCTAACGGTAAAAACTACTGTACATGTGTGACAGGTCCTTGATATTATTGGACTTGCTGCATTCTGAATCTCGAATCGGAAATTCGAAATCCGAAACTGAATACCGGAACGCAATTTCGTTTCGAAAAACTATTTCGAAATATTTATTAGGGATACCGGACGCAGCGAATACATATAAAATCAAGGACCTATCACACACTCACAGTAGTTTTCCATACGGAAATTTCTCCCATTCGAAATTTCGCATGACTGCCTGTGCGATCGAAATCCCGCACGGATAAAGCCGTTCCGAACGCAAGTATTCCTTAGATTTTATATGAGTCGCAACACACATTAGTAAATTCCACATGGAACGCGATCCTCTACCCCAGCCTAAGAATTTGGAATATATGCATGTAAAAATACCGACAGACGTGTTTTAAATAGCACATCTCAAACTAGAAATTATTTGAACTGCACCAATGTAGTTTAGAAATAAAAAAATAGTCAAAAATCGCTCACCTTATTACGTCAAGATTGCTTCAAATAATTAGAATTGAGTAATAAAGATTAATATCTAATTCGTAACCATCCGCATAAATTAAACAATGATGTGTCTTACCTGGATTGAAAAGCACCTCCCGCCCTCCCTCAATTGCGTGCACTAATCCCGCCACCAATAGTCCCAGCACCACTACTCCTGGCACCACTACTTCCAACACCACTATTCCAGGAAAAGACACATCACTGTATTTAATTAATGCGGATGGTTGCGAATTAGATATTAATCTTTATTATAATGAATTTCCACAAAGTAACGCCTGATTCTATCAATTAGAAATGAATACTGTTACGAGCTTAGGGTTCGTGACAATAAAAATTGCCGATAGAATTACCAAAATTAACATTTTAATTCACTTTACACTAACTAAAACTTGAAAGACTAATAATTAATCAGACTGATTCACTTTATTCCGCTCCGAAGCTTCGCTTGTCTCGCCAAATTCAATACTTCCCCGAGGCGTCGAAAGTTCGAGTGTCGGGTTTCTAGAAGCTTAGTTCTTCGTTTCGATACTAGATGGCGCTGTCGTTTGAAAGATAGTGATGTCATTTTCTGGAAAGCTCCCCTAGCTCTCGTCGCCGACACTAGATGGCGCTAGTGCCGGGTACATGACGTCAACTTAGGTGCGCAACAATACTTTTTGCAATATGAGAAAACTGCACCTTGCCTGAATATAATTGCGCCATCGTTAAAAATGCATAAAATCCAATATCAAGTGCAAAAAGTTTATAAAACCAAATTTGTTATGTGTCAAATACACCACCTTCCTACCCCAGCCAACGAATTTATAGTATATATAAAATAAAAAATACTGACAGACGAAATTGAAATAGCACATCCAAAATATTAAATAATTAAATCAAGCACCCTTGTAGTTTATAAATTAACAATTGGTAAAAATCGCTTACCATATAACGTCAATATAATTTTCAAATAATTAGAATTGGGTACTTTGAATGTAGTTTGAATATAAGGCCGGTAACATACATACGGAATTCCGTTTCGGGATTTCGTTTCAGAATTCCGAAATGGAACCAACGGGGTCGGCCCCACACATACGGAATCCCGTTATGTCCGCAAAATTCCAAACGGAAAAATAACGTAGGTGTGTGACGAGTCATTGATTTTATATAGCTACCTTCGGAATCCCGAATCGGTATTCCGAAACGGAATCCTGAAACGGAATTCCGTAAGTATGTGGCAGGCCTAATAGCACCATCGTTAAATATGCATAAAATGTAATATAAGATCCGCCTCATACATACGGAATTCCGTTTCGAGATTCCGTTTTGGAATTCCGATTCGGGATTCCGAACGCAGCAAGCCCATATAAAATAAATGACTCGACACACACGTACGGTATTTTTCCGTACGGAATTTTCTCCGATTCGAGATTCCGTAAGACCGCCTGTGCGTTCGTAATCCCGAACGGAAAAAAGCCGCTAAGAATGCAAGTCTTTAGATTTTGTATGAGTCGCAACACACATTCGTAAATTCCGTACGGAACGCGCCTAGTGTGGGTCGCACAACCGAAGCGCATGAGAGATTTAGTAAATGGAGGACTATATTTTTCATCATGAAGAATACTTGTTATGTCCCGCACATGGAAAGCAAGTGTATTAATTTCATATTACGTACATAGTTTTCCAAAGACTGATATAAGACTAGTGGGAGAAAAATATAGCAGCTCAGTTCAAAGGAACTGCAGAAATTCTTCGTCAATTTTCTTTTATTGTCAGTTTGTCACACAATGTCTTTTTATTGAGAAGATAGTTTTAAATAAAAGTTTATCAGTTTCTATAGTATTATATTAATACACAAAACAATACCTCAATGGTTTGGTTTATTAATTTTTAACCTAATTAATATAACATATTACTAATAGTACAAAAACTAACATTATCCTTTACATTTTTTGAACAAATTAATTTCCCGGCTATGAAATCCGACAAATATTACACTTCATTATTAAAAGGCGCTGCCCTGGAGGCAGAAAAAGTCGAGGGTTCGTCAAAGACATAAGCACCATAGACTTTACGCGCAACATGATTCTTCCACCCCTGTTACTGTTTCCTCTAGCTCATCATTAAGAAATGATGTAAGAAATGAAATAATTTGTCGAAAGTTGTTTATAGACATCCGATAGTATTTAAAAAAGTCTATATAGGCTCGCAATTTGGCTCTTTTTACATAATACTATCTTGTAATCTTAGGCCGCTTTCTGACTTGTCGGTGCAGGAGCGGTGCGGGATTTGTATGGTCTTTACCGAAACAATACCGCGTTGCTTTCACTGCTACTGATAACTCCTCACTTATCGGTATAAAATCCTGCAATACCGAGGGTGTCGTCTTCGAGTGATGATGATATTTCGGCATGCTGTTATATTTGTCGCCTACGTAAAAAAAGAAAACGTTATCGGCGTCACCCATATATCGAAAATAATATTAATTGTCGACTTTTTGTTGCAGCCCAAGAACTTTATCAAGACGACGAATTTTTTTTATTGATGAATAGATTATATATTGTTAAAAAAAACTTACGGATAACTTTTGAATTTGTTGACTGCAGTATTAACAAAGCAAAATACAAGGTTTAGAGAATGTTCAATTTCTAGTACTAAAACGACTTGAATATCTCGCTCCGCCATCCTGTTTGCACGACCGTGCGCGGTAAATGTCGAGCAGCCCCTGGACACGCATCTCAAGACGCGGCAGAACGAAATGATCTCTACCCGCTCCGCACATACCGCGCCAATTAGAAAAAGCACATTAAAATGTATGCTACCGAGAGCTTTCGATAGCGCTTATACCGAGCGAAACGAGTTCTAACCGCTCCCGCACCGATAAGTGAAAAAGCGGCCTTAGGGTGTTAAGAGGATGCACCCAGTAACGGTGGCAATATTATGTTTTCTTCTTGGCTTGATACAGCAACAACGCAATTGCAATATCGTTGACCAAATTCGCTAGTTGAATATCTGTACTCAATGGCTGGCATTGCCTTGTTATTCCGAACAGATAAAAACATATGTGTGTGATGTATGTACGGAATCCCGAATCGGTATTCCGAAACGGAATATCGAAACGGAATTCCGTATGTACGTAACCGGCCTTAAGTGCAAACATCCAACACGTCATGTTTTGTAACAAATCGCATAAAATAGTAATAACAATAACAAAAAATAATAAAATAAAAAGGCATAGGGAAGTAACGACCCTATCGCCCGCTGAAGTAACAGTTAAATGACAAAACTGCTACGTCGGTGCAGTCAGTCAGCGCTTTGACAAGAGGTGTGAGCGCCGGGCCTTGGCAGTACTGAGGGTGCAAAGGCCCGTTTGTGCTTACGGCCGTACAATGATACAATGAAACGGGGCTGGGCCTGGGCGTCTCCCGTTAATTGGCGCCCAAAAATGGATGATGGATTATAATAGACAACGTAAAGGGCGGCTGCCTCGAGGTCGCCGGGGCGCGCCTGAGCTAGCGCTGGCCGCGTCAGGATGCAGGCCATCAACCGAGCGCGAGGAGCTGCAAGATCACCTAGCAGCCCCCCGCATCCATCATCCCCACCAGATGGCTTGATGTCGACAGGGTCCTCTCGGTCTCGGCAAGCGGCATCCGCCGCTGGTGGAGTGCGCCGCATGCGTTGGACAAAAAATATGAACGCAAACGCATTGCGGGCGTAGAGGACGAAAGGGGAAGAAAAGGCAAAAAGAATAGCGTATCGGGCTCGGATGCATTGCTTTCACACAACATAGTTGTCACAGAACATAACCTGGCAGACCGAGTTCAGAACATCATGCGCTCGAAAATATTTGATGATGCCGAGCTCGAACGACTACGACGTGAGGCCATTCCCTCATCGAATGAATCGGCTATGGCTGGAGATGCGGCTTCTTACGTGACAGACCAGCATCCACACAGGAAGCCGCCATGGATCTTCCAGTTGTGGTTGATTCGGACGATGATGGAATGGTCTCCCACGAACTAGAGCAAATGAGGAGCATAATGGAAGAAGCGATTTTGGAAACGCGCAGCATGCCTCTCGAAAATCGACCGTGACTTCCTGAGTATGCGGGGAAGTCGCGGTCGAAATCGGGCTGTCGTGAGGGCTCTTAACCTAATGCTGGTGACCTATTTGGAAGCCAGCCAGGACCTTTGCGAGACGGATTCAATTCTTTTTGGCACCGCAGTGGCAGTTTTCCGTATTATTGGCGCCAAACTTCCCATGGCTGAACGCGCTACCAATCAAAGTAGCGACATCCCAGCCTGGAGAAAAAGAATTGAGTACCGTATCGCAAAGGCAAGGGCCCGTATCGGCAAACTGACAAGCTTCAGGTCGGGTAATAATAGACCAAAGGGTTGTGCGCGCCGTTAGAATGGCGTTTGCTAGGACAAATATCAGTTTGTACCAGCCGGATAATATGCAGAAACTAACGGAGCAAAGCAAAAAATCACTCAAATTTTCAGGGTTTCAGCTTCAGAAAGGAGGTACAAAAGTGACCAACCTTTTCTATATGGATGACCTCTGTTGTTCGCCTCCAGTCCCTCCTATCTTGTGAAATTGCTAAACATCACTTGTGATTTTAAAATTCTATTTAAAATCACAAGTGATGAATGGGACTGGGAATGGATAAGTTTGAGGGCATAGATTCATCTATGTTCGTCAACTTAAAGACCCTTTCCAAGACTGAAACATACCGATACCTGGGTATGTCATAGAACATCGGTATCGATGAGGCTAGTATGAAGCAGTCAGTTTGCGACGTGATTTATGCCCGCTTGACTAAAGTGCTTAACAGCCTTTTGTCTGGTGTGAATAAGACACACGCATATAACGGCTGGGCCATGCCTGTTCTCATGTGTACCTTTGGTAAACTCAGGTGGGCTCAGACTGAACTTAACGCCCTGGATAGAAAAGTCCGCACTACTATGACTATGACGTCCAGTAGAATACATCATTTGAGATCGTCAGTAATGAGGCTGTACTTGCCGCAAAAGCAAGGTGGGCATGGCTTTTTGAGCGCGTTCACTATGCGTAATCGCGAAGTGTGCAGCCTCCGTAATTACTTCCTAGCGAGATCGGATGATCCATTCTATATGGACGTCATTTCTTGCGATAAAGGACTTACCCCTCTATCCTTAGCCAACGGGCAATGGCAAGACCCAGCAGTACAGAGCATTTCCGACTGGGAGTCCGTATGGAAGGAGGAGGAGCTCCATGGGAGGTTCTACAAGGCTCTACATGAGCCTTTCGTAGACACAGTAGCCTCCCTCCACTGGCTACGCTTTGTTGACCTCTTCGGGGAAACCGAGGGTTTTGTCTGTGCATTACAGGATCAGGTTATTAAGACCAACAACTATCGGAAATACATCATAAAGGATGGCACCGTCGATATCTGTCGATCTTGTCGCAATGCCGGTGAGTCACTTAGGCATGTCATCTCCGGTTGTTCGGCGCTTTCTAACTCTGAGTACTTGCACAGGCACAACCTAGTAGCCAGAATTCTTCATCAGGAGCTCGCTCTGAAATACGGTGCAAATTGCCATACTACAAGTACTTGCCAGAAGCTGTGCTCGAAAATGAACGCGCTAGGCTCTACTGGGACCGGGCCATCATCACAGACAGGACTATTCCTGGGAATAAACCTGATATTGTGCTGATGGGCCGGGTTGAGTCAAGGATATTTTTGGTCGATATTACCATTCCGTATTACGAGAACCTCGTGAAAGCCGAAACAGATAAGCAAACAAAATACCTGGTCCTGGCTCACGAGGTGACTGAAATGTGGGATGGTCTGCCGACTGAAATGATGCCTGTAGTTGCTCCTGCAAACGGGCTAATCCCAGTCAGCCTTTCGGGTCATCTGAATCGACTGGGACTCCGTGTCGGATCGCTCCAGGCTCAAATGTAGAAGGCGGTGCTCCTCGCTACCGCCCGCATCGTCCGCCGGTTTCTTTCCCTTTACCCCTAGCCTTCGGCCGTTTGGTCCCCCTGCAGAGGGTCTCCATCTGGATGGGCTTTGATTTATTTCTGTATTATTTATTTATGTTAGTACAAGAAATATATATTTATCATTTCATTTTATATATTTATTCAGCCCAACTAGATGAGAATATGCTATTAATACCCCAAAATAATAATAAAAATTATATTTAGAGTTATGAGAAGCATATAAGTAGTACATAACAACTTTGCCCGTGGATCGCTGGTGCCTATGATGGGTAAGATATGCGTATTACAGGTCACCAGGTCTCCACCTCTACGACGAATGCTCTTTGTGTCTAAATATTAACACATAAAAATATATATAGGTTTGCTGGAAGAGAACTCTTATTAGGGTTAAGCTCGCCTTTGTACATTTATTTAAATATTTAATAATTGTTACCAACTTATTGTGTGTACAATAAAGAATAAAGAATAAAGAATAAAATTAAATTATTTCCACATTTGTCATACCCAATGAAATAACTGTTTATGGTTAAGAAAACTTAGAAAAGTGTGTGTTTGGGTGTATGTGTGTGTACGTGTGTGTATGTGTTTGTTACACGACAACCTCCAAAAGACTTTCTGTTTTTGCATAAGTTTGCTTAAGGAGCCAGTTGAGAATAATTTTTTGCACCTTTATCGATGTGAAAATGATAAGGTTTTATGCAATTTATTATATAAATAGGGGCTAGGAATAAGAAGAATCCGTGAGTAAATGTAGTTTTAACTTGAGTAGATGATGCAACTAGTTGGTTGCGTCGTGTCCATTCGGAGATATATTTGGTAGAGGCATGTTGTTTGAGAGTAGTGTTTAAAATGAATAATTGTCTGTCAGTTAGTACTTGGCAATATTCATGAAGTTGGTCTGTAGGAAACATACGCGGTTTAAAACAATATAATTTCAGAACAGCACTCTGTGTCCGTTCAAGTTGTATAAAATTACCTTTAGCCGCTTTTAACTGTGCTTGCGCATACATTTAGGCAGTGGCGGATTTACCAGCAAGCTTAGTAGGCTGGAGCCTAGGGCGGTATATTTTTGGGGCGGCAAATTTGAGGCTAAAGTTTTGTTAATGTCTTACACAAATTAAAAAGATTAAAATTTTAAAAGGAAAGCTGAAGAAATATTACTTTTTTGTTGCTTACTCTGCCCACTCTTTATATTTATTAGCAACTGCGGCTGTTGAATGTTTGACAGAAGCTGGTTGCTTCTTCCTGTTGCTTCGAAAATCTACTTTTTTTTGTAAGTTCAACAAAACGCTAGGAAAAAATTATGACTAAAATCAAGAGAGGAAAAACGCTGAAGAAAGTAGATCTGACACATTGATGAGAAGTCCGTAAGACTTTTGACTCAATCAAGGATGATATAGTAATATTGAAAAGCCTGTTACGGAAAGCGACAGGAATACTTTTGAATTCAGAAAAACTGAAAATGGCGGTAATGGAATGTTAAAGTGAATGTTCAAATTTGAGTTTCTAACGTAGATTCGATCTTTACGAATCTTTTCGCAAGTTTTTCGTAGCTAAACGAGAAGATTTTAAGAATTTCGAAGAAAATGCACGAATTAACTAGATTACTTTTAGATTTTCTTAAAACACTAAGGAAAATAACAATAGGTAAAATAACATACAGTAATAAAGTAGCTAAGCTAACACCTCTGACCCTTATCACACTATTTATCACTTTGATCACGATATTCACTGCCACTGAATTTAAGATTTTGATTTAACACATATGCTAGATGTTTCAGGTCGTCTAAGGCTAAGCCTTTCAGGTTAACTGCTCCTGTATCCGTCAGGTTCAGGTGATCCAGTCTTGGTAAGTTTATTACTGGGGCCACTCTATAGCCCAGTTCCTTAGCAAAGTATAAGTGGTGCAACAATTTATAATTATCTATGAAGGTCTCACAATCCTCACTAATTTTTATGATTTATGTGCCCAAAAGTGATTCTTTAGTTATGTCATCCTGGCATTTATTTGTTAATATTATTTTATGGCTGGCGTATATAATCCAATTTACAGGGCCGATAGACTGGATTTCGACATCCTCAAGATCAACGAGCCGAGGTTCGCATAGTGTGAGATTGTTTTGGAATTTCATCAGTTGTTCAGCACATGTGTTTCTAGGATAGGATACCATGTTGGAGCTCATACACAGGAATTCATCCGCCGCTATTTCGGTGCACGGCCGGGAGACCGGTAAGTATTGTGAACCTTTCACCAAAATGTAAGGATTCTTGGGAATTATTACAGACGTTCTGTTTCTAAGTGCATCGAATACAGGTAATGGGTATAATTTGTAATAATTGTAATGAAAATTATCAGTAAGTGGAACTTCCATCAAGTACGTAATCTGGTTTGCTTTCATGTAAGCTTTTACAACAATAGTTCTTTCAATCTTTACTAAATTCTCTACATTTACAGGGTACACTAGGTTATCGACTTTGGCAATATCATTAAGTATCACTAACAGTTCAGATGAATTTATAATTGATTGGTGTAATACTGAAATTTTACTAAAAGCTAAAGCAGTTTCTATTTCACTAAGTTTAAGATAAATACTACGAAAGTTACTAATAAACATATTGTTACGAGCTTGAGGTTCGTGACAATAAAAATTGCCGATAAAATTACCTAAATTAACACTTTAATTTACTTTACACAAATTAAAACTTAAAACGCTAATAATTAAACACACTAATTCACTTAATTCCGTTCCGAAGCTTCGCTCGTATCGCACTACTACGATCGCATCTTGCAGCGCCTATTTATATAAATTAGCAAAATATCCAGAATGTTCAAGTAAACACGCGCAAGGTACCGAGAGTTCGAGTTTTAAACTTCAAGAAGTTTAGTTCTTCGGTTCGAGACTAGATGGCGCTAGTGCCGCCGATTTGAGCGCGTAACAATATTATACATGCCTAAAATATATGTGTTATAAATTGAATTATTTTCTTTGGTAGCTATGTATTTTACTATTCGTTCAATTCTTTTTAAGCGTTCATCTAATATAAGTTCATTTTCTTGTAAAGTTTCTGTACTACTTGCCAAGCTATTCAGCATTTTAGAAACAACGGTGATTTTACTATCAACACTTAATTGATTGTTCTTTAATTTAGATATAACGGAATCGTATCTAAGAGCATCTTCGTGATCTAAATTGCCGGTGATTGCTTTAATGACTCACCCTAGGGGATCTATGAGACCTCTTTTAAATCTATTGGATGGTACAAGTTGCTTAAATTTTTCAATAGTTAAATCGCAAGAATAATCAGCTTGGGTTTTCATGGCTTGGAATTCATAAGTATAAGGTTTATTTATATCAACTAACCTACTAAAATCTTTGAACTTAATAATATTTAAATCTAAATTTTCCATTCCTAATAAGTTCACTTCTTTGACTATAAGCCACCTGCTTGTTTGCTTAAAAGCTTGGCCTTCTTTTACAGGAAGCAGGCCCGGGTTGCTGTCAATTTTTTGAAGTTGAAGACTGCGGGTCCAAAGTATACGAGCCATAGTCAGGATGGCCACGCACCACCTGTGGAGGTCGTTTGAAATTTTTAATAGGGACCTTTGTATCCCGTTCACCTATTTTAACGGTAACGATATTACGTTCTGCAGGACCTTGAATAACAGCTTTCCTGTACCTAGGTTTGTCCTTACTTTTCCTAATATTGATGTCCTTTACGTACGCTATTTGCCCTTCGTTGAGTACTACCTTTGTTTCTCCTCCTTTCCGTTCCCTAGCCTTTTCCTTTTGTTCAATCATTCGATCGAAAATGTACTTATATAAATATTTAGTGCGTTTTTGATGGTCTTTTAACAGCTGTTGGGTATAGGCCCTATCGAAATCGTTATCAAAAACCTTTCCAGAATCAGTGTGCCCAAAGCAGACTTCAAACGGAGTTAAACTGGTAGTTGAATGTATTGTGTGGTTATAAGCCATTATAGCTTAAGTCATAATAGAAGCTGCATCTGTAAATCTGCTCGTACTTAGCAATACGATATATTTCAATTATTGTCGAATGAAAACGTTCTATAATACCTGTGGAATTAGGATTATTGGGTGTTGTGATGTGAAGGTCTATTTTATACATATTTGCTCTCGCATTAGCTCATTGTTAAACTCTTTTCCAGGGTCGCAAGTTATCTTTTAGGTACGCCATAGAATGAAAAGTACTTTATAGGGGCTCGAACTACCTCCGGTGTGGATCTATTTGAGATTTCAAATGCTTGACCTAATTTACTAAAAGCATCGATTAAGGAAAGAAAATATTTATTTTCTATAGAAAAGAGATCTATGAAAACTTCCTGAAAAGGAGAATTCTGGGTCTGTGTTAATTGCAAAACCGGTTTAATTGGTTTTCTATCATATTTTGAAATTTTGCAGGTATGGCAATTATTAATTACAGCCGAAACTGTTTCCTGCATATTATCCCAAAATTAGTTCCTACGTATGCTTATCATGGTTTCCTTTATACCACGGTGACATGTTTTACCCTCGTGATGTTTTAGAATTATTTCCCTCTGTTCGGACTCGTCTTCTACGTATACGACACGTTCTGTACACTCGAAGACTTTTACAGTGCCTGGTAACGCCAGTTAACAATCTACTTTATCAACATTACATTACATATCGCATTGAGTTCGTCCTAAGTTATATCTACTTTATCAACATGACTAGTGCATATTTTTTGTTTCCTTCCTTCCTTCCCTTTCCTACCGCACGCGCTGCCGCCGAGGTGAAAAAGAGGATCTCGGCGCGCGTCATTATACTAAGTGATATTACGCCATCCGCAACGCACGGCCACCCGTCGCGTCTTATGTACATTAACCGCAAACCGCGCAGGACGAACATTGAGTTCTCCTGTTTATGATTAATATTCACCGCATCAGACATTGTGTCTTTGTAACTCATAAAAGTGTGAGACGCCCCCGTAAGGGCAAAGGTGGAGAGTGTGGGACTTCACGAGACTGTTCCGAGAGTGCGTGTGCGCCGAACCACGTGGCGAGCTCACTGCATAGCAGACACTCCAGGAGGAAGGCGCGGCAGCCCTCATCAGGTCAGTGCGTGCTATCCCACCTATTTATTTTCCCCTTTGCCGTATGCACCAAAATTACAGTCCACTAAATCTTTATCGAAGATACCTTAAGTTGCTGGCGTCTCCATTTTTAATGGTCACTTCTCGCTGGATTGACCTTGACTTTCCGCCCTTACTAGATCGTTATCGTAATAAGCGTTTATATAATTAATTATTTATATTTTTAATCCGACTTCGGATTAACCCCGCCCTTATTAGAACACTAGAATAGGTCCTAATAGGTGACATTCATAGTAATTTTAAAACTATATTCATAGAATGAATAAGCATATAATTATCTATATAAATTATTTGTTGTATGTTCACATCACGTCATCAACTTTTAACTACATCTATAGATTATACTGTTAAATTACATTTATTATTTGCACATATATTTAAGCACTATATTCGTTATAAATAACTTCATAATTATTATAAAAGTTAACAATTAAAGTTCATCGTTAACAAAACTAATATTTAATAATTCAACCGCGTAGCGAGGTCGCTTACAGACTACCCGCTTATAATTATATTATTTTTGCCGCATAACTTAAGTTGTAATGCCGCCTAAAAAACAAATAGCATCGAATAATAGCGATTCCTCGGATAATGAGGGCACACCTGATGCTGAGTTGGTTTTATTGTTAGCTAAACGAGATGCTTTATTTGAAATAGTGCAAAAAATATATGATATGTCCTCGGACATCCTCACAAACACTTCCACGATGGAGCGTTTTCTTGATGGAAGTTCTAATATTAATGCTTTACGTATTGAGTTTAAACAGGTCTTAGATAATTATAATTCACATTTATTAAAAATAAACCCTATTGCTAAACCTGATTATAACAGCCTCATTACGTTTGAGTCTCTTTGCGGTAGAATAAATAGGCTTTATTTACAATATTCGCAATCTAATTCACAAAGTACTAGTACACCATCTAAAGCCAGATTCACACTTCCGCCTATCGAACTTATGCCATTTTCGGGTGACATTCGCACATGGCCTTTATTTTATGCTAGCTTTAAATCAACCGTCCATGACAACACATCGCTTACCGACGCTGAAAAGTTATACTATTTGCTAGGTAAACTAACGGGCAAAGCCCTATCTGTATGCTCAGGTATAACTCCTTGCGCTGAAAATTATAAAATTTTATTGCAAGCACTCGTCGACAAATATGATGTTGGCGACGCGCCTATAAGAATATTTCAGTTTATTAAGTCAACCGACGACGAATAACTTTTCAAAGACTCATTGTCCAACAGAAATGTTCTGATAAGAAAATGCTTAGTTAAATCTTAAAGAAATGTCGAATTAATGATATGAAGGTCTTGGGTTCGACTCCCAGGCCGGACTAGTTTACTGTTTTCTAAGTAATATCTTTCAATAAATTCATATAGGGAATTTATGATATAAATTATGTTACCGGAATTGTTCCCCGGTTGAAATCGTCTTTCCAACGATGTAAATTCTAAGGAATATTAAAGTGAAGTTAGAGATCGGATTTGTTCCCCGGTCGAGATGATCACTCTGTGCACAAACAGAATTAACGGAAATTAATTGCATAAGTTTGATATGTTTGTACGAAAACAAATGCCTATTTGTTATGATTGATTAATGAGAACATTCACTTGTATTGTTATCTGATAAGAAACATGATAACTGATAAGAATCTTATCAGAGATAGTTTCCTACAGTTTGAAAATTGTGTAGAAGCACTTATTTATCTAATATTGTTAAAATTAAGTGTATTTCAGACTTTCATTTTTCTGATAGCCGAGAGCCGTGCAAAGTTAGTTGTTCAAATAGTGTGAGTTCACGGAAGCACGCTGGCCACGCCCTTAGGAGGCCGAATATGTAAAAATTTAAAATGTTTGTAATTTCAGCAATTTATGTAAAAATGACTTGTAAAACATTTCAGGTTGATTGTACGTGCTAAAAAGGTGAATTCTGTGTTATTTTTATGTGAAAATTCCTGTGTATAAGTGAAATAATGATAGTTTTGTATAAGAAATTTAAAAGTGTTTTAAATAGTGAAATAAATAGAGAAAATGTAAATTAAACTATTGTATTAGTTAACATATGTATAAATTCAAGTGGGAAACATTGTTTTAACTTTCTGTGTTAAATATTTAAGAAGTTTGGATTTTGGATTTGTGATTAAAATAGGCATGTTTTGTTTTATAAATTAAAGGATTTTTGTGATACGAAAAAATAATATATATCATGGTGTAGATATTGTTTTGTGCTATCTAAATAGATAACTTGTATTTATGTATGACTTATGTGAATAAAGAAATTAAGTGAAACGTGAGAGAGTAATAGTACAAATTCATGTAATTAAGTTGCGCAGGCACGCGAATGGCGCGGCTCACTTTCGCGTATAGCTCTGGGGGTAGCTTAGTGAACGGGTTTTATTGCAATTCGTTCGGGGAAAATAGTTCGGGAATCAAACCAGCAGTCAATAAGAAGAAGAAAGAAAAAGTGTAGGGAAGTGATAGGGAAAAGTGATTACTCTCTCACGGAACGGTTTGAAGATAATTGCTGTTTTATTCCCAAGTGATTCATCCCTAAAAGTTATACAGTCCACATCGAAGAATTAAGGCGTCGGGACCGGGACGACTTCGGAAGACCCGTAATCCCCGTCTGAACCTACTTGCTGAAAAAGAACGAGGTTATCGCCCTAGTGTGTTACTCCGTTGCGGAGATCACATACGTTGTTCCCGAACCCAACGTAGGCATTATAGGAGGCCGGATCGAGAGAAGCCTCGATTCCTCCCTTCTGTTTCTTAATCGAAAGTCGAGTTCCGCTTGGTTCTTTTTCAATTGGTCCTTGCGAGCCGAATTCTTTTTCAATTGGTCCTTCGAGCCGGATTAAAAGGACCACCCGAACCCCGCCAGCTGGATCAAGGAACCAGCTGTGGACTGCTGGTTGTGGAAAAGAAGACCTTCGGAGCCGAGTGAAGATCAGCAACCGAAGGAAGCCGGAGGTTTGAGCTGAAGCAATAGGACCAAAGGCCAGAAGACCAGGACGTCAGCGCTGAAGGACTGGACCTGGAACTACCGGAAGAAAGAAAACCGGGATTGCGGCCTGGGGCGTGTGCTCGCATGGGGCACGTATCGCAGCCGGGCGCAGGTGTCTTGTGAAGGCACTCATCGTGGCCAAGCAGGGCTTGGCATTTTTCCTGTCGGACGACCGTGTCTGGCATTTTCCTGTCGGGCAAGCGTGCTCGGCATTTCCTGTCGGACGACCGTGTCCGGCATTTTCCTGTCAGGTCATCACAGGGTGCAGGAAGAAGCATCCACCGCTGCTGCTGCCAGGCGAGGGTGCGAGTGGGCACCTGACTGCATCGCGGCCGGAGGAGGGCGCTCGGACGAGGCGTCACCGGCAACTGGGCGGCGAGCACAGCATACATCCCGACCACCTAACGGTGCCAAACGGTTGGGCTCTGGCACAACACCTTCGGGTGGAGCAGTTCTCTCGAGCGAGACTGCGCTTGCACTACCGCTCGACTGTTTCGTCATATTCTTTGGCGGGACAGTTCCTAAACCTTTCCTCCATTCCATTCCTGCACGACTCCATCCCTGGACGGCTCACCTCGGTAGGCCCCGTCCAGGATTGATAGGGCTGATAGGGCTGTTAGGGTGGTAGTAGGGTTGTAGGGTTGGGAGATAAGGGGGGGGAGGGGTAGTGGTGTTAGGTTGGGGTGTAGAAGGGTTGTAGGAAAGGGGTTGTAGGGACCGTAGGGACAGTTAGGGACCGTAGGCCAACAATCACCTTCCTGCAAGATGAAGAAGGCACAAGACCAGACAGGGAGAAGCGAAGGGAGCAGGACAAGGACAGGGCTCTCAAGAAAAGCTAAAGAAGCGGAACCATCTGGAGCGACCACAGCTACTGCGTCAAATGGAGCAACTCCTTCAAGTGGAGCCACCACCGACACGTCCACATGCACGTGGGACACAGGGACGTCCGTGGCAACGACAAGCAACAGGACGGACACCAGTGGTACGCAGGCCAGCACCGCACAACAATCCGTTATATCCAGGAGTGAAACGGTGGTCGAAAAAGTAGGTCAAAGGACCGAAGAAGCGGCATCGCCAAGGACAGTAATCGGGCACACTAGTGATAAAGGGTCACAGAGAGGTAGTAGTTCATCGCGATCGGCGAGGCTGAAAGCCGAATTAGAGGCGCGGATTAAATTCGAACGCTCAGAGCTCGAACGAGCACAGGCAGCTGCTGCCTTAGCCAAGTCTCAATTGGAGTTGGCACGACTCAACCGAGAAGAGGAAATCGACTCGAGTGAGGATGATGAAGAGCGGAATACTCAGGTGGAACCTTTCGTAAGGAGTTGGGTTCAGCAGACCATAATGAGCGCGCCGGTTAGTGTGGCACAACCCGATATTACTGATAAGGAAGCGTGTAAAGGATCACGCCGCAAAGGGGCGGAGATCGAGCGCAACCAAGGAAATGCACAGAAAACACACGCGAGTGAGGTGTCAGAATTGACCGAAGCGATTGTGAGTGCAATAAAAATAGCGGGTAAAGATAAGTCTTCCCAGCTTCATTTCCTCCAGGAATTACCGGTGTTCGATGGAGACCCGGGTGAATGGATAATTTTCAAAACGGTGTTTGAAGACACGAGAAGCCAATTTTCAGGGGTGCAAAATGTCGCACGCCTTAGGAGGGCATTAAAGGGCACCGCTAAGGAAGCGGTTAAGTCGTTGTTGTTTACTTTGTGTGAACCTGAAGAAATAATGAACGCTCTCGAAAGAAGATTCGGTAGGGTTGAGATGCTCATTCTAGCCGAAATCGAGAATGTAAAGCGTATGCCAAGATTGGCAGAAGATTGCCGGAATATAGGATCTTTTGCAAGTCGTATTACGAACGTGGTTGCCACGATACAAGCGTTGAATCAACCACAGTATTTGTACTCACCGGAGTTAGTGAGCCGCATAGTGGAGAAACTCGGAACTATGATTAAATTTAAATGGTTTGAATATCGAGCTCAGTATCCTTTGGAGCCAGAGTTACAGAAGATGGCCAAGTTTTTAAATTTATTAAGTGAACAATTTGGAGCGTCCTTAAACAATGAAAATGCGCCTGAAAAAAGGAACCGTCCTGAATTCAGGAAGCAAACTGTACACACTTCAAAGGGAGGTGTACGCAACTGTGCCGTGAGCGAGCGCTATATGCGCCGAAGTAATTCGAGCGAGCGTCTAGAACGCCGAAATAGTAAAGGGCACAACCGACAAGTGGTTATGACAACCCAGGATAAGCCTGCAAGTCGGGTAACACATAAGTGTGTTATATGCAACAAGGAGCACTCTATAGTGAGTTGTTACAAGTTTAAGGACATGAATATTCGCGAGAAATGGGAAGCGGTCAAAAAAGCGAAAGTATGTTTCCAATGTTTGTCACCTAACCATAGGAGGTTAGAGTGCAAAGCGAAAAAATGTGGTGTAGAGGGATGTAGAATGTCACATCATCGAATGCTACACCGATACCCCAATGAAAAAACCTCGCCACAAGGGGACGAGGGGGGTAAAGATGCTCAGATTACAACTGTTAGTACAGTGAATGCACTGGCATGTGCATACTTAAAGATTATACCGGTCGAGTTGTATGGACCTAGAGGAAAGGTCAAGACAACAGCTCTTCTGGATGAGGGATCGACCATGACACTCATAGAGGAGTGGATGGCTCAGAAATTAGCGCCTCGCGGACGTAAAGAGGGATTACGTATCGAAGCCGTGGGAGGTAAGCGAATTAACGACGACAGTTCGTATCGCTTAAACGTTAAGATAAAAGGCATTTACTCGAGCGACTTAGAAGAGATAAGTGTACAAACAATTAAGTCACTTAACCTTTCTCCTCAGTCGGTAAGCCGAGAATTATTGCAACGGTGTTCTCATTTGACACCGATTAAGGATGAGTTGATGTTTGAGAGGTCCAAACCTACCATATTAATTGGTCAGGACAATTGGCATCTCATAGTTACTCGTGAATTAATTTCAGGAGGTAAGAACCTACCTGTAGCATCGCTCACCAAACTTGGATGGGTTTTACATGGTCACATATCGGGTGGTATTAAACCGATCAAGATCGTTAACCACATTTCCACCAAGAAGGAGGAAGATATGGATAAATTGATCAAGGATTATTTTAGTTTGGAATCTCTGGGAGTGTCGGCTAGAAAGCCCGCGAACGACCCAGAAGAACGAGCCTTAAGTATTTTGAACAAAACGGTACGTCGTATACCTAATAATAGGTACGAGACTGCTTTGTTATGGCGCACAGACAATGAGTGCATGCCGTCGAATAGAGCGCAGGTTGAAAGTCGCCTGTTGAATATTAAAAAAAAGCTCGACAAAAATAGCGAGTTGAAAAAGGAATATGAGAAGCAAATTGAAAATCTCATCGTTAATGGTTACGCAGAGAAAGCGAACCATATTCCCATTTCCCCACGTACGTGGTACCTTCCTCACTTCGCAGTGACTCACCCACAAAAAAGGAAAATAAGGATAGTTTTCGACGCCGCCGCAAAGACGGGCGGACGTTGTCTCAATGATGCATTGTTAACCGGACCGGACTTATTGAAGTCGTTGTTCGGAGTTCTGCTACGATTCAGAGAAGGAAGCGTGGCAGTAATGGCAGACATTAAAGAAATGTTCCTGCTAGTGAAAATCCGGGATGAAGACAGGGATAGCCTTCGATTCTTATGGCGGCACAATCGTGACGCGCCACCGGAAGAGTATAGAATGACGTCACTCATATTTGGAGCGGCATCATCACCATGCATCGCTATATATGTAAAGAATAGGAATGCGCAGGACAACGCACATATCTATCCAGAAGCAGCTTCCGCTACGGAAAGCAATTTTTATATGGATGACTATCTACAGGCATTTCCCGACGTGACGACGGCCGAAAGGATAGTAAACGATATGTATGAATTACATAAACATGCTTCTTTCCAACTGAGGGGATGGGCTAGCAACCGACCCGAAGTTTTAAGTAAAATGGAAAATAAATATAAGAGCGACAGTGCTTCGCTGGGAGATAAAGAGCACACAGAGCGCACGTTAGGTTTGATTTGGAATATCAAACGGGAGTAGTTACGTTGTACCAGTTCTGGCGCACTGAGTCAGAAGTGGTACAAGTACGACGTTCGTCGACTCACGATGCTAGAAAAAGAAAGGTTTTGGCATGCTCTGATCACGAATCTGCGGTCCATTTTTGCGTAGGATGCACGGTTCCGGAGATGTGCAGATCAATTAACTCTCCTCCACCGTCATTAGCGCTCCATTGTTCTTATCTACTTATCTATTGTTCGTTCAATACCGTCATTATCTATTCTTCCTCAGCGTGGTGCTATTCTATTAAACTCCTTTGTTTCTACATATACACTAATCTGAATCATCAATAAAACACATTACCTAATTTTGTTAAAATTTTTATTTATAAAATACAAAATCTTATTACTTATTATCTATAAAATAGGAGCGAAACATCTCATCCACTAACATATCGTTGTACAATGTGTTCCCTGTAAATATATTCATAAACCTATGCATTGAACATCCCTGAAACTTATATAGCAAATACATTAAGCAATATTCGCCACAAACTGAAGTCCACTCATTCTGAATCCTATCAACATTCCAGTTCCATCTATTACAATTCCTTTTTAAAAACTCTAGATGATATCATACAGGTGCTCGTCTGTATGAATCAAAATATTGAACGACGTCATTCGTATCGATATATAAAACCCAAATTGCATATTACCTAGTCAGGTCATAAATTCTATCACATGTTTAATATAAAATAATTGAAACAAGTTTATTCATTATGTAACCATTTATATACCAAAATGAACTTAACAAAACATAGATTCTTATGACACTATAGTTTATTCAAAATGACCTCCGTGATTTTATGACCTACTCAGGTCATAAATTCTATCACATGCTTAATATAAAATAATTGAAACAAGTTTATTCATTATGTAGCCATTTATATACCAAAATGAATTTAACAAAACGTAGATTCTTATGACACTATAATTTATTCAAAATGACCTCCGTGATTTTGAATACAGGCCTTCAATCTGCGCGGCCAGTCGTCTATCGCACCACGAACGAGGTCCAAGTCAATATCGGCGGCTGCCTTAATTAAGGATGTCTTGAGTGACTCGAAATTGGGATGAGGCTTTGAGCACGCCTTTTTCTCCAAGTGTTGCCATATCTTGTAATCTAACGGATTCAAATCTGGACTGGAGTAGGGCCAGTCTTCGTGTCGGATTAAGTCGATTTCACACGCCGCCAGCCAGTCTTGTGTGCTCTTCGCTTTATGAGCTGACGCCGAATCTTGTTGGAATACCCAGTGCCTGTTATTGAACATGGTATGAGAAACAGGTTACACAAGGTTCATCAGGACTGTATTTTGATACACAACTGCATTCGTTTTTAAACCTTTCTCATAAAAATGTACCTCTGTTAAGCTCCAATAAGAAACTCCCAACCATACCATGAGCGAGGATGGAAAATGACCTCGTTGGACACGCGGAATACGGTTGCTCGCTTCTTCACTACTGTGTGCGTACACCTTATCATTTTGTTTGTTGTAGCTCTCTTCTACGGTAAAAACTTTTTCATCCGAAAAAAGAATTTCCTGATATTTTTTTCCCGCGTACCGCTTCAACAAAGCGCAGCATCTCCTCAGTCTCAGATCCATTAGACGAGCATTCAAACGGTGTCCCGTTTTTCTTCGATATGCCCGAAGCCCTAAGTCTTCATTTAACACCCTTTTACGCCTTATCATTTTGTTTGTTGTAGCTCTCTTCTACGGTAAAAATTTTTTCATCCGAAAAAAGAATTTCCCGATATTTTTCCTGCGTACCGCTTCAACAAAGCGCGACATCTCTTCAGTCTCAGGTCCATTAGACGAGCATTCAAACGATGTCCTGTTTTTCTTCGATATGTCCGAAGCCCTAAGTCTTCATTTAACACCCTTTTCACCGTGGTTCTGCTTAACCCCATCTGAAGGGCCAACAGTTTCTACTTACGTTTGGGATTTCTTTGAATTCGCGCCTTCACAGCTTTTATCACTGCTGGAGTCCTAACAGACCGAGGGCGACCACTTCTTGACCTGTTATCTACACTAGAGTCTTCATTGTATCGTTTGATGGTACGATAAACGAATCTTTTGGTTATATTCAAATTTTTCAGTATGTCAAAAATTTGAATTGGCGCGGAACCGCAACGATGCAACGCAATAACTGCAACACGGTCTTCTTTAAACGTCCACTCCATATTTAAAAATGAGTAAAATTCTAAAAAGTATACAGTTTTATTTTCATAAACAATTCGAAATTCGAATTCAATAAACTTTTTTGTGGCCAGCATTCTAAAAGAAGAGTTTTTACTGTGTGACAATACTTATGACCTGACTAGGTATATACGTTGGTACGTGGGTGTATATGGGTAGTCTATTAGCAGCATAAACATTATTTTCTAGACTGGGGTGAACTTTTTCAGATGTTGTTGTACATCTAGTGTATCCATGATATTACTGCTATTAGTAGATTATTACAGTACAATCTACTCAATGACAAACATAGGAATGATCAATTATAGTGATTTCTAAATATTAAATTGCATTATTTTGTATTATTTTTGTACGTATTTGAGTCATCGATACACTGAACAGGACGACACAAAGTAACGCTGAGATAAACAACAGAATGCTAGATAAGCTTGTTGACGCATAAAGTTATTATCAATTCCACTGTAGAAATTCTTTAGATTAGAATTATTACTTACTGGTACTATATAAGACCAAGCAACTGCAGTCATGGAGTTAGTGTATGGTCGTTTAACCGCAGTGGATCTATCAATACTATATTTGTGTTACTTCAACGCATCAAAGGCCATAGATGTAAGTGTTTATTCTATTGCCAAACTTACTTTTCTTTCTGTTATTTTCTTACGTGTGTATGATTTAGTGTTAACAAATTATATTTAAATATTGTGTGTGTGTGTGTGTGTATATGATTAAGCCGTGGTAGCTCAGATGGTTAGCGCAAGCTGTAAATTTCACAGTACGCGACCCGGGTTCGATCCCCGCCGGCACCAATTAAATTGTTAATTGCAATTTTAAGTGTTTATACTATTGACACACTTAATTTTCTTTCTGTTATTTTCTTACGTGTGTATGATTTAGTGTTAACAAATTATATTTAAATATTGTGTGTGTATATGATTAAGCCGTGGTAGCTCAGATGGTTAGCGCAAGCTGTAAATTTCACAGTACGCGACCCGGGTTCGACCCCCGCCGGCACCACTTAAATTGTTAATTGCAATTTTAAGTGCTGATTTACCACGTGCTCGGCGGTGAAGGAAAACATCGTGAGGAAACCTGCATGTCTGAGAAAATTTCGAAGGCATGTGAAGTTCGCCAACACGCATTGAGACCGCGCCGCGGACATTTCCTAGCCATAAATACAAAGACAATAGCAGAAAGTAAAAAGTTAAAAAATACTTTTTTAACAATGACAGTCATTAGTTGATCATTAGTGAATGTGATTCTGTTTTCTTAAATTACAGGAAGAAAAGAGCAGAAGGAAGAAATGGGATGATGGGAAGTAATGAAGAATGAATTGTTATGTGAAGTTAGTTGGAACAAACATATTTTAGTCACGTGTAAATACTTTTAACATTTTGGTTCAAAATGACACAAAATCTAAAAAATATTAGTAGTAAGTAATAACCACTTGTAAAAAACCCACACGTCGTCACAAGAACAATGTAAAATTTTGTGATTATTATTTTGCAAATATATGATTATTACACACATAACGTTTGTTTAAATTTATGACATTTACCAAATCATTGTATTTTGGACATTTGTATTCTTCAATATTAAAAATTGTTTTTCTGTTGAACCACCTTTGTATTATATAGTATACTATAACTAATGTTTTTGAAAAATCAAACAAAATTTATGATTAATTTAAAATTTTATTTTCAAGTAATAACCACTTGTAAAAAACCCACACTTCGTCACAAGAACAATGTAAAATTTTGTGATTATTTTTTGCAAATATATGATTATTACACACATAACGTTTGTTTAAATTTATGACATTTACCAAATCATTGTATTTTGGACATTTTTATTCTTCAATATTAAAAATTGTTTTTCTGTTGAACCACCTTTGTATTATATAGTATACTATAACTAATGTTTTTGAAAAATCAAACAAAATTTATGATTAATTTAAAATTTTATTTTCAAGTAATAACCATTGTAAAAAACCCACACTTCGTCACAAGAACAATGTAAAATTTTGTGATTATGTTTTGCAAATATATGATTATTACACACATAACGTTTGTTTAAATTTATGACATTTACCAAATCATTGTATTTTGGACATTTGTATTCTTCAATATTAAAAATTCTATCATTCGTCGTCAACATTTTTAAAAATTGTTTTTCTGTTGAACCACCTTTGTATGCGATAACTTCGTCTTTGCACAAATTTCTAATATAGCAATTTAATATGGGAATGATGTTCTCTTGTTTGTAGGCACATTTTAATTCTTCGGTCACATCAAAATATGGAATGCCGTGCACGTGTATTTCACAATAACGAACAGTTTTTTTGTCTTTTGGCGACAAATAATTGAAAGGATATTGGCCGAAACAAATAATGATCGATAAACGAATAATTTTTATTAGATAGTTTTACGTCTAGAATAGCCATTTCTCTACATTGAAAATGTTTATGAGGATATGTAATGTAAAATCCGTCCATGTCGATGATGCATCTAATATTTTTTAGATTTTGTGTCATTTTGAACCAAAATATTAAAAGTATTTACACGTGACTAAAATATGTTTGTTCCAACAAACTTCACATAACAATTCATTCTTCATTACTTCCCATCATCCCATTTCTTCCTTCTGCTCTTTTCTTCCTGTAATTTAAGAAAACAGAATCACATTCACTAATGATCAACTAATGACTGTCATTGTTAAAAAAGTATTTTTTAACTTTTTACTTTCTGCTATTGTCTTTGTATTTATGGCTAGGAAATGTCCGCGGCGCGGTCTCAATTCGTGTTGGCGAACTTCACATGCCTTCGAAATTTTCTCAGACATGCAGGTTTCCTCACGATGTTTTCCTTCACCGCCGAGCACGTGGTAAATCAGCACTTAAAATTGCAATTAACAATTTAAGTGGTGCCGGCGGGGGTCGAACCCGGGTCGCGTACTGTGAAATTTACAGCTTGCGCTAACCATCTGAGCTACCACGGCTTAATCATATACACACACAATATTTAAATATAATTTGTTAACACTAAATCATACACACGTAAGAAAATAACAGAAAGAAAAGTAAGTGTGTCAATAGAATAAACACTTAAAATTGCAATTAACAATTTAATTGGTGTCGGCGGGGATCGAACCCGGGTTGCGTACTGTGAAATTTACAGCTTGCGCTAACCATCTGAGCTACCACGGCTTAATCATATACACACACACAATATTTAAATATAATTTGTTAACACTAAATCATACACACACATTATATACACATTTTATATACACATTTTATATTAAGCATGTGATAGAATTTATGACCTGAGTAGGTCATAAAATCACGGAGGTCA
This sequence comes from Parnassius smintheus behrii, assembly GCA_036936625.1. NCBI lineage: Eukaryota > Metazoa > Arthropoda > Insecta > Lepidoptera > Papilionidae > Parnassius > Parnassius smintheus. Next base: position 33,117,011 of record JAUPFT010000005.1, on the reverse strand, counting down.
TTTTGAATAAACTATAGTGTCATAAGAATCTATGTTTTGTTAAGTTCATTTTGGTATATAAATGGTTACATAATGAATAAACTTGTTTCAATTATTTTATATTAAACATGTGATAGAATTTATGACCTGACTAGGTAATATGCAATTTGGGTTTTATATATCGATACGAATGACGTCGTTCAATATTTTGATTCATACAGACGAGCACCTGTATGATATCATCTAGAGTTTTTAAAAAGGAATTGTAATAGATGGAACTGGAATGTTGATAGGATTCAGAATGAGTGGACTTCAGTTTGTGGCGAATATTGCTTAATGTATTTGCTATATAAGTTTCAGGGATGTTCAATGCATAGGTTTATGAATATATTTACAGGGAACACATTGTACAACGATATGTTAGTGGATGAGATGTTTCGCTCCTATTTTATAGATAATAAGTAATAAGATTTTGTATTTTATAAATAAAAATTTTAACAAAATTAGGTAATGTGTTTTATTGATGATTCAGATTAGTGTATATGTAGAAACAAAGGAGTTTAATAGAATAGCACCACGCTGAGGAAGAATAGATAATGACGGTATTGAACGAACAATAGATAAGTAGATAAGAACAATGGAGCGCTAATGACGGTGGAGGAGAGTTAATTGATCTGCACATCTCCGGAACCGTGCATCCTACGCAAAAATGGACCGCAGATTCGTGATCAGAGCATGCCAAAACCTTTCTTTTTCTAGCATCGTGAGTCGACGAACGTCGTACTTGTACCACTTCTGACTCAGTGCGCCAGAACTGGTACAACGTAACTACTAACGGGATATAATAAGTTTCTCCACAAGTCTTCGTAACACACCGGAAGAGGTGATGGAAGGTTTACGACCGCCTACGAAGAGGGAGATAACCAGCGCTGTGATGTCAGTCTTCGATCCTTTGGGACTCGCATCACCCATAACGATTCAAGGGAAGTCGCTGATCCAGCAAGTATGGAGGACAGGCATCTCTTGGGATGAAGAAGTTTCACACGAATTACACGTGTTATTTTGTAAATGGATATCGGAAGTGAAGAAATTAGGTCATTTAGAGGTACCTAGACCCGTTGCTGAAGGCGTCGGCAAGGGAGAGTTACACACTTTCACGGATGCTAGTGAAGAAGCATACGCTGCCGCGGTGTATTACGTCACCACGGACGAGCTAGGAATAAGGCGGATTACGCTGATCGCCGCAAAGGCAAGAGTAGCGCCATTGAAACCAATTTCGATTCCAAGGCTTGAATTGCAAGCAGCTCTTATGGGCAGCAGGCTGGCTGCCTCGGTTAGTGAAGAGAGCAAGTACGAGATGTCCGAGAGAGTATTTTGGACAGACTCACGTACAGTGTTAGCGTGGATTAAGTCAGATCCTCGCGCCTTTAAACCATTCGTTGCTCATCGATTGGCTGAGATCGAAGATCACAGTAAACCATGTGAATGGCGATGGGTACCAACGTCACAAAATGTGGCAGACGACGCCACTAGAAATTTTCCTTTCACCTTTGATGTAAGTCATCGCTGGTTTCAAGGACCTGAATTCCTCAGGAAGAGTCCTGATTTATGGCCCAAACAAGTGGACACCATAAAAAGCTTAGAAACAGGTGAAGAAAAATCGCCAAAGGGCGTAAATGCGTTAAGAAAGCAAGAACCGTTAAGTCTACCCGACTACGGACGATTTAGCAGCTTTAAGAAATTCCTTGGGGCAACTACACGCACCTTACAAGCGGTAGAAAAATTCAAGAGTTTAAGAAAGTCGGTTAAAGGACCCGACGACGCAGCCGAAAAGTCGGTTATGTGTTCCAACAAAGTTTTAGCAAAGTCGGTTAAAGGACCCGATGGCGCGTTGGACATAGCGCTCTTGAAAAAAGCGGAATTATTAATTTGGAAGTTCGTTCAAGACGAGTGTTTTTATTCGGAAATAAAATGCTTGAAAGCAGGCAAAAGTGTTGAAAGAAGTTCACGCTTAAGTAAATTATCTATGGAAATAGGAGAAGATAACTAACTCCGTTTAAATGGACGTTTACCTTTCAAGTCTAATTTGACCGAGGAAAGTAGAAAACCTGTCATATTGGACGGTAAACATGAAATCGTTAAAATGATGATTAGAGAAGTTCATCATCATTTTGGACATGCCAATCACCAGACGGTGATGAATGAGGTGAACCAGAAATTTTATGTCTTGAACTTACGTAATGTAGTACGAAGTGTGTCACATCATTGTCAGTGGTGCAGGACATACAGATCAAAACCGCAGAACGTGCCACAAGGAAATATTCCTCTGGAGAGAATAGCTCATCATGAACCACCCTTTACATGCTCAGCTGTGGATTATTTCGGTCCTATGAGTGTGACTATAGGAAGGCGACACGAAAAACGTTGGGGTGTTTTATTCACGTGTCTGACTACCAGAGCAGTACATCTGGAATTAGCAGCCTCATTGACACCAGCGTCAATGATAATGGCGTTGAGGCGATTTATCGCCAGAAGAGGAAAACCAGCCGTTATATACAGTGATAACGGGACAAATTTCAAAGCTGCGAATAAGGAATTATTGAAAGCATGCGAAGAATGCCATGAGGGCATGAAAAATGAGTCATTTAAGAAATATATTAAATGGAAATTTATACCTCCGGGAGCACCGCACATGGGTGGCGCCTGGGAGAGGTTAGTAAGATCGATTAAAATTGCGTTGACCGCTACGCTCAGAGAAAGGAGCCCACGAGAGGAAATTCTACATACGTTGCTTTTAGAAGCAGAGCACACAGTAAATTCCAGGCCTCTGGTAACATTCAGTATGGATAGTCCTGAAGAGGGTTTGACACCCAATCATTTTCTTCTAGGACGCTCATGTGGTGATCGACCACCTGGATTATTTCTAGAGCAGCATCTGACGGGTCAACTCAATTGGAAAGCTGCACAGAGGTTAGCCGACCATTTTTGGACAAGGTGGCTGAAGGAATACATGCCTACCTTAATACCGCGAACAGGTAATAACGGAAAGTTCATGGAACCTAAAGAAGGCGATATTGTTTTGATAATAGATCACTCGTTGCCACGAAATACGTGGCCGAAAGGCAAAATTAGTAGAACGTTACCGGGACCAGACGGTCACACCAGAGTGGTTGACGTCATTACTAGCACAGGTATCTTGAGGAGACCTACATCCAGAATAATAGTCCTGGTACCCGCGACGCCTCCCAAATGATGGTGCTAACGCACGGGGGGGAGATTGTTGGCGACGCGCCTATAAGAATATTTCAGTTTATTAAGTCAACCGACGACGAATAACTTTTCAAAGACTCATTGTCCAACAGAAATGTTCTGATAAGAAAATGCTTAGTTAAATCTTAAAGAAATGTCGAATTAATGATATGAAGGTCTTGGGTTCGACTCCCAGGCCGGACTAGTTTACTGTTTTCTAAGTAATATCTTTCAATAAATTCATATAGGGAATTTATGATATAAATTATGTTACCGGAATTGTTCCCCGGTTGAAATCGTCTTTCCAACGATGTAAATTCTAAGGAATATTAAAGTGAAGTTAGAGATCGGATTTGTTCCCCGGTCGAGATGATCACTCTGTGCACAAACAGAATTAACGGAAATTAATTGCATAAGTTTGATATGTTTGTACGAAAACAAATGCCTATTTGTTATGATTGATTAATGAGAACATTCACTTGTATTGTTATCTGATAAGAAACATGATAACTGATAAGAATCTTATCAGAGATAGTTTCCTACAGTTTGAAAATTGTGTAGAAGCACTTATTTATCTAATATTGTTAAAATTAAGTGTATTTCAGACTTTCATTTTTCTGATAGCCGAGAGCCGTGCAAAGTTAGTTGTTCAAATAGTGTGAGTTCACGGAAGCACGCTGGCCACGCCCTTAGGAGGCCGAATATGTAAAAATTTAAAATGTTTGTAATTTCAGCAATTTATGTAAAAATGACTTGTAAAACATTTCAGGTTGATTGTACGTGCTAAAAAGGTGAATTCTGTGTTATTTTTATGTGAAAATTCCTGTGTATAAGTGAAATAATGATAGTTTTGTATAAGAAATTTAAAAGTGTTTTAAATAGTGAAATAAATAGAGAAAATGTAAATTAAACTATTGTATTAGTTAACATATGTATAAATTCAAGTGGGAAACATTGTTTTAACTTTCTGTGTTAAATATTTAAGAAGTTTGGATTTTGGATTTGTGATTAAAATAGGCATGTTTTGTTTTATAAATTAAAGGATTTTTGTGATACGAAAAAATAATATATATCATGGTGTAGATATTGTTTTGTGCTATCTAAATAGATAACTTGTATTTATGTATGACTTATGTGAATAAAGAAATTAAGTGAAACGTGAGAGAGTAATAGTACAAATTCATGTAATTAAGTTGCGCAGGCACGCGAATGGCGCGGCTCACTTTCGCGTATAGCTCTGGGGGTAGCTTAGTGAACGGGTTTTATTGCAATTCGTTCGGGGAAAATAGTTCGGGAATCAAACCAGCAGTCAATAAGAAGAAGAAAGAAAAAGTGTAGGGAAGTGATAGGGAAAAGTGATTACTCTCTCACGGAACGGTTTGAAGATAATTGCTGTTTTATTCCCAAGTGATTCATCCCTAAAAGTTATACAGTCCACATCGAAGAATTAAGGCGTCGGGACCGGGACGACTTCGGAAGACCCGTAATCCCCGTCTGAACCTACTTGCTGAAAAAGAACGAGGTTATCGCCCTAGTGTGTTACTCCGTTGCGGAGATCACATACGTTGTTCCCGAACCCAACGTAGGCATTATAGGAGGCCGGATCGAGAGAAGCCTCGATTCTTCCCTTCTGTTTCTTAATCGAAAGTCGAGTTCCGCTTGGTTCTTTTCAATTGGTCCTTGCGAGCCGAATTCTTTTTCATATGAAGACCGGCGTGTGCTAGCATCTACATATATTAATCAGATGTTCGAATTTAAGCCATTGCAATCGGCCACCGCAAATAATTTTGATTTATTTACTGATAACTTTATAAGTGCAGTGCGCGCTTTACAAAACTTAAAGTTAGATAATCTCGCGGACTTAATTGTTCTTCATATCGCGCTTAAGAAGCTGGACCCGGATACCATTCGCTCTTTCGAATATAGTCATAACTCGATGGTACCTACCTTTGATGATTTAGTAAATTTTATTAAGACCCGCTCCAAAGTTTTGCAACGCACCGATTCTAGTACAAATTCTAATAGCGCACCAAACAATCGACGAGGTAACGGTAATAATCGTCGCTGTAATAATACTTCGTCGCCGAAGTATCAGGCGTACGTAAGCACGACTACTAGTTGCTCAAAGTGTCTGTGCGATAATATTGTGCATCAACACCTATTTAAGTGTGCAGACTTTAATAAAATGACGCCGCAGGAACGATTTAAATGCGTAAAGAGTAACAATGCATGTGTGAATTGTCTCAGTTTAAGTCATCGAGTGTCTAGTTGCTCTTCAAATTATAGTTGTCGAGTTTGTAAATTTAAACATCACACATTGTTGCACTTCCACCGCAGAAGCGATAATGCTTCCCCTGCGCTGGCACGTTCTCCACCGCTTCAGCCAGTTACACTGAAGTCTACAACCCCCGCGCCCGCACACTCGCCACCCCTCACCGCAGGTGCGCGTTCAGACGTCGCGCTGTGTACTTCGTTCAAGAATGTTTCTCAACATTCACCGCCTCCCGCGCGCGCAAGTCGTTCGCAGAGAACTGTTTTATTATCAACCGCTCAAGTATTTGCTTACGATGCTAAGGGAGAGAAACAAATTATTCGTATATTATTAGACTCCTTCAGCGAATACCGTTTGGTGATTCTGAGTATCAGGTACGCGATCCTCCTCGACACACTCCCAATCTTTACAACGTTGTTGACGAGAGACTTGTGGACGATAAATCCGACACCTCCTTGGGACAGATGGTCGCCCTCCCGGTGATAGAACAAGTTGCCGGATTCGAGAATCACCTTGTCCTCCCCCTCTCTTCGGACCTCGGATAATCCTATAATACTCCAGCGCAACTTGTCTATCTCTTCTTCCAGCTCCAGGATCTTCTCGTCAGTCCTCAGTGTGCGTGCGTTAAATGTTGCCAGGTCGAGTCGTCGTAGGTGGCAACCGAACCTCCACCGGAGATTCTTAGCACCCCCTGCCCCGCCGTTACCATGGTCGCCACCGTAGCCAGGAATAGCGGGGCCGCCGGGGACTGGGGGCCGTCTATTTGTGTTATTGTTCATGGGGGGTATATTGCCATAGTTGCCACGCTTGGCGAGCGGGTTGGCAACCGCAGTTTTTTTTTGTGTAATTGTTGTTATCAGGAAGATGCTGCTGCCCATCTCCTGCCTGTTTCCCTCTGTCGCCTTTTACGACACCCACGGGAAGATATGGGGTAGTGGATATTCTTAACCGCCACTACACGGCAAGGCTGAAGGTCATACAGGTTTACGCACCAACCTCGGCACATCCCGATGAGGAGGTGGATGAAATGTATGAGGATATTTCCAAAGCCATGCATTCCTCCAAAACCCACTACACGGTGTTGATGGGAGACTTCAACGCAAAACTAGGCACAAGAGAAAGCGGTGAGCTGAAGTTAGGGAAATTTGGAGTAGGGCAACGGAACCGAAGGGGCCAGCAGCTGGCCGACTTTATGGAGAAGGAGGGACTCTTTATGATGAACTCTTTCTTCCAGAAGCGGCCCCACAGGAAGTGGACCTGGTCGAGCCCCGACGGTTCGACAAAAAATGAGATTGACTTCATTATGACGACCAGACGCCAACTGTTCAGTGATGTCTCAGTGATCGCAAGGGTGAAAACTGGCAGCGATCACCGAATGGTTAGAGGCACACTGAACCTAAACGTTAAGTTGGAGAGGTCTCGTCTAATGAAGTCAACGCTCCGTCCCCCTCGTGCTCTAATCCAGAATCCCGAAAACTTTCAGCTCGAGTTACACAACCGCTTTCAGTGCCTACAAGATTGTAATGCAGTGGACGATATGAATGACAAGCTCGTGGAAACTGTCCATGCGGTCGGAGCTAAGTTCTGCAAGACCCGCCGCAGAAGAACACAAAAGCTCTCCGATCACACTCTTAATCTCATGGCTGTTAGACGGGAGATGAGGCTGCAATCGTCAACAGATTTGACAGCATACAGGCAACTGAACAGACAGATCTCCAAATGCATGCGGCGAGATTTACGCAACTTTAATACTGCTCGTATTAAAGAAGCGATCGAGCGGAACCAGGGCTCCAAAGTCTTTGCCAGAGATCTGTCTGCCCGTAAGAGCCAACTGTCAAAGCTGAAGACTGAGTGTGGCAGCATCGTTTCCGGGACACCTGAGATTTTGAGTGAGATTGAGAGGTTCTATGGGCAGCTGTACACATCATCGTTGGAGCCACACGCAAGTGTGAGTAACGATCCAAGAGCAAGTCTTATCCGACACTATTCCGATGATATCCCGAACGTCAGTCTAAGCGAGATTAGAATGGCTCTCCAACACCTTAAAAACGGCAGGGCCCCAGGCGAGGATGGAATTACAGCGGAGCTTCTGAAAGCGGGTGGAACACCGGTACTTGAAGTCCTTCAGAGGCTCTTCAATTCCGTCCTCCATGGTGGCACTACTCCAGAGGCGTGGAGCAGAAGTGCGGTGGTCTTGTTCTTTAAGAAAGGCGACACCGCTCTCTTGAAGAACTACAGACCGATTTCCCTTCTGAGCCGCGTCTACGTGCTGTTTTCGAGAGTCATTACGAATCGTCTCGCACGCAGACTCGACGACTTCCAGCCTCCCGAACAAGCCGGTTTCCGAAAAGGCTTCAGTACCATAGACCACATACATACCCTGCGGCAGATTGTACAGAAGACTGAAGAGTACAATTTGCCACTTTGCCTGGCGTATGTGGACTATGAGAAAGCCTTTGATTCCGTCGAAATTTGGGCGGTGCTGCAGTCCCTTCAGCGGTGCCAAGTTGACTGTCGGTATATCGAAGTGCTGAAGTGTTTGTACAGTAGGGCTACGATGGCTATCCGAGTACAGAACCAGAGCTCGAAACCTATCCAACTGCAGAGAGGTGTAAGACAGGGTGACGTTATATCCCCGAAACTCTTCACCGCTGCTTTGGAAGACGTTTTCAAGCTACTGGACTGGAAAAGATACGGTATTAACATCAATGGCGAGTACATCACTCACCTTCGATTTGCCGACGATATAGTCCTTATGGCAGAATCGCTGGAGGACTTAAGCACTATGCTCAATGACCTCAATAGTGCCTCCCAACGGATAGGTCTTAAGATGAACATGAACAAAACAAAGATCATGTTTAATGTCCATGTCACACTTATGCCGGTAGTTGTTGGGAGCACTATGCTCGAAGTTATTGACGAGTAGGTTTACCTGGGACAAATAGTCCGACTAGGTAAGTCCAACTTCGACCGAGAGGTCAATCGACGGATTCAACTCGGCTGGGCAGCGTTCGGGAAATTACGACATATCTTCTCGTCAGGTATACCTCAAACTCTAAAAACTAGATTGTACAACCAGTGCGTGTTGCCAGTGATGACTTACGGATCTGAGACGTGGTCCTTCACTGCTGGCCGTATGAGGACGCTCAAGGTCGCTCAGCGAGCTATGGAGAGGGCTATGCTCGGAGTTTCTCTGCGTGATAGACTCAGCAATGAGAATATCCGCAGTAAAACCAGAGTGACCGACATAGCCCAACGGATTAGTAAGCTGAAGTGGCAATGGGCCGGCCATATAGCTCGAAGAACCGATAACCGATGGGGAAGAAAGGTTCTCGAGTGGCAGCCTCGTACCGGTAGGCGTAGTGTAGGGCGACCCCCCACTAGATGGAGTGACGACCTGGTAAGATATGCAGGAAGTCGATGGATGCAGGTGGCTCAGGACCGTGCTTTGTGGCATTACTTGGGGGAGGCCTATGTTCAGCAGTGGACTTGTGAAGGGCTGTAATGATGATGATGATGATGATGATTAGACTCCGCGGCTCAAAGCCATTTTATGACTAAAGAGTGCTGTCATCGTTTAGGCGTTCAACAACACGATACCGAATGTACTGTAGTAAAGGGATTCGGTGGAGTTGAAAAAATTGTAAAATCGAAATCGATTGATATTAAAATTTTCTCACGATTCGACTCGAATATTAACTTCAATATTTCAACGCTAGTTGTTGATCAAATCACCGACCTTTTGCCCACTGCTGTGGTAGACACATCTGTCTTATCACACTTCCATGGCATAAGACTCGCTGATGAATGTTATAGCATGCCTAATAAAATTGATGTTTTGATAGGCGCATCCCTTTTCCCGCACTTACTATGTCCAGACGTAATTTATTCGTCTAACGACTTGTCCGGGCCCTCGGCTTTGAATACGGTATTTGGTTACGTTATTATGGGCTCAGTGCCGACACTTCAGGTAAATCATTCTTTAACGTGCTGCTCAGTTCTAGAGTCTCCTATCGTTGACAAATTAGTGCAACGATTTTGGGAGCTTGAACAGCCACCCTCCGCACCGCCCATTCAGTGTCCTTCAGACATTGAATGTGAAGAGTTTTATAAATCTACGACATCCCGCGATCCTTTTACTGGTAGATATATTGTTGGCCTGCCATTTAAAGATGACGTTTACTCTCTCGGAGATTCTTATGAAACCTCTCGACGACAATTCATGTGCTTGGAGAGGAAACTTCAAGCCTCGCCTACATTAAGGTTAGCATATGATGACGTCATAAAGGAATACTTAGCTAAAAATTATATATCCCCCGCACCGCCGTATGACTCTCATGAACCCGCTCCAATATATGTCATACCGCATCATGGAGTCTTACGCGAAGATAAGAAGTCAACGCGTCTGCGCATCGTCCTGGATGCTAGCAGTAAGACTAGCACTGGGCGATCATTAAATGATATTCTGCATTCAGGACCAAATTTGCAAGGCGACTTGTTCAATATAATTTTAACTTTCCGCTTACATCCAATCGCTATGACAGCCGACTGTCGCCAACAATTTCTGCAAATAGTTGTTCGCGATTCTGATCGTCGTTACCAATGCTTCCTATACCGCTTCTGTCCACAATACCCACTTGTGTTATACCACTTCAATCGCGTGTGCTTCGGTTTAACTTCGAGTCCATACCATGCATTGCGCACGGTAAGACAGCTCATTGATGACGACGGCGCAAAGTATCCACTTGCGAGTCGTATCGCATTTACTTCGCTATATATGGACGACATCGCGTTCTCTATGCCCAGTGAATCCGAGGCCAGTGAGACCTCTCGGCAGCTGATAGACTTATTCAAGGGTGCCCAATGGGACCTGATAAAATGGCATAGCAACCGTCGATCTGTTTTAGATGACCTCCCTACTTCACATAAAATTACAGGAGAAGTAGAGTTCGATAAATCAATGCCACATAAAATACTAGGCTTGCATTGGTCTACCGATAGTGACGCCTTTTATTTTAAGATATCTGTTCCCGCTGATGTGACGTGCACTAAGCGCGCCATCTTATCTACTGTCGCTCGCCTGTGGGACATAATGGGTTTCGTTGCTCCCACAGTAGCGTACGCCAAATTGTTAATAAAGCAGCTTTGGCAACTTAATTTAGATTGGGACGACATACCACCACCGCCAATTATTAAGATGTGGAGGCAATTCTGTGCTGAATTACCAGCTCTTAATGATTTACGTATCCCGCGACATGTTGGTGTATTCAAAAACTGTACTGCGTCACTCCTGGGGTTTTCCGACGCCAGCGAGCACGCATACGGTGCCGTAGTCTACATACATGTAAAAAGCGTCAATGGTAACACCGTCCAGTTGATTTGTGCAAAGACTAAAGTCGCACCGACGAAACCACTATCTATTGCACGCCTTGAGCTTTGTGGAGCGGTTTTACTCTCAAACTTGCTTCGCAGAGTACTCGACAATTATTCTTTTGACCTTGCAATATCAGTCTATGCCTTTGTAGATTCAAAAGTAGCTCTGTACTGGATAAAGAGTTCGCCACACAAGTGGCAGACCTTTGTTGCAAACCGCGTTGTTCAGATTACCGGCAATATTCGCGCTGATAACTTTTATCATGTCGCAGGTACTGAGAATCCCGCTGACATACTTTCACGTGAGTAGTTACGTTGTACCAGTTCTGGCGCACTGAGTCAGAAGTGGTACAAGTACGACGTTCGTCGACTCACGATGCTAGAAAAAGAAAGGTTTTGGCATGCTCTGATCACGAATCTGCGGTCCATTTTTGCGTAGGATGCACGGTTCCGGAGATGTGCAGATCAATTAACTCTCCTCCACCGTCATTAGCGCTCCATTGTTCTTATCTACTTATCTATTGTTCGTTCAATACCGTCATTATCTATTCTTCCTCAGCGTGGTGCTATTCTATTAAACTCCTTTGTTTCTACATATACACTAATCTGAATCATCAATAAAACACATTACCTAATTTTGTTAAAATTTTTATTTATAAAATACAAAATCTTATTACTTATTATCTATAAAATAGGAGCGAAACATCTCATCCACTAACATATCGTTGTACAATGTGTTCCCTGTAAATATATTCATAAACCTATGCATTGAACATCCCTGAAACTTATATAGCAAATACATTAAGCAATATTCGCCACAAACTGTAGTCCACTCATTCTGAATCCTATCAACATTCCAGTTCCATCTATTACAATTCCTTTTTAAAAACTCTAGATGATATCATACAGGTGCTCGTCTGTATGAATCAAAATATTGAACGACGTCATTCGTATCGATATATAAAACCCAAATTGCATATTACCTAGTCAGGTCATAAATTCTATCACATGTTTAATATAAAATAATTGAAACAAGTTTATTCATTATGTAACCATTTATATACCAAAATGAACTTAACAAAACATAGATTCTTATGACACTATAGTTTATTCAAAATGACCTCCGTGATTTTATGACCTACTCAGGTCATAAATTCTATCACATGCTTAATATAAAATAATTGAAACAAGTTTATTCATTATGTAGCCATTTATATACCAAAATGAACTTAACAAAACGTAGATTCTTATGACACTATAATTTATTCAAAATGACCTCCGTGATTTTGAATACAGGCCTTCAATCTGCGCGGCCAGTCGTCTATCGCACCACGAACGAGGTCCAAGTCAATATCGGCGGCTGCCTTAATTAAGGATGTCTTGAGTGACTCGAAATTGGGATGAGGCTTTGAGCACGCCTTTTTCTCCAAGTGTTGCCATATCTTGTAATCTAACGGATTCAAATCTGGACTGGAGTAGGGCCAGTCTTCGTGTCGGATTAAGTCGATTTCACACGCCGCCAGCCAGTCTTGTGTGCTCTTCGCTTTATGAGCTGACGCCGAATCTTGTTGGAATACCCAGTGCCTGTTATTGAACATGGTATGAGAAACAGGTTACACAAGGTTCATCAGGACTGTATTTTGATACACAACTGCATTCGTTTTTAAACCTTTCTCATAAAAATGTACCTCTGTTAAGCTCCAATAAGAAACTCCCAACCATACCATGAGCGAGGATGGAAAATGACCTCGTTGGACACGCGGAATACGGTTGCTCGCTTCTTCACTACTGTGTGCGTACACCTTATCATTTTGTTTGTTGTAGCTCTCTTCTACGGTAAAAACTTTTTCATCCGAAAAAAGAATTTCCTGATATTTTTTCCCGCGTACCGCTTCAACAAAGCGCAGCATCTCCTCAGTCTCAGATCCATTAGACGAGCATTCAAACGGTGTCCCGTTTTTCTTCGATATGCCCGAAGCCCTAAGTCTTCATTTAACACCCTTTTACGCCTTATCATTTTGTTTGTTGTAGCTCTCTTCTACGGTAAAAATTTTTTCATCCGAAAAAAGAATTTCCCGATATTTTTCCTGCGTACCGCTTCAACAAAGCGCGACATCTCTTCAGTCTCAGGTCCATTAGACGAGCATTCAAACGATGTCCTGTTTTTCTTCGATATGTCCGAAGCCCTAAGTCTTCATTTAACACCCTTTTCACCGTGGTTCTGCTTAACCCCATCTGAAGGGCCAACAGTTTCTACTTACGTTTGGGATTTCTTTGAATTCGCGCCTTCACAGCTTTTATCACTGCTGGAGTCCTAACAGACCGAGGGCGACCACTTCTTGACCTGTTATCTACACTAGAGTCTTCATTGTATCGTTTGATGGTACGATAAACGAATCTTTTGGTTATATTCAAATTTTTCAGTATGTCAAAAATTTGAATTGGCACGGAACCGCAACGATGCAACGCAATAACTGCAACACGGTCTTCTTTAAACGTCCACTCCATATTTAAAAATGAGTAAAATTCTAAAAAGTATACAGTTTTATTTTCATAAACAATTCGAAATTCGAATTCAATAAACTTTTTTGTGGCCAGCATTCTAAAAGAAGAGTTTTTACTGTGTGACAATACTTATGACCTGACTAGGTATATACGTTGGTACGTGGGTGTATATGGGTAGTCTATTAGCAGCATAAACATTATTTTCTAGACTGGGGTGAACTTTTTCAGATGTTGTTGTACATCTAGTGTATCCATGATATTACTGCTATTAGTAGATTATTACAGTACAATCTACTCAATGACAAACATAGGAATGATCAATTATAGTGATTTCTAAATATTAAATTGCATTATTTTGTAATATTTTTGTACGTATTTGAGTCATCGATACACTGAACAGGACGACACAAAGTAACGCTGAGATAAACAACAGAATGCTAGATAAGCTTGTTGACGCATAAAGTTATTATCAATTCCACTGTAGAAATTCTTTAGATTAGAATTATTACTTACTGGTACTATATAAGACCAAGCAACTGCAGTCATGGAGTTAGTGTATGGTCGTTTAACCGCAGTGGATCTATCAATACTATATTTGTGTTACTTCAACGCATCAAAGGCCATAGATGTAAGTGTTTATTCTATTGCCAAACTTACTTTTCTTTCTGTTATTTTCTTACGTGTGTATGATTTAGTGTTAACAAATTATATTTAAATATTGTGTGTGTGTGTGTGTGTATATGATTAAGCCGTGGTAGCTCAGATGGTTAGCGCAAGCTGTAAATTTCACAGTACGCGACCCGGGTTTGACCCCCGCTGGCACCACTTAAATTGTTAATTGCAATTTTAAGTGCTGATTTACCACGTGCTCGGCGGTGAAGGAAAACATCGTGAGGAAACCTGCATGTCTGAGAAAATTTCGAAGGCATGTGAAGTTCGCCAACACGCATTGAGACCGCGCCGCGGACATTTCCTAGCCATAAATACAAAGACAATAGCAGAAAGTAAAAAGTTAAAAAATACTTTTTTAACAATGACAGTCATTAGTTGATCATTAGTGAATGTGATTCTGTTTTCTTAAATTACAGGAAGAAAAGAGCAGAAGGATGAAATGGGATGATGGGAAGTAATGAAGAATGAATTGTTATGTGAAGTTAGTTGGAACAAACATATTTTAGTCACGTGTAAATACTTTTAACATTTTGGTTCAAAATGACACAAAATCTAAAAAATATTAGTAGTAAGTAATAACCACTTGTAAAAAACTCACACGTCGTCACAAGAACAATGTAAAATTTTGTGATTATTTTTTTGCAAATATATGATTATTACACACATAACGTTTGTTTAAATTTATGACATTTACCAAATCATTGTATTTTGGACATTTGTATTCTTCAATATTAAAAATTGTTTTTCTGTTGAACCACCTTTGTATTATATAGTATACTATAACTAATGTTTTTGAAAAATCAAACAAAATTTATGATTAATTTAAAATTTTATTTTCAAGTAATAACCACTTGTAAAAAACCCACACTTCGTCACAAGAACAATGTAAAATTTTGTGATTATTTTTTGCAAATATATGATTATTACACACATAACGTTTGTTTAAATTTATGACATTTACCAAATCATTGTATTTTGGACATTTTTATTCTTCAATATTAAAAATTGTTTTTCTGTTGAACCACCTTTGTAGTATATAGTATACTATAACTAATGTTTTTGAAAAATCAAACAAAATTTATGATTAATTTAAAATTTTATTTTCAAGTAATAACCATTGTAAAAAACCCACACTTCGTCACAAGAACAATGTAAAATTTTGTGATTATGTTTTGCAAATATATGATTATTACACACATAACGTTTGTTTAAATTTATGACATTTACCAAATCTGTACGAGCAAGTACATGATATTTCAACAGTTTAGAAAATAATGCTGATATCGCGCCTGCGCGCGCGACACGTTCACTATAATTACATTTTTTATTCATAAGTATTTTCAGTACAATAAACGCTCTCTACGGAAACGGACACAGTTTTAATTACCACATCCCGTAACGTAGAAGATACTACCTACATTAATATACTACATATCAATTATATGTAGAGGGTCACAAATTCACAAAATACCCCCTACATTTTGGTCCTTCGAGCTTTCGACGTGAACTAAGACTTCCATATTACGTCTACAATAGTTCAACAGTAAAGTGTATTTGAAAAAAAAAAAAAAAAAAGAGTAATTCGTGATTCTATCTGTAGTGTCACTTTGGTTGCTGGCCTCCCACAAGCGGGTCTCACCAGCTTGATTGAGGTGCATACTACGGTAAGAGTCGCAGTCACACGTATCTGAAACCAACTATTTACAACATCGTTCTTAAACCATGGAGAACCTACTTCAACAACAGAGAACAATCATTGAATCTATCCTTAAAATTGAGGCTAACTTCAAAAAGGATTCTGATTCACGTAAGTCAGGAACATACATACAGAAAAGGTTGGATGCTTTGAATGCTCAATGGGAGGTGTTCAACATGAATCATGGTGTTCTAAAAAAAACAGACAGTGACTTGGATGACGACTATTTCATCAATGATACCTACACCACCACAAAGAAGCGGTACGAAGCGATTCGTGACATGCTGGCGAACTACGAGGTGAAAACTGCGGAAACTGGAGTACCATCAAGGTCTGATGAGTTCATTAGCCAACAATGCACTAATTTCCGGGCGCTCTCTAGGGTGATTAAAAACATCAACACCAAAGAGTTGACAGAAAAGTGGGAAATTTGTGACAAACTGAATTCGCTGCAGTCTCGCTGGAAACTGATCGACGAACTCCACTGGCAAATCGATAACCTGACTTCTGGCGGTGATGTAGGCTACGAAGAAGAGTTTTCTGCATACGAAACCTTGTACGAAACTACAAAAAGGGATTTGAATCGTAAGCTTAACTCAGTATCTCAACAGCATCAGCAAGTGCCTACAATTGAGATTCCTTCTTTTTCTGGTAATTATACCCAGTGGCCTACATTCATGGACCTCTACTGTGAAGCCATCCACAACAATGTCATGTTGACAAAAACGCAAAAGATGCAGCACCTCAAGGGCAAACTTAAAGGCGAGGCGGAGCGCATCGTACAGCATCTTACAGTATCAGCTGATAATTACGACACCTGTTGGGAGATACTCACCCATAGGTACAACAACCGACAACTTTTGTTTACAAAACATATACAAACCCTTATGGGACAAACGGCGTTGCAAACACAGAATGCATACGAACTGAAGAAGCTACATGACACAAGTGTCGAGACCATACATGCTATTCACAATCTGGGCATCGACACAACGACTTGGGATCCGATCCTGGTGCACATTCTCACTGGCAAATTGGACTCCGACACGTATGCAGCCTACATGGAGATCAGAAAGGCTCCGAGAGAGCTACCTTCCTTGGATGAGCTGATAAACTTCTTGGAAAACAAGTTTACTGCGCTTGAACCTGTTCAAAAGAAGAGACAGACACCTAACAAGTCAAACAATTCGACCAACAAGGAGGCAACAGCTCAATTTAAGAAGGACTTTAACAACACCAACAGGCGTAGTTTTCTTCGAGCATATCATACAAGCACAGACAAAAATTGCCCGTTGTGTAAAAACAATCATATTTTACACTACTGCAAGTCGTTTCAAGACATGTCACCGGAAGACAAAATGAGGTCAATTTCGCAACTACATATTTGTCGCAATTGCCTGTACTTACACAACGACAATAAATGCAACTCCAACAAAAGATGCCGCGTGTGCAAAGAAGCACACCACACAACATTGCACGATATTTACCGCAAAGTTGAAATCGCGGTCTCAAATAACGTTATACCTAGCAACAAGCCACATACGTCACAGCAAAAGGCAAACCACGTGTCTGGAAATTATAACGAAGTCCTACTAGCGACCGTTCAATTAAAGGTGATGGCAGCTGATGGATCGACTGTTCAATTGCGATGCCTTCTCGACCAAGGATCACAGATAAATCTAATAACTGAAGATGCTGCGCAACGGCTGGGACTGCAAAGACAAAATCGAAACGCCACAGTCTCAGGCATAGGGACGTCAGCACATCATAGCAACGGAACCGTACGGTTAGACTGTGAGTCTTTGTACGGAGGCCATTCATTTACAATCGAAGCCATGGTAATGGCCAACATGCTCAGCAACCTGCCTAATTACACCTTCGAAAAACAAGACTGGCCACATATTCAGAACATACAACTGGCGGATCCCGACTTCAACATCTCGAGACCAGTGGACGTTCTGTTAGACGCTGGAGTGTATGCTGACATAGTAATGAGTGGTATGCTACGAGGACCCTCACACGCACCCATGGCTCAACAGACAAAAGTGCGCGTAGTCTTTAATGCCTCTGCCAAGACAAGTACAGGACAAAGCTTGAACGATCTCATGGAGTGCGGGCCTAACCTCCAACAAGACCTACAATCTATGATTCTACGTTGGCGAGCCTTTCAATACGTCTACACTGCAGACATTGAGAAGTTTTACCGTCAAGTACTGATACACGATGAAGATCAACACCTGCAAAAAATTGTATGGCGTGACTCTGCTACAGATCTCATCAAAGAATACCAACTGTGCACTGTAACATATGGTACCAAAGCTGCACCATTTTTGGCAATGCGCACCATAATACAACTCGTAATGGACGATGGACACCGCTATCCTCTCGCGGCAGAGATCCTTACTCACCAGCTGTATGTGGATGACCTACTTGGTGGCAGCAACGACATGTTAGAAGCACAAGACGCTCAAAACCAATTGATTGACCTGTTAAAAGGCGGTGGGTTCAATCTTCGCAAATGGGCTAGTAACCACCCCAGATTGCTTCAACCTTTACCTGAACATCTCATAAGCCAGAATATGTTTGACTTCAAGGACACAGAGAGTAACAAAACACTCGGCTTAACCTGGAATCCGCACACTGATCAGTTTACATTCAAGGCGCCACTTAGTAACACACGTGACGTCACAACGAAGCGGACATTGCTCTCTGATCTATCAAAATTATATGACTTGGTTGGCTGTCTCCGGTAACAATGAAGGCAAAACTCATATTTCAACAAGCTTGGCTTGCTTCAACAAATTGGGATGAACCTCTTCCGGAAGACATACAACAAGAGTGGACAACCTTTCAACAAGAATTGCCCACTATCAATACCATCGCTTTACAACGCTGGATTGGTAACACTAAACAACCCATCGAGTTACACGGATTCAGTGACGCCTCCGAGAAAGCCTACGGCTGCGTTATCTACTGTAAATCTATTAGTGAAGAAGGGCAACAATTTATCACGCTGGTGGCGGGAAAAACTAAGCTCGCACCATTAAGAAAACCCCCGTCTTTACCACGGCTTGAACTATGCGGTGCCCTACTACTGTCTCGACTTATGAAAAAGGTCATAGAGTCAATAAACTCACAGATTGTAACAATACATGGTTGGACAGATTCTATGATCGTGATGGGTTGGTTACAAGGGGGGCCTTCAAGATGGACTACATTTGTGGCTAATCGCGTAACACAGATCACTGTCATCATGCCATCGGGATGCTGGAGGCACGTCAAGTCTGAATATAACCCAGCAGATTGTGCCAGCAGAGGCCTAACTCCACTACAACTGGCGAATTCATGGTGGGTGGGTGGTGGTTCATCATTTATGGTGGGGACCTATTTGGCTAAAGGACAACGATCTCCCACTTCAAGACCAATTCCACACAACTGTTGAAGAGAAAAAGGTCAAACAAGTTTGCGTGTCACAAAGGTCGATGCCATTAATCGGAGAACTTTTAAACAAACACAGCTGTATGGCACGCGTAACTCGAATCCTAAGTTGGATACTTCGGTTCATAAACAATGCACGTGACGTCAACAATGCCATGCGGTCATCGTACTTAGCAACGAGTGACCTGCAGAACGCACATAATGCAATTATCAAGGCTATACAAACTAATCATTTCGCCGACGACATTGCACAACTCAATAAACATCATAAAGTGCGAATAACAAGCAGTATTTTAAACTTAAATCCATTCCTGGACAAACACGAAATCTTACGTGTAGGAGGACGTCTGGAAAATGCCAACTTAAGTCAAGAACAAAAACATCCAATTATCGTACCTTACAATGACAGGTTAACGGAGTTACTGATCGACCAAGCGCACAAGAGGACCCTGCATGGTGGAGCCAGACTAACTCTATCATATCTACGCAACAGATATTGGATTATCAGCGGTTTGAGAGCAGTGAAAAAACGACTTATACGGTGCATCACGTGTCATCGCTTCAAAACTATCAACAACAACCAACTTATGGGTGATTTACCTCCTCCACGCGTCACACCATCAAGGCCTTTCACACACACCGGTGTAGATTTCACTGGGCATGTGGAGGTAAAGGCTAACAAGGGCAGAGGAATAAAGACAATGAAGGCCTACGTAGCTGTATTTGTGTGTCTGTGCACAAAAGCTCTTCACCTCGAACTTGTCTCCGATCTCAGCACAGTGGCTTTTCTGAACGCCTTGAAACGAATGTGTGCCCGTCGAGGAAAGCCTCGTCACATCTACAGCGACAACGGCACCAACTTCGTGGGCGCAGCAAGAGCATTGGAAAAACAACGAAAGGAGGCATTACAATGCTACATAAACAATGACGTCATAACTAACATATCAGAGTGGGGCATTGAATGGCATTTTAACGCTCCTTCCTGGCCTACTGCTGGTGGACTCTACGAAGCTGCAGTAAAAAGCCTGAAACATCACCTCAAACGAGTACTTGGGGATCAAAAACTTACGTTCGAGGAATTTTCTACACTGTTGGCGCAGATTGAAGGATGTCTCAACTCTCGCCCCTTGGTGGCGTTGTCAGAGAATATCGAAGACCTTGACTGCTTGACACCAGCTCACTTCCTAATCGGCGAGCCTTCTCTAGAATCACCACTATCCGCTGAGGGTAATGACATGACCTTCTCTACAAGATGGCAACTTACGGAGAAAATGTACAAGGACTTCTGGAGAAGGTGGTCTACTGACTATCTTCAAACTCTACAAACTCGAAGCAAATGGCACTTCCCTACTAAAAACTTAGAAGTTGGGGACGTCGTTATCGTCAGAGAAGACAACATTCCTCCTGCCAAATGGATCCTGGGACGGGTGTTGGAGACTCACCCAGGTGCGGACGGCCGGGTACGAGTCGTCACACTGAAAACTAAAACAAGTAATATGAAGCGACCGATTACAAAATTGTCACGCCTTCCGTTGGATCCGTCATCTTATACAACTGCATCTTCTGACGTTGACACTACGAAGCCTGCAATAAATACGCAAAGAAAACGAAGAAACAACAACGGCAAAAAACACTTCAACAACCTTTTTTGTACGTTACTACTTATATTTTCGATGTGTGTTGGACCTACTACGCAACAAATGATCAACATAACAAGGCTTAGCAGTTCAAGAGTCGTTTATTTTGACAAGGTGTCTGATGTGCAGATTATTCAAGATACGTGGAAAATGGTTGTATACTACAACATGACGACATATTGGCGGAGTTTGGACAACATACAAAACTATGTCAACCATTTGAACACATTATGCAAGAATGAAGCAGCCTATCTTACAATTTCATCCCAGTTTCAACACGAACTTAACGAAATTCAACACTATAACGATATCTTACGATCAGAACATGGACCGTCTCGAAGAAGAAGAGGACTAGTGAATGGAATAGGATACCTAGCAAACTCCCTTTTTGGTACTCTGGATGAGAGATTTGCCAATCAGTACGTGAAGGATATCAACATAATCCAGTCAAACGAAAATCATCTATTGAATCTCTACAAAAATCACACATCGATCATCGAAAGTGAATATAATCTTCTAAAAAGAAACGAGGAAGTAATGAACACACAATTTCGTATCATCGACAATCATCTCGCTGAAACGGAAAAACGCATACAACTCAGCCATGACAATGCTATGTACATAACAGCTACCGCTCTGGCCGTGAACTTGATCATTTCAAACATACGACAAATACAACAGCAACTCCTAGACCTAGTAACTGACGTGAAGGACGGGAGAGTTGACACCCATCTCATCAAGCCCAACCAATTTGAAGATCAGCTCAACATCATCTCCGGTCATTTACCAAGCGAGTTATCGCTACCCTGTGTGAACACACGCCATTGCACGCGAAGCCTATACAAGCTGGCGCGAGTGCACGTGCGCTTAACAAGTGCATACATAATATTCGAAGTGAAGCTACCGCTAATAAACAACGAACAATATGAACTTAACCACATCATTCCTATTCCGCAAATAACTGGACACACAGAGAAAACTATAGTACTCACATCTGAATACCTTGCTGTAAACCTAAAAGGGGACATGATAATACCCTTAGAAAACCGAGATGTATCATCATGCTTAAATCTGCAAGAAAACAAAATGTTATGTGCTATCAATCAACCTATTTACAACATTAAGGTAGCCGATACATTATGTGAAGCGCAAATATTAAACAATGGCGACTCATCAACATGCCGCACAAGAGTATTGGATTGCAACGACAGGTGGGTGCGATTACACAATCGTGGCGCGTGGCTGTTCTCCTGTTGCGAAGACTGCACGATGCGCATTTTCTGCCCAGCTGGAGTGACGTCACAGCACTTACACGGCACGGGGATTATGTTACTCGGACTTGGGTGTATGCTCAAGGGAGAAAGCTTCATCATTCATGCTCGCAACGACTATCACAGCGAGTTGAAACTAACAGGCAGTGAAGAAAGAATGTACATGCGTGAATCAAGCCTGAACCACATACTGACAGACTTTAATCATACATTTGGACCTGAAGATCATAAAGACGCCTTACAAGAGCTGAAAAACAACATTGATAAGGTCAAGGAACAGCAACAAACACTGAGTGTACAATCACTCACACATGACACACACAACTATGTGTTGTACACCGTAGTCGGATTTATTATTGTAGCCTTCATTGCATGGGGGACATTCCGGCTGAAAAGAAGACGTCAAGGCTGCAGCGTGAATCTTCGCGACAAGCCAGACCCCAACAATGTCGAGCAGCCAACCCAAGGACATTCATCGGAGCATGGGGTCTCGGACATCGATAGTGTGGATGCGGTGATCGCTACGGCTGCCCGTAAACTCAATAGGGGTTCATCGCCTTAAACTTTCTTCTTGTTTATAAAATTGGCAAGATGTACGAGCAAGTACATGATATTTCAACAGTTTAGAAAATAATGCTGATATCGCGCCTGCGCGCGCGACACGTTCACTATAATTAAATTTTTTATTCATAAGTATTTTCAGTACAATAAACGCTCTCCACGGAAACGGACACAGTTTTAATTACCACATCCCGTAACGTAGAAGATACTACCTACATTAATATACTACATATCAATTATATGTAGAGGGTCACAAATTGTATTTTGGACATTTGTATTCTTCAATATTAAAAATTCTATCATTCGTCGTCAACATTTTTAAAAATTGTTTTTCTGTTGAACCACCTTTGTATGCGATAACTTCGTCTTTGCACAAATTTCTAATATAGCAATTTAATATGGGAATGATGTTCTCTTGTTTGTAGGCACATTTTAATTCTTCGGTCACATCAAAATATGGAATGCCGTGCACGTGTATTTCACAATAACGAACAGTTTTTTTGTCTTTTGGCGACAAATAATTGAAAGGATATCTTGGCCGAAACAAATAATGATCGATAAACGAATAATTTTTATTAGATAGTTTTACGTCTAGAATAGCCATTTCTCTACATTGAAAATGTTTATGAGGATATGTAATGTAAAATCCGTCCATGTCGATGATGCATCTAATATTTTTTAGATTTTGTGTCATTTTGAACCAAAATGTTAAAAGTATTTACACGTGACTAAAATATGTTTGTTCCAACAAACTTCACATAACAATTCATTCTTCATTACTTCCCATCATCCCATTTCTTCCTTCTGCTCTTTTCTTCCTGTAATTTAAGAAAACAGAATCACATTCACTAATGATCAACTAATGACTGTCACTGTTAAAAAAGTATTTTTTAACTTTTTACTTTCTGCTATTGTCTTTGTATTTATGGCTAGGAAATGTCCGCGGCGCGGTCTCAATGCGTGTTGGCGAACTTCACATGCCTTCGAAATTTTCTCAGATATGCAGGTTTCCTCACGATGTTTTCCTTCACCGCCGAGCACGTGGTAAATCAGCACTTAAAATTGCAATTAACAATTTAAGTGGTGCCGGCGGGGGTCGAACCCGGGTCGCGTACTGTGAAATTTACAGCTTGCGCTAACCATCTGAGCTACCACGGCTTAATCATATACACACACAATATTTAAATATAATTTGTTAACACTAAATCATACACACGTAAGAAAATAACAGAAACAAAAGTAAGTGTGTCAATAGAATAAACACTTAAAATTGCAATTAACAATTTAATTGGTGTCGGCGGGGATCGAACCCGGGTTGTGTACTGTGAAATTTACAGCTTGCGCTAACCATCTGAGCTACCACGGCTTAATCATATACACACACACAATATTTAAATATAATTTGTTAACACTAAATCATACACACACATTATATACACATTTTATATACACATTTTATATTAAGCATGTGATAGAATTTATGACCTGAGTAGGTCATAAAATCACGGAGGTCATTTTGAATAAACTATAGTGTCATAAGAATCTATGTTTTGTTAAGTTCATTTTGGTATATAAATGGTTACATAATGAATAAACTTGTTTCAATTATTTTATATTAAACATGTGATAGAATTTATGACCTGACTAGGTAATATGCAATTTGGGTTTTATATATCGATACGAATGACGTCGTTCAATATTTTGATTCATACAGACGAGCACCTGTATGATATCATCTAGAGTTTTTAAAAAGGAATTGTAATAGATGGAACTGGAATGTTGATAGGATTCAGAATGAGTGGACTTCAGTTTGTGGCGAATATTGCTTAATGTATTTACTATATAAGTTTCAGGGATGTTCAATGCATAGGTTTATGAATATATTTACAGGGAACACATTGTACAACGATATGTTAGTGGATGAGATGTTTCGCTCCTATTTTATAGATAATAAGTAATAAGATTTTGTATTTTATAAATAAAAATTTTAACAAAATTAGGTAATGTGTTTTATTGATGATTCAGATTAGTGTATATGTAGAAACAAAGGAGTTTAATAGAATAGCACCACGCTGAGGAAGAATAGATAATGACGGTATTGAACGAACAATAGATAAGTAGATAAGAACAATGGAGCGCTAATGACGGTGGAGGAGAGTTAATTGATCTGCACATCTCCGGAACCGTGCATCCTACGCAAAAATGGACCGCAGATTCGTGATCAGAGCATGCCAAAACCTTTCTTTTTCTAGCATCGTGAGTCGACGAACGTCGTACTTGTACCACTTCTGACTCAGTGCGCCAGAACTGGTACAACGTAACTACTAACGGGATATAATAAGTTTCTCCACAAGTCTTCGTAACACACCGGAAGAGGTGATGGAAGGTTTACGACCGCCTACGAAGAGGGAGATAACCAGCGCTGTGATGTCAGTCTTCGATCCTTTGGGACTCGCATCACCCATAACGATTCAAGGGAAGTCGCTGATCCAGCAAGTATGGAGGACAGGCATCTCTTGGGATGAAGAAGTTTCACACGAATTACACGTGTTATTTTGTAAATGGATATCGGAAGTGAAGAAATTAGGTCATTTAGAGGTACCTAGACCCGTTGCTGAAGGCGTCGGCAAGGGAGAGTTACACACTTTCACGGATGCTAGTGAAGAAGCATACGCTGCCGCGGTGTATTACGTCACCACGGACGAGCTAGGAATAAGGCGGATTACGCTGATCGCCGCAAAGGCAAGAGTAGCGCCATTGAAACCAATTTCGATTCCAAGGCTTGAATTGCAAGCAGCTCTTATGGGCAGCAGGCTGGCTGCCTCGGTTAGTGAAGAGAGCAAGTACGAGATGTCCGAGAGAGTATTTTGGACAGACTCACGTACAGTGTTAGCGTGGATTAAGTCAGATCCTCGCGCCTTTAAACCATTCGTTGCTCATCGATTGGCTGAGATCGAAGATCACAGTAAACCATGTGAATGGCGATGGGTACCAACGTCACAAAATGTGGCAGACGACGCCACTAGAAATTTTCCTTTCACCTTTGATGTAAGTCATCGCTGGTTTCAAGGACCTGAATTCCTCAGGAAGAGTCCTGATTTATGGCCCAAACAAGTGGACACCATAAAAAGCTTAGAAACAGGTGAAGAAAAATCGCCAAAGGGCGTAAATGCGTTAAGAAAGCAAGAACCGTTAAGTCTACCCGACTACGGACGATTTAGCAGCTTTAAGAAATTCCTTGGGGCAACTACACGCACCTTACAAGCGGTAGAAAAATTCAAGAGTTTAAGAAAGTCGGTTAAAGGACCCGACGACGCAGCCGAAAAGTCGGTTATGTGTTCCAACAAAGTTTTAGCAAAGTCGGTTAAAGGACCCGATGGCGCGTTGGACATAGCGCTCTTGAAAAAAGCGGAATTATTAATTTGGAAGTTCGTTCAAGACGAGTGTTTTTATTCGGAAATAAAATGCTTGAAAGCAGGCAAAAGTGTTGAAAGAAGTTCACGCTTAAGTAAATTATCTATGGAAATAGGAGAAGATAACTAACTCCGTTTAAATGGACGTTTACCTTTCAAGTCTAATTTGACCGAGGAAAGTAGAAAACCTGTCATATTGGACGGTAAACATGAAATCGTTAAAATGATGATTAGAGAAGTTCATCATCATTTTGGACATGCCAATCACCAGACGGTGATGAATGAGGTGAACCAGAAATTTTATGTCTTGAACTTACGTAATGTAGTACGAAGTGTGTCACATCATTGTCAGTGGTGCAGGACATACAGATCAAAACCGCAGAACGTGCCACAAGGAAATATTCCTCTGGAGAGAATAGCTCATCATGAACCACCCTTTACATGCTCAGCTGTGGATTATTTCGGTCCTATGAGTGTGACTATAGGAAGGCGACACGAAAAACGTTGGGGTGTTTTATTCA
The DNA here is from genome assembly GCA_036936625.1 of Parnassius smintheus behrii. NCBI lineage: Eukaryota > Metazoa > Arthropoda > Insecta > Lepidoptera > Papilionidae > Parnassius > Parnassius smintheus. Next base: position 33,090,424 of record JAUPFT010000005.1, on the reverse strand, counting down.
CGTGTCTGACTACCAGAGCAGTACATCTGGAATTAGCAGCCTCATTGACACCAGCGTCAATGATAATGGCGTTGAGGCGATTTATCGCCAGAAGAGGAAAACCAGCCGTTATATACAGTGATAACGGGACAAATTTCAAAGCTGCGAATAAGGAATTATTGAAAGCATGCGAAGAATGCCATGAGGGCATGAAAAATGAGTCATTTAAGAAATATATTAAATGGAAATTTATACCTCCGGGAGCACCGCACATGGGTGGCGCCTGGGAGAGGTTAGTAAGATCGATTAAAATTGCGTTGACCGCTACGCTCAGAGAAAGGAGCCCACGAGAGGAAATTCTACATACGTTGCTTTTAGAAGCAGAGCACACAGTAAATTCCAGGCCTCTGGTAACATTCAGTATGGATAGTCCTGAAGAGGGTTTGACACCCAATCATTTTCTTCTGGGACGCTCATGTGGTGATCGACCACCTGGATTATTTCTAGAGCAGCATCTGACGGGTCAACTCAATTGGAAAGCTGCACAGAGGTTAGCCGACCATTTTTGGACAAGGTGGCTGAAGGAATACATGCCTACCTTAATACCGCGAACAGGTAATAACGGAAAGTTCATGGAACCTAAAGAAGGCGATATTGTTTTGATAATAGATCACTCGTTGCCACGAAATACGTGGCCGAAAGGCAAAATTAGTAGAACGTTACCGGGACCAGACGGTCACACCAGAGTGGTTGACGTCATTACTAGCACAGGTATCTTGAGGAGACCTACATCCAGAATAATAGTCCTGGTACCCGCGACGCCTCCCAAATGATGGTGCTAACGCACGGGGGGGGGGGGGAGATTGTTGGCGACGCGCCTATAAGAATATTTCAGTTTATTAAGTCAACCGACGACGAATAACTTTTCAAAGACTCATTGTCCAACAGAAATGTTCTGATAAGAAAATGCTTAGTTAAATCTTAAAGAAATGTCGAATTAATGATATGAAGGTCTTGGGTTCGACTCCCAGGCCGGACTAGTTTACTGTTTTCTAAGTAATATCTTTCAATAAATTCATATAGGGAATTTATGATATAAATTATGTTACCGGAATTGTTCCCCAGTTGAAATCGTCTTTCCAACGATGTAAATTCTAAGGAATATTAAAGTGAAGTTAGAGATCGGATTTGTTCCCCGGTCGAGATGATCACTCTGTGCACAAACAGAATTAACGGAAATTAATTGCATAAGTTTGATATGTTTGTACGAAAACAAATGCCTATTTGTTATGATTGATTAATGAGAACATTCACTTGTATTGTTATCTGATAAGAAACATGATAACTGATAAGAATCTTATCAGAGATAGTTTCCTACAGTTTGAAAATTGTGTAGAAGCACTTATTTATCTAATATTGTTAAAATTAAGTGTATTTCAGACTTTCATTTTTCTGATAGCCGAGAGCCGTGCAAAGTTAGTTGTTCAAATAGTGTGAGTTCACGGAAGCACGCTGGCCACGCCCTTAGGAGGCCGAATATGTAAAAATTTAAAATGTTTGTAATTTCAGCAATTTATGTAAAAATGACTTGTAAAACATTTCAGGTTGATTGTACGTGCTAAAAAGGTGAATTCTGTGTTATTTTTATGTGAAAATTCCTGTGTATAAGTGAAATAATGATAGTTTTGTATAAGAAATTTAAAAGTGTTTTAAATAGTGAAATAAATAGAGAAAATGTAAATTAAACTATTGTATTAGTTAACATATGTATAAATTCAAGTGGGAAACATTGTTTTAACTTTCTGTGTTAAATATTTAAGAAGTTTGGATTTTGGATTTGTGATTAAAATAGGCATGTTTTGTTTTATAAATTAAAGGATTTTTGTGATACGAAAAAATAATATATGTCATGGTGTAGATATTGTTTTGTGCTATCTAAATAGATAACTTGTATTTATGTATGACTTATGTGAATAAAGAAATTAAGTGAAACGTGAGAGAGTAATAGTACAAATTCATGTAATTAAGTTGCGCAGGCACGCGAATGGCGCGGCTCACTTTCGCGTATAGCTCTGGGGGTAGCTTAGTGAACGGGTTTTATTGCAATTCGTTACTCCGCACAGTCGCCCAGCAACAGGATTTACACATCATCTTGCTGGGAGAGACAAAGTTGAACCCAAAGACGCATATTAAGCTGCCGAATTATCACATTTACAGGAGGGACGAGGTCACTGCTCAAGGGGCCGCCTATAGAGGAACGGCGGTTCTAGTGAGGAGGGACATCGTCCATCAAGAGCTGGGATTACCACCTTACCAGACTATGCGCTCTATCGGCATAAAAATGGAGGCGGCGGGCGAGGAACTTAGAATCTACGCGGCATACCGCCCGCCAGGGACTCCATTTTGCTCCTCAGACATCCGGACGGTGATGGAAGGCGACACACCCACAATTGTCGCCGGGGACCTAAACGCTAAACACCCGGCGTGGGGGTCCAGAGTGATCACCCCGCCGGGTCATGAACTATATGAAGATGCGGAGAAGAACTCGTATGACGTTTTGGGTCCCGAGGAACCAACTCACGTTCCTACTGATCCAAGGAGGAAACCGGATGTATTAGACATCGTGCTCACTAGGAACGTCAACTATCCGATAGTGGTAGAAGTGCTGTACGACCTCTCTTCACAGCACCTCCCGTTACTGATAACCCTTGGCCTGAAGGCGGTGTCTACGCCGCCCAGAGCGTTTAAGACACGTGTCGACTGGAGGCTCTACTGTCAACACCTGCAGCAGAGACCTCCAGCACACCAGCCGATAAGCACAGCGGACGACGTAGAGGCCGCTGCAACTAGAATTACCAAAAACATCAAGGAGGCCCTCCACGCGGCCTCTACGATCGTCCCGATCACCGCCAGGCGAGACGATCTGCCGCTTAACATATGCGTGCAGATCAGGCGCAAGAGAGCGTTAAGAAAGCTCTGGGCGCGTACTCGCTGCCCCAGATTAAAGACTCAGCTCAATACCATCTCGGAGGAACTGTCGGTTGCAGTCCAGGCCTTCAGAGGCGACGCCTGGGATCGGCGCATCAGCAAGGCTGAAGAGCAAGATGCGTCGCTCTATAAACTGAACCGGCAGTTAACCAGAACCAAACCTCCCGTTTGCCCGTTGATAGATAGCACAGGCAAACGCTGCTACGATGCCAAGGGCAGAGCGGATATCCTAGTCGAGCACTTCGAGGAGCAATTTATGCCGAACCCAGCAAGTGCGGAGTTCATGGAGCTTCATGCCAGGAAGGAAAGTCGCGTACAGGAGTTCCTGTCGTCGCCCGCGCCGCCTCTTGCAGGAGAGTGGTTCATCTCCCCCGCTGAATTGCGGAGGACAGTAACCCGCCTGCAACCGAGGAAGGCGCCGGGGCACGACGGGATTACCAACGCTGCACTCCGACAGCTGCCCAATAGAGTCATAGTAGAGCTTGGTCGACTCTACAATGGGATATTGCGGACATCCCACTTCCCGGAGGACTGGAAAAAAGGCAGAATCATCGTCTTGCCGAAACCCGGGAAGGACAGGCGTAGAGCTGCCAGCTACAGGCCGATCACGCTATTACCACACATAGCTAAACTGTTTGAAAGATTGCTGCTGAGACGTCTCCGTCCGTGCATCCAACTTCGGGCGGAGCAGCACGGATTCAGGAGGGGTCACTCTACAGTCACACAATTGACTAGAGTGCTGCACCTGCTTGCGGCAGAGTACAATCGTGGCCGCATATCGTTGGGCGTCTTTCTCGATATCGAGAAGGCGTTCGACCGGGTGTGGCACATAGGATTACTTTATAAACTGAAAGAACAGACCAGTGTCCCTCTTGCTATGTTGCGGTTAATGGCGTCTTTCCTGGAAGACAGGAAGTTCTACGTCTGCGTAGAGGACGCCGAGTCCGCAACCAGAACCATCAGAGCCGGCGTTCCACAGGGCAGCTGTTTGTCACCAGTCCTGTACGCGGCTTACACCAACGACATACCTACACTGGCAGGCAGGCTACAAGAATGGGAGGACGACGTCGAGCTGGCGCTATACGCGGACGATAGCGCCTATTTCACCTCGTCCAGAAGAGCCCACATAGCCACTGCCAAGATGCAGAGTCTGCTGGACCTGCTGCCACCATGGCTGGATGAGTGGAGGATGGTCGTCAACGTTGGTAAGACGACCGCTCTGCTCACTCGCCGTCTCAGAAATTTTCCACCTCCGCTGACCCTCAACGGCCAGGAGATTGCGTACCAGAAGGCCGTAACCTACCTTGGGTGCAGGATCGACAGGACGCTGCGCATGACCGCGCACGTCGACTTCGTCGTCCGCCGGGCCCGATGTGCGCGGGCGACGCTCTTGCCGGTCCTGGCATCCAAGCTGCCTACAAGAACCAAGCTCCGGATATACAAGATGTATATCCGGACCATCATCACCTACGCTGCACCGGCCTGGTACGCACTTCTGAGCGACCCTCTGAGGCGGCGACTACAGGCCCAGCAGAATCTGACTCTAAGAACGATCGTCGGAGCAGGTCGCTACGTCCGGAATGACGTGATAGCGGCCGACTTAAAGGTCGAGAGTATCAACGACTTTGTGGCCCGGTTAGCGCGCGGCATGTTTGACCGTGCCGATAACGGGCCACATGAACACCTGAACGGCTTTGCGCCGTTACACACCCGGCCACCGGACGGGCGACCTCTTCCAAGAGAACTCCTCTCTATATGTGATTAGAGAGTTGAGTAACAACCCACAATGCCGCTGAAAGGCCATCTTTGACTATAATAGATAACCTCCTTTTTTTCCGTAATTAACCAATTACGGAAAACCGGATTTACTACATTACGCCTGAATAGGCAACAAGGACTGGCCCATAGTGATGGGCCATGAGGAATATCCGGGCAATGGGGTATACCCCGAGGCCCGACACCTGCATTGTCCTACCCGGGCACTGTAGACGACAATCAATAGGTCAATTGCAATTCGTTCGGGGAAAATAGTTCGGGAATCAAACCAGCAGTCAATAAGAAGAAGAAAGAAAAAGTGTAGGGAAGTGATAGGGAAAAGTGATTACTCTCTCACGGAACGGTTTGAAGATAATTGCTGTTTTATTCCCAAGTGATTCATCCCTAAAAGTTATACAGTCCACATCGAAGAATTAAGGCGTCGGGACCGGGACGACTTCGGAAGACCCGTAATCCCCGTCTGAACCTACTTGCTGAAAAAGAACGAGGTTATCGCCCTAGTGTGTTACTCCGTTGCGGAGATCACATACGTTGTTCCCGAACCCAACGTAGGCATTATAGGAGGCCGGATCGAGAGAAGCCTCGATTCCTCCCTTCTGTTTCTTAATCGAAAGTCGAGTTCCGCTTGGTTCTTTTCAATTGGTCCTTGCGAGCCGAATTCTTTTTCATATGAAGACCGGCGTGTGCTAGCATCTACATATATTAATTAGATGTTCGAATTTAAGCCATTGCAATCGGCCACCGCAAATAATTTTGATTTATTTACTGATAACTTTATAAGTGCAGTGCGCGCTTTACAAAACTTAAAGTTAGATAATCTCGCGGACTTAATTGTTCTTCATATCGCGCTTAAGAAGCTGGACCCGGATACCATTCGCTCTTTCGAATATAGTCATAACTCGATGGTACCTACCTTTGATGATTTAGTAAATTTTATTAAGACCCGCTCCAAAGTTTTGCAACGCACCGATTCTAGTACAAATTCTAATAGCGCACCAAACAATCGACGAGGTAACGGTAATAATCGTCGCTGTAATAATACTTCGTCGCCGAAGTATCAGGCGTACGTAAGCACGACTACTAGTTGCTCAAAGTGTCTGTGCGATAATATTGTGCATCAACACCTATTTAAGTGTGCAGACTTTAATAAAATGACGCCGCAGGAACGATTTAAATGCGTAAAGAGTAACAATGCATGTGTGAATTGTCTCAGTTTAAGTCATCGAGTGTCTAGTTGCTCTTCAAATTATAGTTGTCGAGTTTGTAAATTTAAACATCACACATTGTTGCACTTCCACCGCAGAAGCGATAATGCTTCCCCTGCGCTGGCACGTTCTCCACCGCTTCAGCCAGTTACACTGAAGTCTACAACCCCCGCGCCCGCACACTCGCCACCCCTCACCGCAGGTGCGCGTTCAGACGTCGCGCTGTGTACTTCGTTCAAGAATGTTTCTCAACATTCACCGCCTCCCGCGCGCGCAAGTCGTTCGCAGAGAACTGTTTTATTATCAACCGCTCAAGTATTTGCTTACGATGCTAAGGGGGAGAAACAAATTATTCGTATATTATTAGACTCCGCGGCTCAAAGCCATTTTATGACTAAAGAATGCTGTCATCGTTTAGGCGTTCAACAACACGATACCGAATGTACTGTAGTAAAGGGATTCGGTGGAGTTGAAAAAATTGTAAAATCGAAATCGATTGATATTAAAATTTTCTCACGATTCGACTCGAATATTAACTTCAATATTTCAACGCTAGTTGTTGATCAAATCACCGACCTTTTGCCCACTGCTGTGGTAGACACATCTGTCTTATCACACTTCCATGGCATAAGACTCGCTGATGAATGTTATAGCATGCCTAATAAAATTGATGTTTTGATAGGCGCATCCCTTTTCCCGCACTTACTATGTCCAGACGTAATTTATTCGTCTAACGACTTGTCCGGGCCCTCGGCTTTGAATACGGTATTTGGTTACGTTATTATGGGCTCAGTGCCGACACTTCAGGTAAATCATTCTTTAACGTGCTGCTCAGTTCTAGAGTCTCCTATCGTTGACAAATTAGTGCAACGATTTTGCGAGCTTGAACAGCCACCCTCCGCACCGCCCATTCAGTGTCCTTCAGACATTGAATGTGAAGAGTTTTATAAATCTACGACATCCCGCGATCCTTTTACTGGTAGATATATTGTTGGCCTGCCATTTAAAGATGACGTTTACTCTCTCGGAGATTCTTATGAAACCTCTCGACGACGATTCATGTGCTTGGAGAGGAAACTTCAAGCCTCGCCTACATTAAGGTTAGCATATGATGACGTCATAAAGGAATACTTAGCTAAAAATTATATATCCCCCGCACCGCCGTATGACTCTCATGAACCCGCTCCAATATATGTCATACCGCATCATGGAGTCTTACGCGAAGATAAGAAGTCAACGCGTCTGCGCATCGTCCTGGATGCTAGCAGTAAGGCTAGCACTGGGCGATCATTAAATGATATTCTGCATTCAGGACCAAATTTGCAAGGCGACTTGTTCAATATAATTTTAACTTTCCGCTTACATCCAATCGCTATGACAGCCGACTGTCGCCAACAATTTCTGCAAATAGTTGTTCGCGATTCTGATCGTCGTTACCAATGCTTCCTATACCGCTTCTGTCCACAATACCCACTTGTGTTATACCACTTCAATCGCGTGTGCTTCGGTTTAACTTCGAGTCCATACCATGCATTGCGCACGGTAAGACAGCTCATTGATGACGACGGCGCAAAGTATCCACTTGCGAGTCGTATCGCATTTACTTCGCTATATATGGACGACATCGCGTTCTCTATGCCCAGTGAATCCGAGGCCAGTGAGACCTCTCGGCAGCTGATAGACTTATTCAAGGGTGCCCAATGGGACCTGATAAAATGGCATAGCAACCGTCGATCTGTTTTAGATGACCTCCCTACTTCACATAAAATTACAGGAGAAGTAGAGTTCGATAAATCAATGCCACATAAAATACTAGGCTTGCATTGGTCTACCGATAGTGACGCCTTTTATTTTAAGATATCTGTTCCCGCTGATGTGACGTGCACTAAGCGCGCCATCTTATCTACTGTCGCTCGCCTGTGGGACATAATGGGTTTCGTTGCTCCCACAGTAGCGTACGCCAAATTGTTAATAAAGCAGCTTTGGCAACTTAATTTAGATTGGGACGACATACCACCACCGCCAATTATTAAGATGTGGAGGCAATTCTGTGCTGAATTACCAGCTCTTAATGATTTACGTATCCCGCGACATGTTGGTGTATTCAAAAACTGTACTGCGTCACTCCTGGGGTTTTCCGACGCCAGCGAGCACGCATACGGTGCCGTAGTCTACATACATGTAAAGAGCGTCAATGGTAACACCGTCCAGTTGATTTGTGCAAAGACTAAAGTCGCACCGACGAAACCACTATCTATTGCACGCCTTGAGCTTTGTGGAGCGGTTTTACTCTCAAACTTGCTTCGCAGAGTACTCGACAATTATTCTTTTGACCTTGCAATATCAGTCTATGCCTTTGTAGATTCAAAAGTAGCTCTGTACTGGATAAAGAGTTCGCCACACAAGTGGCAGACCTTTGTTGCAAACCGCGTTGTTCAGATTACCGGCAATATTCGCGCTGATAACTTTTATCATGTCGCAGGTACTGAGAATCCCGCTGACATACTTTCACGTGAGTAGTTACGTTGTACCAGTTCTGGCGCACTGAGTCAGAAGTGGTACAAGTACGACGTTCGTCGACTCACGATGCTAGAAAAAGAAAGGTTTTGGCATGCTCTGATCACGAATCTGCGGTCCATTTTTGCGTAGGATGCACGGTTCCGGAGATGTGCAGATCAATTAACTCTCCTCCACCGTCATTAGCGCTCCATTGTTCTTATCTACTTATCTATTGTTCGTTCAATACCGTCATTATCTATTCTTCCTCAGCGTGGTGCTATTCTATTAAACTCCTTTGTTTCTACATATACACTAATCTGAATCATCAATAAAACACATTACCTAATTTTGTTAAAATTTTTATTTATAAAATACAAAATCTTATTACTTATTATCTATAAAATAGGAGCGAAACATCTCATCCACTAACATATCGTTGTACAATGTGTTCCCTGTAAATATATTCATAAACCTATGCATTGAACATCCCTGAAACTTATATAGCAAATACATTAAGCAATATTCGCCACAAACTGAAGTCCACTCATTCTGAATCCTATCAACATTCCAGTTCCATCTATTACAATTCCTTTTTAAAAACTCTAGATGATATCATACAGGTGCTCGTCTGTATGAATCAAAATATTGAACGACGTCATTCGTATCGATATATAAAACCCAAATTGCATATTACCTAGTCAGGTCATAAATTCTATCACATGTTTAATATAAAATAATTGAAACAAGTTTATTCATTATGTAACCATTTATATACCAAAATGAACTTAACAAAACATAGATTCTTATGACACTATAGTTTATTCAAAATGACCTCCGTGATTTTATGACCTACTCAGGTCATAAATTCTATCACATGCTTAATATAAAATAATTGAAACAAGTTTATTCATTATGTAGCCATTTATATACCAAAATGAACTTAACAAAACGTAGATTCTTATGACACTATAATTTATTCAAAATGTCCTCCGTGATTTTGAATACAGGCCTTCAATCTGCGCGGCCAGTCGTCTATCGCACCACGAACGAGGTCCAAGTCAATATCGGCGGCTGCCTTAATTAAGGATGTCTTGAGTGACTCGAAATTGGGATGAGGCTTTGAGCACGCCTTTTTCTCCAAGTGTTGCCATATCTTGTAATCTAACGGATTCAAATCTGGACTGGAGTAGGGCCAGTCTTCGTGTCGGATTAAGTCGATTTCACACGCCGCCAGCCAGTCTTGTGTGCTCTTCGCTTTATGAGCTGACGCCGAATCTTGTTGGAATACCCAGTGCCTGTTATTGAACATGGTATGAGAAACAGGTTACACAAGGTTCATCAGGACTGTATTTTGATACACAACTGCATTCGTTTTTAAACCTTTCTCATAAAAATGTACCTCTGTTAAGCTCCAATAAGAAACTCCCAACCATACCATGAGCGAGGATGGAAAATGACCTCGTTGGACACGCGGAATACGGTTGCTCGCTTCTTCACTACTGTGTGCGTACACCTTATCATTTTGTTTGTTGTAGCTCTCTTCTACGGTAAAAACTTTTTCATAGGAAAAAAGAATTTCCTGATATTTTTTCCCGCGTACCGCTTCAACAAAGCGCAGCATCTCCTCAGTCTCAGATCCATTAGACGAGCATTCAAACGGTGTCCCGTTTTTCTTCGATATGCCCGAAGCCCTAAGTCTTCATTTAACACCCTTTTACGCCTTATCATTTTGTTTGTTGTAGCTCTCTTCTACGGTAAAAATTTTTTCATCCGAAAAAAGAATTTCCCGATATTTTTCCTGCGTACCGCTTCAACAAAGCGCGACATCTCTTCAGTCTCAGGTCCATTAGACGAGCATTCAAACGATGTCCTGTTTTTCTTCGATATGTCCGAAGCCCTAAGTCTTCATTTAACACCCTTTTCACCGTGGTTCTGCTTAACCCCATCTGAAGGGCCAACAGTTTCTACTTACTGATTTCTTATATTTACGCGAACACTACACATTGTAATAATACTAGTTTTTACGGAATTTATCGCGTATATTTAACTTTTTAAATACCCGACGTTTCGAACGCTTTACAGCACTCATGGTCACGGGCGGGACTCAGGGGGTCAGTCCCGCCCGTGACCATGAGTGCTGTAAAGCGTTCGAAACGTTGGGTATTTAAAAAGTTAAATATACGCGATAAATTCCGTAAAAACTAGTATTAGTTTCTACTTACGTTTGGGATTTCTTTGAATTCGCGCCTTCACAGCTTTTATCACTGCTGGAGTCCTAACAGACCGAGGGCGACCACTTCTTGACCTGTTATCTACACTAGAGTCTTCATTGTATCGTTTGATGGTACGATAAACGAATCTTTTGGTTATATTCAAATTTTTCAGTATGTCAAAAATTTGAATTGGCGCGGAACCGCAACGATGCAACGCAATAACTGCAACACGGTCTTCTTTAAACGTCCACTCCATATTTAAAAATGAGTAAAATTCTAAAAAGTATACAGTTTTATTTTCATAAACAATTCGAAATTCGAATTCAATAAACTTTTTTGTGGCCAGCATTCTAAAAGAAGAGTTTTTACTGTGTGACAATACTTATGACCTGACTAGGTATATACGTTGGTACGTGGGTGTATATGGGTAGTCTATTAGCAGCATAAACATTATTTTCTAGACTGGGGTGAACTTTTTAAGATGTTGTTGTACATCTAGTGTATCCATGATATTACTGCTATTAGTAGATTATTACAGTACAATCTACTCAATGACAAACATAGGAATGATCAATTATAGTGATTTCTAAATATTAAATTGCATTATTTTGTATTATTTTTGTACGTATTTGAGTCATCGATACACTGAACAGGACGACACAAAGTAACGCTGAGATAAACAACAGAATGCTAGATAAGCTTGTTGACGCATAAAGTTATTATCAATTCCACTGTAGAAATTCTTTAGATTAGAATTATTACTTACTGGTACTATATAAGACCAAGCAACTGCAGTCATGGAGTTAGTGTATGGTCGTTTAACCGCAGTGGATCTATCAATACTATATTTGTGTTACTTCAACGCATCAAAGGCCATAGATGTAAGTGTTTATTCTATTGCCAAACTTACTTTTCTTTCTGTTATTTTCTTACGTGTGTATGATTTAGTGTTAACAAATTATATTTAAATATTGTGTGTGTGTGTGTGTGTGTGTGTGTGTGTGTGTGTGTGTGTGTGTGTGTGTGTGTGTATATGATTAAGCCGTGGTAGCTCAGATGGTTAGCGCAAGCTGTAAATTTCACAGTACGCGACCCGGGTTCGATTCCCGCCGGCACCAATTAAATTGTTAATTGCAATTTTAAGTGTTTATACTATTGACACACTTAATTTTCTTTCTGTGATTTTCTTACGTGTGTATGATTTAGTGTTAACAAATTATATTTAAATATTGTGTGTGTATATGATTAAGCCGTGGTAGCTCAGATGGTTAGCGCAAGCTGTAAATTTCACAGTACGCGACCCGGGTTCGACCCCCGCCGGCACCACTTAAATTGTTAATTGCAATTTTAAGTGCTGATTTACCACGTGCTCGGCGGTGAAGGAAAACATCGTGAGGAAACCTGCATGTCTGAGAAAATTTCGAAGGCATGTGAAGTTTGCCAACACGCATTGAGACCGCGCCGCGGACATTTCCTAGCCATAAATACAAAGACAATAGCAGAAAGTAAAAAGTTAAAAAATACTTTTTTAACAATGACAGTCATTAGTTGATCATTAGTGAATGTGATTCTGTTTTCTTAAATTACAGGAAGAAAAGAGCAGAAGGAAGAAATGGGATGATGGGAAGTAATGAAGAATGAATTGTTATGTGAAGTTAGTTGGAACAAACATATTTTAGTCACGTGTAAATACTTTTAACATTTTGGTTCAAAATGACACAAAATCTAAAAAATATTAGTAGTAAGTAATAACCACTTGTAAAAAACCCACACGTCGTCACAAGAACAATGTAAAATTTTGTGATTATTTTTTTGCAAATATATGATTATTACACACATAACGTTTGTTTAAATTTATGACATTTACCAAATCATTGTATTTTGGACATTTGTATTCTTCAATATTAAAAATTGTTTTTCTGTTGAACCACCTTTGTATTATATAGTATACTATAACTAATGTTTTTGAAAAATCAAACAAAATTTATGATTAATTTAAAATTTTATTTTCAAGTAATAACTACTTGTAAAAAACCCACACTTCGTCACAAGAACAATGTAAAATTTTGTGATTATTTTTTGCAAATATATGATTATTACACACATAACGTTTGTTTAAATTTATGACATTTACCAAATCATTGTATTTTGGACATTTTTATTCTTCAATATTAAAAATTGTTTTTCTGTTGAACCACCTTTGTATTATATAGTATACTATAACTAATGTTTTTGAAAAATCAAACAAAATTTATGATTAATTTAAAATTTTATTTTCAAGTAATAACCATTGTAAAAAACCCACACTTCGTCACAAGAACAATGTAAAATTTTGTGATTATGTTTTGCAAATATATGATTATTACACACATAACGTTTGTTTAAATTTATGACATTTACCAAATCATTGTATTTTGGACATTTGTATTCTTCAATATTAAAAATTCTATCATTCGTCGTCAACATTTTTAAAAATTGTTTTTCTGTTGAACCACCTTTGTATGCGATAACTTCGTCTTTGCACAAATTTCTAATATAGCAATTTAATATGGGAATGATGTTCTCTTGTTTGTAGGCACATTTTAATTCTTCGGTCACATCAAAATATGGAATGCCGTGCACGTGTATTTCACAATAACGAACAGTTTTTTTGTCTTTTGGCGACAAATAATTGAAAGGATATTGGCCGAAACAAATAATGATCGATAAACGAATAATTTTTATTAGATAGTTTTACGTCTAGAATAGCCATTTCTCTACATTGAAAATGTTTATGAGGATATGTAATGTAAAATCCGTCCATGTCGATGATGCATCTAATATTTTTTAGATTTTGTGTCATTTTGAACCAAAATGTTAAAAGTATTTACACGTGACTAAAATATGTTTGTTCCAACAAACTTCACATAACAATTCATTCTTCATTACTTCCCATCATCCCATTTCTTCCTTCTGCTCTTTTCTTCCTGTAATTTAAGAAAACAGAATCACATTCACTAATGATCAACTAATGACTGTCATTGTTAAAAAAGTATTTTTTAACTTTTTACTTTCTGCTATTGTCTTTGTATTTATGGCTAGGAAATGTCCGCGGCGCGGTCTCAATGCGTGTTGGCGAACTTCACATGCAGGTTTCCTCACGATGTTTTCCTTCACCGCCGAGCACGTGGTAAATCAGCACTTAAAATTGCAATTAACAATTTAAGTGGTGCCGGCGGGGGTCGAACCCGGGTCGCGTACTGTGAAATTTACAGCTTGCGCTAACCATCTGAGCTACCACGGCTTAATCATATACACACACAATATTTAAATATAATTTGTTAACACTAAATCATACACACGTAAGAAAATAACAGAAACAAAAGTAAGTGTGTCAATAGAATAAACACTTAAAATTGCAATTAACAATTTAATTGGTGTCGGCGGGGATCGAACCCGGGTTGCGTACTGTGAAATTTACAGCTTGCGCTAACCATCTGAGCTACCACGGCTTAATCATATACACACACACAATATTTAAATATAATTTGTTAACACTAAATCATACACACACATTATATACACATTTTATATACACATTTTATATTAAGCATGTGATAGAATTTATGACCTGAGTAGGTCATAAAATCACGGAGGTCATTTTGAATAAACTATAGTGTCATAAGAATCTATGTTTTGTTAAGTTCATTTTGGTATATAAATGGTTACATAATGAATAAACTTGTTTCAATTACTTTATATTAAACATGTGATAGAATTTATGACCTGACTAGGTAATATGCAATTTGGGTTTTATATATCGATACGAATGACGTCGTTCAATATTTTGATTCATACAGACGAGCACCTGTATGATATCATCTAGAGTTTTTAAAAAGGAATTGTAATAGATGGAACTGGAATGTTGATAGGATTCAGAATGAGTGGACTTCAGTTTGTGGCGAATATTGCTTAATGTATTTGCTATATAAGTTTCAGGGATGTTCAATGCATAGGTTTATGAATATATTTACAGGGAACACATTGTACAACGATATGTTAGTGGATGAGATGTTTCGCTCCTATTTTATAGATAATAAGTAATAAGATTTTGTATTTTATAAATAAAAATTTTAACAAAATTAGGTAATGTGTTTTATTGATGATTCAGATTAGTGTATATGTAGAAACAAAGGAGTTTAATAGAATAGCACCACGCTGAGGAAGAATAGATAATGACGGTATTGAACGAACAATAGATAAGTAGATAAGAACAATGGAGCGCTAATGACGGTGGAGGAGAGTTAATTGATCTGCACATCTCCGGAACCGTGCATCCTACGCAAAAATGGACCGCAGATTCGTGATCAGAGCATGCCAAAACCTTTCTTTTTCTAGCATCGTGAGTCGACGAACGTCGTACTTGTACCACTTCTGACTCAGTGCGCCAGAACTGGTACAACGTAACTACTCACGTGGCGTTACGCTAAATAAATTAGTTTCAAACCCCCTGTGGCTCCATGGGCCTCAGTGGACTTCGTTAGATCCATCTCAATGGCCTCTTCGTACTTTAGACAATGAGGTTATTGCAAATATGTCTGAGAAGAAGATTTTGTCGCACACTGTGTGCACATCCGTCTGTAATTCTGCGATTTATGAGCTCGCACTCCGCATCTCTTCTTGGAGTAAACTTCTACGTATAATTGCGTACGTGTGTAAGTTTGCTAAATTATTGCCCCGCCGCAACACTACTGTAGTGACTGCTGATGATCTCAGTTTCTCTGAGGTTATAATCCTCCGTGCCCTGCAAAAACAGCATTTTGCAGTGGAATATTTAAATATTGAAGGTAACAAACCTTGCTCGCCCGCTTTCAATCGTTTAAGGCCTTTTATTGAGAATGGTTTAATCCGCATTGGTGGTCGTCTTTCGAACTCCGCATTAGATTACACGCAAAAACATCCAATTATACTCCCGCGCAGTGATCATGTAGTGAACATGATCATTGACTATTATCATATTAAAAATTTACACGCTGGGCCTGAATTGTTATTGTCATTGCTCCGTCAAAAATTTTGGATACTTTCCGCACGCCGCACTGTGAGAAGCAGAGTCTACAAATGTAATATATGTTTCCGGCTTAGACCCCGTCCAACTTACCCTTTGATGGCTGATCTTCCCCATAGTCGTGTAAGACAAGCTATTAAGGCATTTACACACACGGGCTGCGATTATGCCGGTCCTATCGCATACACTCCTGTACGTCGTCGTGGTGTACGCAGCGAGAAGGCGTACTTATGTGTTTTCACATGCCTCACGACTCGAGCTGTACATATAGAAATCGCTACAGATCTTAGTAGTTCTAGTTTCCTCGCTGCGCTTAAACGTTTCCTCTCTAGACGAGGGCCGATTCAGTTTTTATATTCGGATAATGGAACGAATTTTAAAGGTGCCGCTTCGTATCTTCGCGATCTCTATAAATTTCTAAACGTTGAATACCGCCCAAAGCTTGAGCAAGAGTGTGCTGAGAATCGTATAACATGGAAGTTCATCTGTCCCAACTCTCCTCATTTTGGAGGCGCCTGGGAGAGTATGATCAAAGTCGTAAAAACGCATCTGTTCCGAGTTATCGGACATCAGTTACTTTCATACGAAGAGCTTAATACTGTTCTTGCGCAAATTGAGTGCTTGCTAAACTCGCAGCCCTTGACAGTATTAAGTTCTGATCCTGCAGAGCCTTCAGCTCTTACTCCGAGTCATTTTTTGAATACCGCACCTTTATTGTCATTACCCGCACCCAAAGTCAAATCTAACTCTACCAGTCTGTTACACAGGCATTCTTCACTGGATAAATTAGTTCAGTCGTTTTGGGACCGGTGGAGGACGAAATACCTTCACGGATTACAAGTTCGTCAGAAGTGGAACACCCCGTCTACGGCTATCGTACCAGGCATGGTTGTAATTGTGATAAATGATAATGAACCGCCCCTTGCTTGGCCATTAGCGATTGTCGAGTCTGTTCATCCTTCGAAGGATGGCGTAGTTCGAGTAGTGACCGTGAGAACTACTAAGGGAACATATCTCCGTCCTGTTGCTCGTATTTGCCCTCTCCGAAGACAATAAATCACGATTATTTTGATTATAATTATTTATCTAAATTAGGAATTAAGTTTATATTTATATATACTAAAAAAGTATTAAACCGCAATATTATATTTATGTATACATTTTCTCGCTTACCAAGTAAGGTTAGTAGATGAGACATGCGCATTGAGCGCATCCTCTCACTTTATATACCGCTTATTTATTTGTTTTCCTTTTACTTTTTATATTACGGTTGTCTTTTAAAGGTGACCCTTTAAGGGCGGGAGGAAATGGTAACGCCAGTTAACAATCTACTTTATCAACATTACATTACATATCGCATTGAGTTCGTCCTAAGTTATATCTATTTTATCAACATGACTAGTGCATATTTTTTGTTTCCTTCCTTCCTTCCCTTTCCTACCGCACGCGCTGCCGCCGAGGTGAAAAAGAGGATCTCGGCGCGCGTCATTATACTAAGTGATATTACGCCATCCGCAACGCACGGCCACCCGTCGCGTCTTATGTACATTAACCGCAAACCGCGCAGGACGAACATTGAGTTCTCCTGTTTATGTTTAATATTCACCGCATCAGACATTGTGTCTTTGTAACTCATAAAAGTGTGAGACGCCCCAGTAAGGGCAAAGGTGGAGAGTGTGGGACTTCACGAGACTGTTCCGAGAGTGCGTGTGCGCCGAACCACGTGGCGAGCTCGCTGCATAGCAGACACTTCAGGAGGAAGGCGCGGCAGCCCTCATCAGGTCAGTGCGTGCTATCCCACCTATTTATTTTCCCCTTTGCCGTATGCACCAAAATTACAGTCCACTAAATCTTTATCGAAGATACCTTAAGTTGCTGGCGTCTCCAGTGCCCTTTTTAAATAGTTCTATGATAATTTTGGAAAATTGTTTTCTATGTGATTCGTCTTCAAAGTAAATGAAGTATTTAATCTTTGGTTTTACATATTCTTTTAAAAATTGTTTAATTAAGTTTTCGTTATTGATAGGTAAGAACACTTCTAAAATTTTGTGCTTTTTATTTGAAATATCTTTGACCTGCATTTCATTCCTAAACCGAGTGAATATAAGTATTTGATTAGGTTTAGTATCTACAGCTTCCCTTAATATAGGTATACCTGTAGATTCTAATTCTAACGCTGAGTGTACTGTTTATGTGCTAATAGATAGTACGGGATAAGTTTATTCGGTTATATCTATTGGACCAGATGCTAAAAGAGTAGCTGATAGGTCAGACACAGTTATTGTATCGGAGTTCTCATTTGGTTTATTAAGCTTTGCTATGCGGTAAATTTCGTCAGTCAAGCTGTCTACTTAGTTTTTAAGGTTTTTGTCTGTATCGGATACGTTCACTTGCATCGAGTCAGTGTCATCGTCGGAATCTAATGGGTTTAGTTTGATACGAGATAGGGCGTCAGCGTTATTGTTCTGCTTTCCATTTTTGTAGATTACCTCAAAATCAAATTCTTGTAAATGTAGTCGCCATCTTGTTAATTTACTATTTGGTTCTTTGAGTGCATAAAGCCAGGCAAGAGGTCGGTGATCAGTATATACGTAAAATTTTTGTCCGTACAGATAAGGTCTGAAATATTTAACTGCCCATATAATGGCTAGGAGTTCACGTTTGATTGTGCTATACTTTGTTTCTGTGTCACTTAGGGTGCGACTGGCATAGGCGACTGGTTTTTCAGAATCAATTCCCCTTGTGACAACACGGCGCCTAATGCGACAGAGGACGCATCTGTTGTAAGTATGTAGGGTTTAGATGGGTCTGGGTATTGTAAAAGAGGTGCATTGATAAGTGATTCTTTACATTTTTCGAATTCTTCTTTATATGATTTGTCGATAATAATTTTATTTCTTTTCTTTCAGCAAGAAGTAAGGGGTTGAGTTATTTTTGCGAAATCCCTAATGAAACGACGGTAATAACCTATGAGTCCCAAGAAACTTTTTATTTCAGTGGTAGTTTTCGGAAGTGGGTAATTAATTATTGCTTTTACTTTATCGTCGTTCGGTTTAAGTCCATCTTTGGTGACGCTATGACCTAGATAGAGGACTTCTTTCTGCAAGAACTCAGATTTATCAAGTTGCACCTTGAGGTTAGTCTGTCGCAGTCTGTCAAAAATCATGCGTTACTTTTCAATGTGTTCTTGGAGACTTTGAGATGCCACAATTATGTTATCCAAATGGACTAAGCAGTGGATTCCTTGCAGGCCTCTTAGAATGTTATCCATTGTGCGTTGGAAGGTTGCCGGTGCTGTCTTTAATCCGAACGGCATTCTTAAGAACTCGTAACGGCCAAATTCGGTGCTAAACGCAGTTTTTTGTCGGTCACTTTCGTTGACTTCAATCTGATGATAACCGCTTGCAAGATCTAAGGTCGAGAAGTATGTACATTTGCCTAATTTATCAAATATGTCGTTTATATTTGGTAGAGGATATTTGTCTCCTATAGTCACTTCGTTAAGTCGCCTGTAGTCGATCACCATACGAAATTTACGTTCCCCAGACGCGTCGACCTTTTTTGGTACTAAATGAACTGGGGCACTCCAAGGAGAGAAAGATTCTTGAAAATCATTGTCTTCCAAGAGTTTCTCTACTTGCCTCTTTATTTCCTGAGCTTGAGCGGGTAGTTGTCTATACGCTTTAGTATAAATTGGGTCTACGTTAACGGTACGGATAAAATGTTTCACTTGATTAGTGAACGTCAAGGGCAATTTGTCACAGTAAAAAATGTCTTTGTATTCCGTACAGAGCGCGAAAATAGTTTTACACTCTTCCTCATTCATGTGTTCTAGTCTCAATTTACCTAAATTTTGTAACAGGAGTTGGTCAATGTCGGTATCTGTTTTATCTACAAGGGCATTAACTGGGGTTTTCTCACTGTCATTAAAAGTCTCAGTTTGGAAAGGTCGTGTCACCGTCAGGGTCATTTCTTGTTCGAGAGTATTTTGGATAACTGTTGAAGCATATCCGTTATTGCAAGTCACAATAGCACTTGGCATTCTAACACCTTCACAAAACTGCTTATAATTTAATATGGCTTCGCCTGAATGTACATCGGTTGGTAGTGTTACGAGCTTGAGGTTCGTGACAATAAAAATTGCCGATAGAATTACCTAAATAACACTTTAATTCACTTTACACTAATTAAAGTTAAAAACACTAATAATTAATCACACTGATTCACTTTATTCCGCTCCGAAGCTTCGCTTCTCTCGCGAAATTCAATCTTCCTCGACCGCGTATTGCAGCGCCTTTATATAGGGCTCTTCCACGAAAACATCCAGAATATTACAGAATATTCGAGTAAATACGCGCGCCAACCGACCAAGCGCAGAAAGTTCGAGTGTGGGGCTTCCAGAAAGCTTAGTTCTTCAATTCGATACTAGATGGCGCTGTCGGTTGAAAGGTTAGTGGTGTCATTTTCTGGAAAGCTCTCTCTTTGCTCTGTTACCCGACACTAGATGGCGCTAGTGCCAGATGTTAACTTAGCCGGGCAACAGTAGTTTAACACGTAATTCCGATCTAGGAGATAAAATAAAAATGTGATTTTCAAAATTATGTATAATAGGGATATTTGTAAATTTTGTCGAAAGTATATGACGCTTTAAATCGATGACAGCCTCTAATTGTTTTAATAAGTCATTACCTATGAGGCCATCATAACGCGAATCTACATTATACTTATATATAGAACTTATGATATTCGGGGCTTTTAAATGTGGGTGGTAGCGGAATAACTATGACCTGATTATGGCTACTTGTAGCATGTGTACTAAAAACCTCGAAGGGTTAATTAAAAATTTCGTTTTTAAAATATTGATATGCTTTGCGTGATAATGAACGTGTGCTACCGGTGTCCAGCTATATATATATATATATATATATATATATATATATATATATATATATATATATATATATATATATATATATATATATATATATATAAGGTTATATATATATCTGGGATATATATATTTTAAATTAGAGTCACAATTTAGTTCTATGGTTTCGGGGGTTTGGTTGAGGCGTATATGTGAAAATTTTCAATATTTTCCGTCGTCTTAATGTCATTTATATCTGCCGCGTTGGTCTCAGTTTCCGCACTTACAGTTTCTTCGGATTGATACTCGGGGTAATAGTGTTACGCCGCGCTCAAATCAGCGCACTGGCGCCATCTAGTGTCAGGAACGAGAGCGAGGGGAGCTTTGCAGTAAATGACATCATAAATCTTTCGACCGACAGCGCCACCCGAAGAACTAAGTTTCTGGAAAATCTACACTCGAACTCTCGGTACCTTGCGCGTGTTTACTTGAACATTCCGGATATTTTGCTAACTTAAATAAATAAGTGGCGCAAGATGCGATCGGGACAGAGTTGAACTCGGCGACACAAGCGAAGCTTCGGAGCGGAATTAAGTGAATTAGTGTGTTTAATTATTAGTGTTTTAACTTTAATTTGTGTAAAGTAAATTAAAGTGTTAATTTAGGTAATTTTATCGGCAATTTTTATTGTCACGAACCTCAAGCTCGTAACAATTGGTGTCAGAAGTGGGATAAAATAATGCCGATTTTACCTAAGGAGGAAACGGAGGGTGTCCGTACCCGAAGTCAACGCCAGCAGGAGACGGACCAGAGGAGATTTGGTGGTGCAACGCCGCAGATGTCTGAGGGCCAGCCGCCGGCCACGGAAGCCGGTCCGTCAGCAGCTTCTACGTCTATGACACCTGACTTAGGTGCTCTGATGGTGATGCTGCAGGAGCAGGCTCGCCGACAGGAGGAGCAGGCTCGCCGACAGGAGGAGCAGGCCCGTCAGTAGAAAGAGCAGCTGCAGAACGGACAAGAGGAACAGGCCCGCCGGCAGGAGGAACAGGCCCGTCGTTTAGAAGAGCAACTACAACGCGATAAGGAAGAGCAGATGCTCCTCATGAAGGACCTTCACGCTATCTTCGGAAAAGAGATACGGGAGGTGAAGGATAAGGTTGCTCAACATGACAACCGCCTGTCGGAGGCCGAAACCCGAATCGACCAAGTAAACAATCGGGTTGACAACGTAATGGCTGACGTGAAGAAAACGCTGGACGACCTCAAACTTGGGGAGGGAACTACAGCTCCCGTAGTAGCTACTACACATTCGCTACGTGGGTTCAAGGTGCCACCATTCGACGGGACTTCTTCCTGGTCAGCCTACAAAATCCAGTTCGAAGCTGTTATGAAGGCGAACGGCTGGAATAAAAATCAGGCCATGACTGCTCTCACACTAGGCCTGCGCGACCAGGCCTTAACAGTTCTGGAAGCTCTCGGTGAGGAAGTGACTTATGAGCAACTCCTTGAGGCATTGGAGGCGAGATATGGCGACGCTCACCTGGAACACGTCTTTCGTGCGCAGCTTAAAGATCGCGTGCAGCGCATCAACGAAAACCTGCAGCAGTGGGCTCTAGAGGTGGAGAAGCTGGTGCGGAAAGCATACCGGTCTGTACCTGCGCTCATTGAAGGGAACCTGGTGCAGACATTCATCGACGGCATCCGTGACCTGGAAGTCAGAGCTGCTGTGAGGCTCGGGCACAGCGAGACGCTTAAGGACGCCTTGGCCCATGCACTGGAGGTAGAAGCCGTGCGGCAGGATCATCGTTCCCATCGCGTCAGGGAGGTTGCAGCAGTTACAGTTCGCGACCGCAACAAAGGATTCAGCCCTAGGTGCTATGGTTGTGGGGAAAAGGGCCATCTACGATCCAGCTGCCCTAAGCGAACTGAATAAAGGGAAGTTGATCGATCTCGAGAGGGTAGTGCAGCTAACGGCACTGCTTGGCGGCGACAGGATCATCGTTCACCTCACGCTAGGGAGTTTACAGCAGTTACGGTTCGCGACCACAATAAAAGATACAGCCCTAGGTGCTATGGCTGTGGGGAAAGGGGCCATCTTCGGTCCAGCTGCCCTAAGCACACCCTAGGAAGGGAAGGTGAACGGTCTCAGAGAGGAAGTGCAGCTAACAGCACCGCCCAGCAGCAGCAGGAATACGACTTTACTATCAGACACTGCAGCGGGAAATCTCACGGCAACGCAGATGCATTGTCAAGAAGACCTTGTCCTGAAGATTGCAACCATTATAGTAGGCAAGAGAGTAAGGAAGTGGTATCCGTGAGGATGCTCAGGACAGACCACCTCAGCAACGGGTGGAAGGACAGCCTACGACATGCACAGCAGGAAGATCCAGACATCAAGCCGATTCTGAAAGAGATGAAGGCCCGTGCTACCAAGCCTAAGTGGAGGAACGTCTCAACGATGAGTTCAACCACGAAAAGCTATTGGGCCCAATGGGACGACTTGCTGATTCAGGATGGAGTGCTGATTCAGGATGGGACAATGTTCGAGGAGACAGCTGTCGTTTGCAAATGGTTGTTCCTAAAGCTAAAGTGCCGAATGTTTTACAGCTGTGCCATAATGGTCGTTCAAGAGTCCATCTGGGAGTTAAACGAATTCTACTGAAGGTCCGAGAACAGTTTTACTGGGTCCATTATCGTGACGATGTGGAGGATTGGTGTCGTACATGTACAAGTTGTGCGGCTGTGAGGGGACCTCAGACACGGAGTAGAGGAGCATCGAAATTTTACAATGTTGGTGCACCACGGGATAGGACATCCCTTGACATTGCGGAGCCGTTACAAAAAGGCGCAAGAGGGACTCCTAAGATCGTCCATGTGGATCGCCTAGCGCGTTATTATGGGGCCGATAATGCTCGGGACGAGCATGTCTTAGGAGGGGGCAGTGTTACGCCGCGCTCAAATCAGCGCACTAGCGCCATCTAGTGTCAGGAACGAGAGCGAGGGGAGCTTTGCAGTAAATGACATCATAAATCTTTCGACCGACAGCGCCACCCGAAGAACTAAGTTTCTGGAAATTCTACACTCGAATACTCGTTGCCTGGCGCGCATTTACCTGAATGTTCGGGACGCTTCTTTGCTAATTATATAAATAGGCGCTGCAAGATGCGATCGGGACAGAGTTGAACTCGGCGACACAAGCGAAGCTTCGGAGCGGAATTAAGTGAATTAGTGTGTTTAATTATTAGTGTTTTAACTTTAATTTGTGTAAAGTAAATTAAAGTGTTATTTTAGGTAATTTTATCGGCAATTTTTATTGTCACGAACCTCAAGCTCGTAACAATAGAAATAGTGTGGGTTTTCGTAGTAATACATGTGGTCGTTATAATCATTCTCGTTTAATTCTAATTCATTTAACCTAAAACTTTGCTGCGGTCGTGCTACAGGTCGTGCTGCGGTCGTGCTACAGGTGCTGTGCGCATCGACACATCTGTGTTAATTCGCGGTTGGTTATGCTGAGGGGCATTACTATTATTATTGTATCGCTGTTGCATACCGAACTGTTGAGGACGCATCGAAGGCAAAGGCTGAAGGCCTACAGGTCTATAGCCAAATTGAGGTGGACGATATCCGAATTGCATTTGGTTGTTATTAGGTTGTGGTGGTCGATAATAATTCCCGAAATTGTTAAACTGCTAACCTTGAGTGGGAAGCGGCATCTGCACCTGCTTATTCGGTGGGATGCCAAAATTATATCTAGGTGGTTGGGTCATTGGCATGGGCTTAAAACTAGAAAAATGTTGGAGTTGAGTGTTATTATTACTGAATTTAAATGATGGCGATACGTTATGCGATTGTGAATGAGATGCGAGATTAGATCCAGACATTTTGTTTCTCATTTGGTACTGACTATGGAAGTTAACTTCTAATACAGTGAAGAGCGCTTCCTCTAATGAATTTGGGGCCTTGAGACGCACTACTCGAACTAAATGTTCCGGTAAATTGTACAGGAAAACGTTTAATGACGTATTTTCATAGATAGCCCTTTTCACTACAGCGCATATTTGAGTCCGATAACCGAATAACTTTGCCTATTAAAATTGATCTCAAAGATTGAATTCGACAGCAAAAATCTAAATAACTTTCTCCGGGTTTAATTCTTAAGGTCTCAAGTTCACGAGCAACATTTTAACAATTACGTGGTAGAGCCATGCTGCAGTTATATTAGTAGTATAGTTGTAGCACGAATGGGTCGGCTCGACCGGGGAAGGACCACGCTCTCACAGAATACCAGCGTGAAATAGTAGCTTAATGCTGCTGTATTTCGTATGGTGAGTGTAGAGAACCGGAGACCCTTTTTACTGGAAATGAGGCATTCCATCTCAGTCCTCACGGGTGACAACGCATCTGCATTTTAATTTGTAATGGAAGATAGATGTAGATGTCTATGGGCCGCAGCAACCACTTACCATCAGGTGGACTGTGTGCTCGTTTGTCAGCCTATTCTATAAAAAAAACAATTTGTTCGGGTGAGAGATGCTTTTTGTGCCGGACGGGCGAAACTCTCCGGAGTAAATGTTGTCGAAGATACTTCGCGAGTCGCTTACGTCCTACACCTATAGGTTCCGGTGGATACTTTCACTACCGTCTTTGTGGGTGCCGCTGAAATATTGTGGACTGAGGTTCAAATGCACGATTAATAAATACAAATAGCAAGGTAGTGGCCAGCGGTTCGATTGATTGATCAGTCGCGAAATTTTATAACTATTGACCACGGTTCTGTATATTTCAAAAGATTTCTTTAAATTGTACGGTATTATCAAATATCTATTGGTAGTAGCTGGTTTTCTAACACTACTGACTAGCAGCTATTATCAACTAAACTAGCTGATTTTATCATTTGTGTAACTGCGGATATCAGTTACCACTTTCACTATATGTAACTGCGAATATTAGTTACGACCTTTTTCGGCTAGCTAACACTTTCACTATATGTAACTGCGAATATCAGTAACGATCTTTTTCGGCTAGCTAACACTTTCACTATGTGTAACTGCGAATATTAGTTACGACCTTTTTAGGCTAGCTAACACTTTCACTATGTGTAACTGCGAATATCAGTTACGACCTTTTTCGGCTAGCTAACACTTTCACTATTCACTATATACTGCTACTAGTCACTTCAGCTACCACCGGATACCACTCACTTCACTTCACTTGTCACTGGTAGTTCTTCACACTACTACTGGTACTGGGTACCGAGCCCCTAAGGTAGACTTTGGCTATACTTTACAGTGAGCCGCTTGCCATTTTCCGTTCTGCCTCTTTATTGCATAAACTTTTCACTATGCAAATGGCATAAATTACAATATTTTCTATACAAAACCAATTGCTACACTAACATGCTATACATCAACAAATCGGTAGTCTGGTACTTTATTAGTATATCATGAAGGTTACTCAAAACATTAACATTGTAAAAAGTTATTAAATGAAATGTCCCAAATTGTCATAATATTTGGGTACATTAATTCTTTGATTTTCCTATAACTACGAAATGCGTTTAATTATACAAAATATTCCTACACTTCCTTAATCTATAAGCCATATGCTAATTCATTATTTTTAGTGTGAACTATTACGCAGTTAATTAAAAACTTCTGGAGAGTTCTACGATAAGACGCGCTGTGATTGGTCAATTTTTCTTAATATAATAAAAGTTGTTTATATCACCTATTATCAAAACGACATTCTATACAAATATACCAAGAGTTATAAACATGCTAAACAACTATATTAATACACGTTTTCACCTAGTTTTGTCGGTAATTTCACTATTAATACAAAAAACAATATTCTTTATCACTTTGTTTCTTAGCTTTGTTAGGCCGTCGCGCACATCTCTCTTAGATAGCCCTTTTCACTACAGCGCATATTTGAGTCCGATAACCGATTAACTTTGCCTATTAAAATTGATCTCAAAGATTGAATTCGACAGCAAAAATCTAAATAACTTTCTCCGGGTTTAATTCTTAAGGTCTCAAGTTCACGAGCAACATTTTAACAATGACGTGGTAGAACCATGCTGCAGTTATATTAGTAGTATAGTTGTAGCACGAATGGGTCGGCTCGACCGGGGAAGGACCACGCTCTCACAGAATACCAGCGTGAAATAGTAGCTTAATGCTGCTGTATTTCGTATGGTGAGTGTAGAGAACCGGAGACCCTTTTTACTGGAAATGAGGCATTCCATCTCAGTCCTCACGGGTGACAACGCATCTGCATTTTAATTTGTAATGGAAGATAGATGTAGATGTCTATGGGCCGCAGCAACCACTTACCATCAGGTGGACTGTGTGCTCGTTTGTCAGCCTATTCTATAAAAAAAAAAACAATTTGTTCGGGTGAGAAATGCTTTTTGTGCAGGACGGGCGAAACTCTCCGGAGTAAATGTTGTCGAAGATACTTCGCGAGTCGCTTACGTCCTACACCTATAGGTTCCGGTGGATACTTTCACTACCGTCTTTGTGGGTGCCGCTGAAATATTGTGGACTGAGGTTCAAATGCACGATTAATAAATACAAATAGCAAGGTAGTGGCCAGCGGTTCGATTGATTGATCAGTCGCGAAATTTTATAACTATTGTCCACAGTTGTTGAACTACGGTTGTTCACTATTAGTTGGTCACTGTATATTTCAAAAGATTTCTTTAAACTGTACGGTATTATCAAATATCTATTGGTAGTAGCTGGTTTTCTAACACTACTGACTAGCAGCTATTATCAACTAAACTAGCTGATTTTATCATTTGTGTAACTGCGGATATCAGTTACCACTTTCACTATATGTAACTGCGAATATTAGTTACGACCTTTTTCGGCTAGCTAACACTTTCACTATATGTAACTGCGAATATCAGTAACGATCTTTTTCGGCTAGCTAACACTTTCACTATGTGTAACTGCGAATATTAGTTACGACCTTTTTAGGCTAGCTAACACTTTCACTATGTGTAACTGCGAATATCAGTTACGACCTTTTTCGGCTAGCTAACACTTTCACTATTCACTATATACTGCTACTAGTCACTTCAGCTACCACCGGATACCACTCACTTCACTTCACTTGTCACTGGTAGTTCTTCACACTACTACTGGTACTGGGTACCGAGCCCCTAAGGTAGACTTTGGCTATACTTTACAGTGAGCCGCTTGCCATTTTCCGTTCTGCCTCTTTATTGCATAAACTTTTCACTATGCAAATGGCATAAATTACAATATTTTCTATACAAAACCAATTGCTACACTAACATGCTATACATCAACAAATCGGTAGTCTGGTACTTTATTAGTATATCATGAAGGTTACTCAAAACATTAACATTGTAAAAAGTTATTAAATGAAATGTCCCAAATTGTCATAATATTTGGGTACATTAATTCTTTGATTTTCCTATAACTACGAAATGCGTTTAATTATACAAAATATTCCTACACTTCCTTAATCTATAAGCCATATGCTAATTCATTATTTTTAGTGTGAACTATTACGCAGTTAATTAAAAACTTCTGGAGAGTTCTACGATAAGACGCGCTGTGATTGGTCAATTTTTCTTAATATAATAAAAGTTGTTTATATCACCTATTATCAAAACGACATTCTATACAAATATACCAAGAGTTATAAACATGCTAAACAACTATATTAATACACGTTTTCACCTAGTTTTGTCGGTAATTTCACTATTAATACAAAAAACAATATTCTTTATCACTTTGTTTCTTAGCTTTGTTAGGCCGTCGCGCACATCTCTCTTAGATAGCCCTTTTCACTACAGCGCATATTTGAGTCCGATAACCGATTAACTTTGCCTATTAAAATTGATCTCAAAGATTGAATTCGACAGCAAAAATCTAAATAACTTTCTCCGGGTTTAATTCTTAAGGTCTCAAGTTCACGAGCAACATTTTAACAATGACGTGGTAGAACCATGCTGCAGTTATATTAGTAGTATAGTTGTAGCACGAATGGGTCGGCTCGACCGGGGAAGGACCACGCTCTCACAGAATACCAGCGTGAAATAGTAGCTTAATGCTGCTGTATTTCGTATGGTGAGTGTAGAGAACCGGAGACCCTTTTTACTGGAAATGAGGCATTCCATCTCAGTCCTCACGGGTGACAACGCATCTGCATTTTAATTTGTAATGGAAGATAGATGTAGATGTCTATGGGCCGCAGCAACCACTTACCATCAGGTGGACTGTGTGCTCGTTTGTCAGCCTATTCTATAAAAAAAAAAAACAATTTGTTCGGGTGAGAAATGCTTTTTGTGCAGGACGGGCGAAACTCTCCGGAGTAAATGTTGTCGAAGATACTTCGCGAGTCGCTTACGTCCTACACCTATAGGTTCCGGTGGATACTTTCACTACCGTCTTTGTGGGTGCCGCTGAAATATTGTGGACTGAGGTTCAAATGCACGATTAATAAATACAAATAGCAAGGTAGTGGCCAGCGGTTCGATTGATTGATCAGTCGCGAAATTTTATAACTATTGTCCACAGTTGTTGAACTACGGTTGTTCACTATTAGTTGGTCACTGTATATTTCAAAAGATTTCTTTAAACTGTACGGTATTATCAAATATCTATTGGTAGTAGCTGGTTTTCTAACACTACTGACTAGCAGCTATTATCAACTAAACTAGCTGATTTTATCATTTGTGTAACTGCGGATATCAGTTACCACTTTCACTATATGTAACTGCGAATATTAGTTACGACCTTTTTCGGCTAGCTAACACTTTCACTATATGTAACTGCGAATATCAGTAACGATCTTTTTCGGCTAGCTAACACTTTCACTATGTGTAACTGCGAATATTAGTTACGACCTTTTTAGGCTAGCTAACACTTTCACTATGTGTAACTGCGAATATCAGTTACGACCTTTTTCGGCTAGCTAACACTTTCACTATTCACTATATACTGCTACTAGTCACTTCAGCTACCACCGGATACCACTCACTTCACTTCACTTGTCACTGGTAGTTCTTCACACTACTACTGGTACTGGGTACCGAGCCCCTAAGGTAGACTTTGGCTATACTTTACAGTGAGCCGCTTGCCATTTTCCGTTCTGCCTCTTTATTGCATAAACTTTTCACTATGCAAATGGCATAAATTACAATATTTTCTATACAAAACCAATTGCTACACTAACATGCTATACATCAACAAATCGGTAGTCTGGTACTTTATTAGTATATCATGAAGGTTACTCAAAACATTAACATTGTAAAAAGTTATTAAATGAAATGTCCCAAATTGTCATAATATTTGGGTACATTAATTCTTTGATTTTCCTATAACTACGAAATGCGTTTAATTATACAAAATATTCCTACACTTCCTTAATCTATAAGCCATATGCTAATTCATTATTTTTAGTATGAACTATTACGCAGTTAATTAAAAACTTCTGGAGAGTTCTACGATAAGACGCGCTGTGATTGGTCAATTTTTCTTAATATAATAAAAGTTGTTTATATCACTTATTATCAAAACGACATTCACAACATTTCTTTCCTTTGTATTGTTATGGAGAAGTCGATTGCGTGTCGCAGTGCATACTTCTATTCCACACTTATTGGTTTTGCATTTGTGTCTCTGATTTCTGTAACGTAAACAGCGGAAACATAAATTATTTTGCTTTGCGAGTTCCCATCTTTTGTTGATATCTGCTTCCTTAAATTTTTTACATTCGGTTCCGTAGTGGCCCTCCTTTTAGCCGCGTGTGCTCTATGTACTGAACGATTGCTTTGTGCTTCGTTTATAATGTCTGGAGGCGCAAATGCACTGCAGGAGCGAGCTTGCTCGGTTATTAACTCGCTGAAGCAGCCGAGGTCCAGACCAGTCTAGAGTCATATTTTTTGGTGTAGATTCTATACCACTGGGCACGTATAGAGTTTGACAGTTTGTCGGTGAGGTGTCTTAGCGGCTCTGCGTTGACGAGGTAATGATCTCGCTTTAGGGCTCGAAGAGTGACGACGCTTCCCCTCACTTTGCTCGCGAATGTGCAGATGTCTCTGGGTGCTTCTGTACAGCGTGCTAATCCTCGTAACTTCTCGGTTTCTGCTTGCGCGATTAAATCTGGACGCCCAAATTGTAGCTCCAGTTCTCGCATAATCTCATCTGGTTTAGCATGCCCGATGAGTTCCGAACTGACTGTTTCCAAGGCTCTTCCTTGTAGAATTCGTCTTAGTCAAGCAGTGTTTTCAATGTCATTGAAGTAGCCTCGGGTTGTTTCGTAAATGGCACGCAATGAAAGCCACTCGGTATGTGCGCCGCTAAAGCTTGGTAGTGTCATTATAGCTTTCGACGGTGCGAAAGTATGCGACGATAGTGGCGCACTCTCTAACTTTGATTTGTCAGTGAGCGCGGCTATAGCGGATGTGAGCTCCGATATAAATGGACGGAGCCCCCTGTCTTCACTTATGACGGGTTCCTGGCTAGGTTTCTTTGGTATGAGATCCTTGGGTACATCTGCTGGATAGGAATTCTGATATGTGAGCTCTGATATAATCGGTAGGAGCCCCCTGTCTTCATTAACGGTGGGTTCCTGGCTGAGCTTCTGTGGCATGGGATCCTTTTGTACATCTTCTGGATAGGAATCCTGGTTTCTGAGCTTCTTTTGGGGCTCACTGAGGTCGACAACGTCCGGAGTTGGCTTTGTGACGGTTTTATTAAATGGGCCTTCCCTGCGGTGGTTGCGCCTTGATTTGACTTTTGTTTGGCTACAGAATTTTCGAGCCAAGATCGAACGTACTCACTTTTGGAGTGACCATCTTCATCATAGTCGTCCGATTCGTCATCTTCTTCAGCCATCTGTAAGGAGATCTGCGCAAGTTCTAGTTTGATCTTCAATACTCCTTCACGAGCCTTCAAAATTCTTCTA
This sequence comes from Parnassius smintheus behrii, assembly GCA_036936625.1. Classification (NCBI taxonomy): domain Eukaryota; kingdom Metazoa; phylum Arthropoda; class Insecta; order Lepidoptera; family Papilionidae; genus Parnassius; species Parnassius smintheus. Next base: position 33,058,903 of record JAUPFT010000005.1, on the reverse strand, counting down.
TTGGGCCGAACAGTCTTCTTTGACTTCGTACTGCAATCGGTGTGGCCCCTCGGTGGCTCTTCGGTGTGGGTGTCTGCCCGGGCTGTTGGCGATGATGCACGGCTAAAGTCATCGTTGCCTTCTATATGTTCCCTCAGCTTCGTTGTGCGGGCTGTAGTGGCCGGCGCGGGCAGGTGTATCCCCTCCTCGGGGGGGCAGCATGGCGCGTCAGCGCCCTCTACCATTGACGGTGAGCGTGGTGGCATCTGATGGTGGAAGGCGGCATTACTGGCCGACGAACCTCTTTCCGGACCGACGGTCCACGCCTTGGCTTCCCTTCCTTGCGAACGGGTGATCGGCATCTTGAATCTAAAAATTCTGCGGTTTTAATACAGTGGTGACTATGTATTCGGTTCCGAAATACAAACGGATATATCCTGCTCGAAGGACCAACGAATGTGCTGGACGGGCTAAACTCTCCGCAGTAAATGTTATCGAAGATACTTCGCGAGTTGCTCACATCCTACACCTATAGGTTCCGGTGGGTACTTTCACTGCTGTCTTTGTGGGTGCCGCTGAAATATTGTGGACTGAGGTTCAAATCAAAATGCACGATTAATAAATACAAATAACAAGGTAGTGGCCAGCGGTTCGATTGATTGATCAGTCGCGAAATTTTATAACTATTGACCATGGATGTTGAACTACGGTTGTTCACTATTGGTTGGTCACTGTATATTTCAAAAGATTTCTTTAAATTGTACGGTATTATCAAATATCTATTGGTAGTAGCTGGTTTTCTAACACTACTGACTAGCAGCTATTATCAACTAAACTAGCTGATTTTATCACTTGTGTAACTGCGGATATCAGTTACCACTTTCACTATATGTAACTGCGAATATCAGTTATGACCTTTTTCGGCTAGCTAACACTTTCACTATAATAATAATATAATAATATAAATATTTATTTCATTTCCAATTACACATGTTTACATATAGGAATAAATATGATTACAATTAAATAAAGTAACAATAAGTCTAACAAAATAACATACTTTGATAAAATTAAAATTATGTGTAGCTTAATAATGTAGAATATACAAAAGAAAAATTAAAAGTCAAGTTTATAATATTAGCTACCTGCCTGAACTAGGTTGAGTACCTGCGTTTCAGACATCACTTACACAATGGGTTTAATAATGTAGGACACTAGATATTTAGATAACTAAACTATATTATATAATAAATAAAATAACTAAATAACAATTAATTGTTACCTACGATTAATACAAACTATTTTAGAATTTCTAACAACTTCTCTGTGTCTTCGTAATTTAATTTATTTAGAAATTCCCTTACACTTATATTACAGTTCTTATAACTTAGACTATATACCTTTAGTGACTTGTTGAGCTTGTTATATAGAAAGGGTCCTAAAAATATGTAAAATTTGTGCACAAATGCGTGTTTGGTTTGAGGGTTTACACGTACTAAGTCCATTCTTCTCCTGTCTATGGATTTTAAGTTAAATGGAAGTTCGGTATGCTGTTTTAATATGATGTTCAGGATAAACAACTGACGGACAGTTAGTACACTACATGCTAAGTAAAGTTGATGTGTAGGAAACATGAATGGACGGAAAGTGGCTACCTTTAAAACTGCTCTCTGAGCACGTTCTAATGGGAGCAATATTGTTTTAGAGGCTCGACCCCAGGAAGTAAAGCCATAAGTGAGTATGGATTGACACAAAGCTAAATAGACCTGTCTTATCAATTTGAAGTCAGCGATGTTACGAAGATATTTAAAAAAATATATTAATTTACGAACTCTAGCACAAAGTAAATCGATGTGCTTGCGGAAATTTAAATTTGTGTCAAGCGTGATACCTAGATATTTTATATTGTCTGTTTTTGTTAATGCGGAACATGCACATGCAGTGTCATTATACGAGTTACAATTATGAGCGTAAATATTTACGTGAGTAGGTATGTTATTATTTCTTATTAAAAATAACATATATTGTGTTTTATCAGCGTTTAAACGTAGGAGATTATTAAGAAGCCAATTAGATACTATGTTAAAGCCTTGCTGAGCGTATTTATAAACTTCATCTCGTGATTTAGCTGAGAATAACAGGGATGTGTCATCTGCATACGACATAATGACACCATTTTGAAGTTGAAGATTACATAAGTCATTTATATAAATTAGGAACAATGTAGGCCCTAGGATACTGCCCTGTCGGATTCCATAAGAGCTGTTTTGTAATTCAGTACTTGTATACTCACCGATTTTTACACATTGAAAGCGATCACTGAGGTAATCAGAAAAAATTTGTAGTTGAGTTCCCCTTATGCCAAGTGTTTCAAGCTTTTGCAATAGTATAGGGCAATAAATAGTATCAAATGCTTTGGCAAGGTCTAAAAAGATCCCAATTGAGTGCATACCGTCGTCAAGATTACTTGTGACGTAATCTGTCAATTGGTGCAAGGCATCATTGCATGATCTCTTAGGCCTAAAACCAAATCGTCTGTCTGACAGCAAGTTGTTAGTTTCCAGGTATTTTATTAACCTGGTATTTATGATCTTTTCTAAAATTTTAGATAAGCCAGATAAGACCGAAATCGGCCTATAGTTACTAACTAAGTTTTTATCACCAGCTTTGTAAATAGGAGAAACCACTGCTTTTTTAAGCACTTTGGGGAAAATACCATTTGATAGGCATAATTGAAAGATATGTGTTAACGGGGCGGCCAGTAAATGTTTAAATCTTTTGAGTATGCGATTAGGTATATTGTCCCATACAACTGCACAATCTTCTTTTAAGTCAGATATTGTACTTAAAATCTCATCAATATCGGTATTTAACAATACAAAAGAATTTAACTTAGAAAAGGATGTGGGCATATAAATTGGATTAAGAGTGTTGCTTAATTTTAAAGTTGTCTCTGCTATTTTTTGCCAACATTAATAAAATAATTATTTACTTTATTAGTTGCTTCGTTTGGGCTTTTGTCTAATGACAGTAGATCAAGTGGGGGTCCAAGATTTTTTGAACTGAAGGTATTATTTACCCTGCGGCAGATTGTACAGAAGACTGAAGAGTACAATTTGCCACTTTGCCTGGCGTATGTGGACTATGAGAAAGCCTTTGATTCCGTCGAAATTTGGGCGGTGCTGCAGTCCCTTCAGCGGTGCCAAGTTGACTGTCGGTATATCGAAGTGCTGAAGTGTTTGTACAGTAGGGCTACGATGGCTATCCGAGTACAGAACCAGAGCTCGAAACCTATCCAACTGCAGAGAGGTGTAAGACAGGGTGACGTTATATCCCCGAAACTCTTCACCGCTGCTTTGGAAGACGTTTTCAAGCTACTGGACTGGAAAAGATACGGTATTAACATCAATGGCGAGTACATCACTCACCTTCGATTTGCCGACGATATAGTCCTTATGGCAGAATCGCTGGAGGACTTAAGCACTATGCTCAATGACCTCAATAGTGCCTCCCAACGGATAGGTCTTAAGATGAACATGAACAAAACAAAGATCATGTTTAATGTCCATGTCACACTTATGCCGGTAGTTGTTGGGAGCACTATGCTCGAAGTTATTGACGAGTAGGTTTACCTGGGACAAATAGTCCGACTAGGTAAGTCCAACTTCGACCGAGAGGTCAATCGACGGATTCAACTCGGCTGGGCAGCGTTCGGGAAATTACGACATATCTTCTCGTCAGGTATACCTCAAACTCTAAAAACTAGATTGTACAACCAGTGCGTGTTGCCAGTGATGACTTACGGATCTGAGACGTGGTCCTTCACTGCTGGCCGTATGAGGACGCTCAAGGTCGCTCAGCGAGCTATGGAGAGGGCTATGCTCGGAGTTTCTCTGCGTGATAGACTCAGCAATGAGAATATCCGCAGTAAAACCAGAGTGACCGACATAGCCCAACGGATTAGTAAGCTGAAGTGGCAATGGGCCGGCCATATAGCTCGAAGAACCGATAACCGATGGGGAAGAAAGGTTCTCGAGTGGCAGCCTCGTACCGGTAGGCGTAGTGTAGGGCGACCCCCCACTAGATGGAGTGACGACCTGGTAAGATATGCAGGAAGTCGATGGATGCAGGTGGCTCAGGACCGTGCTTTGTGGCATTACTTGGGGGAGGCCTATGTTCAGCAGTGGACTTGTGAAGGGCTGTAATGATGATGATGATGATGATGATTAGACTCCGCGGCTCAAAGCCATTTTATGACTAAAGAGTGCTGTCATCGTTTAGGCGTTCAACAACACGATACCGAATGTACTGTAGTAAAGGGATTCGGTGGAGTTGAAAAAATTGTAAAATCGAAATCGATTGATATTAAAATTTTCTCACGATTCGACTCGAATATTAACTTCAATATTTCAACGCTAGTTGTTGATCAAATCACCGACCTTTTGCCCACTGCTGTGGTAGACACATCTGTCTTATCACACTTCCATGGCATAAGACTCGCTGATGAATGTTATAGCATGCCTAATAAAATTGATGTTTTGATAGGCGCATCCCTTTTCCCGCACTTACTATGTCCAGACGTAATTTATTCGTCTAACGACTTGTCCGGGCCCTCGGCTTTGAATACGGTATTTGGTTACGTTATTATGGGCTCAGTGCCGACACTTCAGGTAAATCATTCTTTAACGTGCTGCTCAGTTCTAGAGTCTCCTATCGTTGACAAATTAGTGCAACGATTTTGGGAGCTTGAACAGCCACCCTCCGCACCGCCCATTCAGTGTCCTTCAGACATTGAATGTGAAGAGTTTTATAAATCTACGACATCCCGCGATCCTTTTACTGGTAGATATATTGTTGGCCTGCCATTTAAAGATGACGTTTACTCTCTCGGAGATTCTTATGAAACCTCTCGACGACAATTCATGTGCTTGGAGAGGAAACTTCAAGCCTCGCCTACATTAAGGTTAGCATATGATGACGTCATAAAGGAATACTTAGCTAAAAATTATATATCCCCCGCACCGCCGTATGACTCTCATGAACCCGCTCCAATATATGTCATACCGCATCATGGAGTCTTACGCGAAGATAAGAAGTCAACGCGTCTGCGCATCGTCCTGGATGCTAGCAGTAAGACTAGCACTGGGCGATCATTAAATGATATTCTGCATTCAGGACCAAATTTGCAAGGCGACTTGTTCAATATAATTTTAACTTTCCGCTTACATCCAATCGCTATGACAGCCGACTGTCGCCAACAATTTCTGCAAATAGTTGTTCGCGATTCTGATCGTCGTTACCAATGCTTCCTATACCGCTTCTGTCCACAATACCCACTTGTGTTATACCACTTCAATCGCGTGTGCTTCGGTTTAACTTCGAGTCCATACCATGCATTGCGCACGGTAAGACAGCTCATTGATGACGACGGCGCAAAGTATCCACTTGCGAGTCGTATCGCATTTACTTCGCTATATATGGACGACATCGCGTTCTCTATGCCCAGTGAATCCGAGGCCAGTGAGACCTCTCGGCAGCTGATAGACTTATTCAAGGGTGCCCAATGGGACCTGATAAAATGGCATAGCAACCGTCGATCTGTTTTAGATGACCTCCCTACTTCACATAAAATTACAGGAGAAGTAGAGTTCGATAAATCAATGCCACATAAAATACTAGGCTTGCATTGGTCTACCGATAGTGACGCCTTTTATTTTAAGATATCTGTTCCCGCTGATGTGACGTGCACTAAGCGCGCCATCTTATCTACTGTCGCTCGCCTGTGGGACATAATGGGTTTCGTTGCTCCCACAGTAGCGTACGCCAAATTGTTAATAAAGCAGCTTTGGCAACTTAATTTAGATTGGGACGACATACCACCACCGCCAATTATTAAGATGTGGAGGCAATTCTGTGCTGAATTACCAGCTCTTAATGATTTACGTATCCCGCGACATGTTGGTGTATTCAAAAACTGTACTGCGTCACTCCTGGGGTTTTCCGACGCCAGCGAGCACGCATACGGTGCCGTAGTCTACATACATGTAAAGAGCGTCAATGGTAACACCGTCCAGTTGATTTGTGCAAAGACTAAAGTCGCACCGACGAAACCACTATCTATTGCACGCCTTGAGCTTTGTGGAGCGGTTTTACTCTCAAACTTGCTTCGCAGAGTACTCGACAATTATTCTTTTGACCTTGCAATATCAGTCTATGCCTTTGTAGATTCAAAAGTAGCTCTGTACTGGATAAAGAGTTCGCCACACAAGTGGCAGACCTTTGTTGCAAACCGCGTTGTTCAGATTACCGGCAATATTCGCGCTGATAACTTTTATCATGTCGCAGGTACTGAGAATCCCGCTGACATACTTTCACGTGAGTAGTTACGTTGTACCAGTTCTGGCGCACTGAGTCAGAAGTGGTACAAGTACGACGTTCGTCGACTCACGATGCTAGAAAAAGAAAGGTTTTGGCATGCTCTGATCACGAATCTGCGGTCCATTTTTGCGTAGGATGCACGGTTCCGGAGATGTGCAGATCAATTAACTCTCCTCCACCGTCATTAGCGCTCCATTGTTCTTATCTACTTATCTATTGTTCGTTCAATACCGTCATTATCTATTCTTCCTCAGCGTGGTGCTATTCTATTAAACTCCTTTGTTTCTACATATACACTAATCTGAATCATCAATAAAACACATTACCTAATTTTGTTAAAATTTTTATTTATAAAATACAAAATCTTATTACTTATTATCTATAAAATAGGAGCGAAACATCTCATCCACTAACATATCGTTGTACAATGTGTTCCCTGTAAATATATTCATAAACCTATGCATTGAACATCCCTGAAACTTATATAGCAAATACATTAAGCAATATTCGCCACAAACTGTAGTCCACTCATTCTGAATCCTATCAACATTCCAGTTCCATCTATTACAATTCCTTTTTAAAAACTCTAGATGATATCATACAGGTGCTCGTCTGTATGAATCAAAATATTGAACGACGTCATTCGTATCGATATATAAAACCCAAATTGCATATTACCTAGTCAGGTCATAAATTCTATCACATGTTTAATATAAAATAATTGAAACAAGTTTATTCATTATGTAACCATTTATATACCAAAATGAACTTAACAAAACATAGATTCTTATGACACTATAGTTTATTCAAAATGACCTCCGTGATTTTATGACCTACTCAGGTCATAAATTCTATCACATGCTTAATATAAAATAATTGAAACAAGTTTATTCATTATGTAGCCATTTATATACCAAAATGAACTTAACAAAACGTAGATTCTTATGACACTATAATTTATTCAAAATGACCTCCGTGATTTTGAATACAGGCCTTCAATCTGCGCGGCCAGTCGTCTATCGCACCACGAACGAGGTCCAAGTCAATATCGGCGGCTGCCTTAATTAAGGATGTCTTGAGTGACTCGAAATTGGGATGAGGCTTTGAGCACGCCTTTTTCTCCAAGTGTTGCCATATCTTGTAATCTAACGGATTCAAATCTGGACTGGAGTAGGGCCAGTCTTCGTGTCGGATTAAGTCGATTTCACACGCCGCCAGCCAGTCTTGTGTGCTCTTCGCTTTATGAGCTGACGCCGAATCTTGTTGGAATACCCAGTGCCTGTTATTGAACATGGTATGAGAAACAGGTTACACAAGGTTCATCAGGACTGTATTTTGATACACAACTGCATTCGTTTTTAAACCTTTCTCATAAAAATGTACCTCTGTTAAGCTCCAATAAGAAACTCCCAACCATACCATGAGCGAGGATGGAAAATGACCTCGTTGGACACGCGGAATACGGTTGCTCGCTTCTTCACTACTGTGTGCGTACACCTTATCATTTTGTTTGTTGTAGCTCTCTTCTACGGTAAAAACTTTTTCATCCGAAAAAAGAATTTCCTGATATTTTTTCCCGCGTACCGCTTCAACAAAGCGCAGCATCTCCTCAGTCTCAGATCCATTAGACGAGCATTCAAACGGTGTCCCGTTTTTCTTCGATATGCCCGAAGCCCTAAGTCTTCATTTAACACCCTTTTACGCCTTATCATTTTGTTTGTTGTAGCTCTCTTCTACGGTAAAAATTTTTTCATCCGAAAAAAGAATTTCCCGATATTTTTCCTGCGTACCGCTTCAACAAAGCGCGACATCTCTTCAGTCTCAGGTCCATTAGACGAGCATTCAAACGATGTCCTGTTTTTCTTCGATATGTCCGAAGCCCTAAGTCTTCATTTAACACCCTTTTCACCGTGGTTCTGCTTAACCCCATCTGAAGGGCCAACAGTTTCTACTTACGTTTGGGATTTCTTTGAATTCGCGCCTTCACAGCTTTTATCACTGCTGGAGTCCTAACAGACCGAGGGCGACCACTTCTTGACCTGTTATCTACACTAGAGTCTTCATTGTATCGTTTGATGGTACGATAAACGAATCTTTTGGTTATATTCAAATTTTTCAGTATGTCAAAAATTTGAATTGGCGCGGAACCGCAACGATGCAACGCAATAACTGCAACACGGTCTTCTTTAAACGTCCACTCCATATTTAAAAATGAGTAAAATTCTAAAAAGTATACAGTTTTATTTTCATAAACAATTCGAAATTCGAATTCAATAAACTTTTTTGTGGCCAGCATTCTAAAAGAAGAGTTTTTACTGTGTGACAATACTTATGACCTGACTAGGTATATACGTTGGTACGTGGGTGTATATGGGTAGTCTATTAGCAGCATAAACATTATTTTCTAGACTGGGGTGAACTTTTTCAGATGTTGTTGTACATCTAGTGTATCCATGATATTACTGCTATTAGTAGATTATTACAGTACAATCTACTCAATGACAAACATAGGAATGATCAATTATAGTGATTTCTAAATATTAAATTGCATTATTTTGTAATATTTTTGTACGTATTTGAGTCATCGATACACTGAACAGGACGACACAAAGTAACGCTGAGATAAACAACAGAATGCTAGATAAGCTTGTTGACGCATAAAGTTATTATCAATTCCACTGTAGAAATTCTTTAGATTAGAATTATTACTTACTGGTACTATATAAGACCAAGCAACTGCAGTCATGGAGTTAGTGTATGGTCGTTTAACCGCAGTGGATCTATCAATACTATATTTGTGTTACTTCAACGCATCAAAGGCCATAGATGTAAGTGTTTATTCTATTGCCAAACTTACTTTTCTTTCTGTTATTTTCTTACGTGTGTATGATTTAGTGTTAACAAATTATATTTAAATATTGTGTGTGTGTGTGTGTGTATATGATTAAGCCGTGGTAGCTCAGATGGTTAGCGCAAGCTGTAAATTTCACAGTACGCGACCCGGGTTTGACCCCCGCCGGCACCACTTAAATTGTTAATTGCAATTTTAAGTGCTGATTTACCACGTGCTCGGCGGTGAAGGAAAACATCGTGAGGAAACCTGCATGTCTGAGAAAATTTCGAAGGCATGTGAAGTTCGCCAACACGCATTGAGACCGCGCCGCGGACATTTCCTAGCCATAAATACAAAGACAATAGCAGAAAGTAAAAAGTTAAAAAATACTTTTTTAACAATGACAGTCATTAGTTGATCATTAGTGAATGTGATTCTGTTTTCTTAAATTACAGGAAGAAAAGAGCAGAAGGATGAAATGGGATGATGGGAAGTAATGAAGAATGAATTGTTATGTGAAGTTAGTTGGAACAAACATATTTTAGTCACGTGTAAATACTTTTAACATTTTGGTTCAAAATGACACAAAATCTAAAAAATATTAGTAGTAAGTAATAACCACTTGTAAAAAACCCACACGTCGTCACAAGAACAATGTAAAATTTTGTGATTATTTTTTTGCAAATATATGATTATTACACACATAACGTTTGTTTAAATTTATGACATTTACCAAATCATTGTATTTTGGACATTTGTATTCTTCAATATTAAAAATTGTTTTTCTGTTGAACCACCTTTGTATTATATAGTATACTATAACTAATGTTTTTGAAAAATCAAACAAAATTTATGATTAATTTAAAATTTTATTTTCAAGTAATAACCACTTGTAAAAAACCCACACTTCGTCACAAGAACAATGTAAAATTTTGTGATTATTTTTTGCAAATATATGATTATTACACACATAACGTTTGTTTAAATTTATGACATTTACCAAATCATTGTATTTTGGACATTTTTATTCTTCAATATTAAAAATTGTTTTTCTGTTGAACCACCTTTGTAGTATATAGTATACTATAACTAATGTTTTTGAAAAATCAAACAAAATTTATGATTAATTTAAAATTTTATTTTCAAGTAATAACCATTGTAAAAAACCCACACTTCGTCACAAGAACAATGTAAAATTTTGTGATTATGTTTTGCAAATATATGATTATTACACACATAACGTTTGTTTAAATTTATGACATTTACCAAATCTGTACGAGCAAGTACATGATATTTCAACAGTTTAGAAAATAATGCTGATATCGCGCCTGCGCGCGCGACACGTTCACTATAATTACATTTTTTATTCATAAGTATTTTCAGTACAATAAACGCTCTCTACGGAAACGGACACAGTTTTAATTACCACATCCCGTAACGTAGAAGATACTACCTACATTAATATACTACATATCAATTATATGTAGAGGGTCACAAATTCACAAAATACCCCCTACATTTTGGTCCTTCGAGCTTTCGACGTGAACTAAGACTTCCATATTACGTCTACAATAGTTCAACAGTAAAGTGTATTTGAAAAAAAAAAAAAAAAAGAGTAATTCGTGATTCTATCTGTAGTGTCACTTTGGTTGCTGGCCTCCCACAAGCGGGTCTCACCAGCTTGATTGAGGTGCATACTACGGTAAGAGTCGCAGTCACACGTATCTGAAACCAACTATTTACAACATCGTTCTTAAACCATGGAGAACCTACTTCAACAACAGAGAACAATCATTGAATCTATCCTTAAAATTGAGGCTAACTTCAAAAAGGATTCTGATTCACGTAAGTCAGGAACATACATACAGAAAAGGTTGGATGCTTTGAATGCTCAATGGGAGGTGTTCAACATGAATCATGGTGTTCTAAAAAAAACAGACAGTGACTTGGATGACGACTATTTCATCAATGATACCTACACCACCACAAAGAAGCGGTACGAAGCGATTCGTGACATGCTGGCGAACTACGAGGTGAAAACTGCGGAAACTGGAGTACCATCAAGGTCTGATGAGTTCATTAGCCAACAATGCACTAATTTCCGGGCGCTCTCTAGGGTGATTAAAAACATCAACACCAAAGAGTTGACAGAAAAGTGGGAAATTTGTGACAAACTGAATTCGCTGCAGTCTCGCTGGAAACTGATCGACGAACTCCACTGGCAAATCGATAACCTGACTTCTGGCGGTGATGTAGGCTACGAAGAAGAGTTTTCTGCATACGAAACCTTGTACGAAACTACAAAAAGGGATTTGAATCGTAAGCTTAACTCAGTATCTCAACAGCATCAGCAAGTGCCTACAATTGAGATTCCTTCTTTTTCTGGTAATTATACCCAGTGGCCTACATTCATGGACCTCTACTGTGAAGCCATCCACAACAATGTCATGTTGACAAAAACGCAAAAGATGCAGCACCTCAAGGGCAAACTTAAAGGCGAGGCGGAGCGCATCGTACAGCATCTTACAGTATCAGCTGATAATTACGACACCTGTTGGGAGATACTCACCCATAGGTACAACAACCGACAACTTTTGTTTACAAAACATATACAAACCCTTATGGGACAAACGGCGTTGCAAACACAGAATGCATACGAACTGAAGAAGCTACATGACACAAGTGTCGAGACCATACATGCTATTCACAATCTGGGCATCGACACAACGACTTGGGATCCGATCCTGGTGCACATTCTCACTGGCAAATTGGACTCCGACACGTATGCAGCCTACATGGAGATCAGAAAGGCTCCGAGAGAGCTACCTTCCTTGGATGAGCTGATAAACTTCTTGGAAAACAAGTTTACTGCGCTTGAACCTGTTCAAAAGAAGAGACAGACACCTAACAAGTCAAACAATTCGACCAACAAGGAGGCAACAGCTCAATTTAAGAAGGACTTTAACAACACCAACAGGCGTAGTTTTCTTCGAGCATATCATACAAGCACAGACAAAAATTGCCCGTTGTGTAAAAACAATCATATTTTACACTACTGCAAGTCGTTTCAAGACATGTCACCGGAAGACAAAATGAGGTCAATTTCGCAACTACATATTTGTCGCAATTGCCTGTACTTACACAACGACAATAAATGCAACTCCAACAAAAGATGCCGCGTGTGCAAAGAAGCACACCACACAACATTGCACGATATTTACCGCAAAGTTGAAATCGCGGTCTCAAATAACGTTATACCTAGCAACAAGCCACATACGTCACAGCAAAAGGCAAACCACGTGTCTGGAAATTATAACGAAGTCCTACTAGCGACCGTTCAATTAAAGGTGATGGCAGCTGATGGATCGACTGTTCAATTGCGATGCCTTCTCGACCAAGGATCACAGATAAATCTAATAACTGAAGATGCTGCGCAACGGCTGGGACTGCAAAGACAAAATCGAAACGCCACAGTCTCAGGCATAGGGACGTCAGCACATCATAGCAACGGAACCGTACGGTTAGACTGTGAGTCTTTGTACGGAGGCCATTCATTTACAATCGAAGCCATGGTAATGGCCAACATGCTCAGCAACCTGCCTAATTACACCTTCGAAAAACAAGACTGGCCACATATTCAGAACATACAACTGGCGGATCCCGACTTCAACATCTCGAGACCAGTGGACGTTCTGTTAGACGCTGGAGTGTATGCTGACATAGTAATGAGTGGTATGCTACGAGGACCCTCACACGCACCCATGGCTCAACAGACAAAAGTGCGCGTAGTCTTTAATGCCTCTGCCAAGACAAGTACAGGACAAAGCTTGAACGATCTCATGGAGTGCGGGCCTAACCTCCAACAAGACCTACAATCTATGATTCTACGTTGGCGAGCCTTTCAATACGTCTACACTGCAGACATTGAGAAGTTTTACCGTCAAGTACTGATACACGATGAAGATCAACACCTGCAAAAAATTGTATGGCGTGACTCTGCTACAGATCTCATCAAAGAATACCAACTGTGCACTGTAACATATGGTACCAAAGCTGCACCATTTTTGGCAATGCGCACCATAATACAACTCGTAATGGACGATGGACACCGCTATCCTCTCGCGGCAGAGATCCTTACTCACCAGCTGTATGTGGATGACCTACTTGGTGGCAGCAACGACATGTTAGAAGCACAAGACGCTCAAAACCAATTGATTGACCTGTTAAAAGGCGGTGGGTTCAATCTTCGCAAATGGGCTAGTAACCACCCCAGATTGCTTCAACCTTTACCTGAACATCTCATAAGCCAGAATATGTTTGACTTCAAGGACACAGAGAGTAACAAAACACTCGGCTTAACCTGGAATCCGCACACTGATCAGTTTACATTCAAGGCGCCACTTAGTAACACACGTGACGTCACAACGAAGCGGACATTGCTCTCTGATCTATCAAAATTATATGACTTGGTTGGCTGTCTCCGGTAACAATGAAGGCAAAACTCATATTTCAACAAGCTTGGCTTGCTTCAACAAATTGGGATGAACCTCTTCCGGAAGACATACAACAAGAGTGGACAACCTTTCAACAAGAATTGCCCACTATCAATACCATCGCTTTACAACGCTGGATTGGTAACACTAAACAACCCATCGAGTTACACGGATTCAGTGACGCCTCCGAGAAAGCCTACGGCTGCGTTATCTACTGTAAATCTATTAGTGAAGAAGGGCAACAATTTATCACGCTGGTGGCGGGAAAAACTAAGCTCGCACCATTAAGAAAACCCCCGTCTTTACCACGGCTTGAACTATGCGGTGCCCTACTACTGTCTCGACTTATGAAAAAGGTCATAGAGTCAATAAACTCACAGATTGTAACAATACATGGTTGGACAGATTCTATGATCGTGATGGGTTGGTTACAAGGGGGGCCTTCAAGATGGACTACATTTGTGGCTAATCGCGTAACACAGATCACTGTCATCATGCCATCGGGATGCTGGAGGCACGTCAAGTCTGAATATAACCCAGCAGATTGTGCCAGCAGAGGCCTAACTCCACTACAACTGGCGAATTCATGGTGGGTGGGTGGTGGTTCATCATTTATGGTGGGGACCTATTTGGCTAAAGGACAACGATCTCCCACTTCAAGACCAATTCCACACAACTGTTGAAGAGAAAAAGGTCAAACAAGTTTGCGTGTCACAAAGGTCGATGCCATTAATCGGAGAACTTTTAAACAAACACAGCTGTATGGCACGCGTAACTCGAATCCTAAGTTGGATACTTCGGTTCATAAACAATGCACGTGACGTCAACAATGCCATGCGGTCATCGTACTTAGCAACGAGTGACCTGCAGAACGCACATAATGCAATTATCAAGGCTATACAAACTAATCATTTCGCCGACGACATTGCACAACTCAATAAACATCATAAAGTGCGAATAACAAGCAGTATTTTAAACTTAAATCCATTCCTGGACAAACACGAAATCTTACGTGTAGGAGGACGTCTGGAAAATGCCAACTTAAGTCAAGAACAAAAACATCCAATTATCGTACCTTACAATGACAGGTTAACGGAGTTACTGATCGACCAAGCGCACAAGAGGACCCTGCATGGTGGAGCCAGACTAACTCTATCATATCTACGCAACAGATATTGGATTATCAGCGGTTTGAGAGCAGTGAAAAAACGACTTATACGGTGCATCACGTGTCATCGCTTCAAAACTATCAACAACAACCAACTTATGGGTGATTTACCTCCTCCACGCGTCACACCATCAAGGCCTTTCACACACACCGGTGTAGATTTCACTGGGCATGTGGAGGTAAAGGCTAACAAGGGCAGAGGAATAAAGACAATGAAGGCCTACGTAGCTGTATTTGTGTGTCTGTGCACAAAAGCTCTTCACCTCGAACTTGTCTCCGATCTCAGCACAGTGGCTTTTCTGAACGCCTTGAAACGAATGTGTGCCCGCCGAGGAAAGCCTCGTCACATCTACAGCGACAACGGCACCAACTTCGTGGGCGCAGCAAGAGCATTGGAAAAACAACGAAAGGAGGCATTACAATGCTACATAAACAATGACGTCATAACTAACATATCAGAGTGGGGCATTGAATGGCATTTTAACGCTCCTTCCTGGCCTACTGCTGGTGGACTCTACGAAGCTGCAGTAAAAAGCCTGAAACATCACCTCAAACGAGTACTTGGGGATCAAAAACTTACGTTCGAGGAATTTTCTACACTGTTGGCGCAGATTGAAGGATGTCTCAACTCTCGCCCCTTGGTGGCGTTGTCAGAGAATATCGAAGACCTTGACTGCTTGACACCAGCTCACTTCCTAATCGGCGAGCCTTCTCTAGAATCACCACTATCCGCTGAGGGTAATGACATGACCTTCTCTACAAGATGGCAACTTACGGAGAAAATGTACAAGGACTTCTGGAGAAGGTGGTCTACTGACTATCTTCAAACTCTACAAACTCGAAGCAAATGGCACTTCCCTACTAAAAACTTAGAAGTTGGGGACGTCGTTATCGTCAGAGAAGACAACATTCCTCCTGCCAAATGGATCCTGGGACGGGTGTTGGAGACTCACCCAGGTGCGGACGGCCGGGTACGAGTCGTCACACTGAAAACTAAAACAAGTAATATGAAGCGACCGATTACAAAATTGTCACGCCTTCCGTTGGATCCGTCATCTTATACAACTGCATCTTCTGACGTTGACACTACGAAGCCTGCAATAAATACGCAAAGAAAACGAAGAAACAACAACGGCAAAAAACACTTCAACAACCTTTTTTGTACGTTACTACTTATATTTTCGATGTGTGTTGGACCTACTACGCAACAAATGATCAACATAACAAGGCTTAGCAGTTCAAGAGTCGTTTATTTTGACAAGGTGTCTGATGTGCAGATTATTCAAGATACGTGGAAAATGGTTGTATACTACAACATGACGACATATTGGCGGAGTTTGGACAACATACAAAACTATGTCAACCATTTGAACACATTATGCAAGAATGAAGCAGCCTATCTTACAATTTCATCCCAGTTTCAACACGAACTTAACGAAATTCAACACTATAACGATATCTTACGATCAGAACATGGACCGTCTCGAAGAAGAAGAGGACTAGTGAATGGAATAGGATACCTAGCAAACTCCCTTTTTGGTACTCTGGATGAGAGATTTGCCAATCAGTACGTGAAGGATATCAACATAATCCAGTCAAACGAAAATCATCTATTGAATCTCTACAAAAATCACACATCGATCATCGAAAGTGAATATAATCTTCTAAAAAGAAACGAGGAAGTAATGAACACACAATTTCGTATCATCGACAATCATCTCGCTGAAACGGAAAAACGCATACAACTCAGCCATGACAATGCTATGTACATAACAGCTACCGCTCTGGCCGTGAACTTGATCATTTCAAACATACGACAAATACAACAGCAACTCCTAGACCTAGTAACTGACGTGAAGGACGGGAGAGTTGACACCCATCTCATCAAGCCCAACCAATTTGAAGATCAGCTCAACATCATCTCCGGTCATTTACCAAGCGAGTTATCGCTACCCTGTGTGAACACACGCCATTGCACGCGAAGCCTATACAAGCTGGCGCGAGTGCACGTGCGCTTAACAAGTGCATACATAATATTCGAAGTGAAGCTACCGCTAATAAACAACGAACAATATGAACTTAACCACATCATTCCTATTCCGCAAATAACTGGACACACAGAGAAAACTATAGTACTCACATCTGAATACCTTGCTGTAAACCTAAAAGGGGACATGATAATACCCTTAGAAAACCGAGATGTATCATCATGCTTAAATCTGCAAGAAAACAAAATGTTATGTGCTATCAATCAACCTATTTACAACATTAAGGTAGCCGATACATTATGTGAAGCGCAAATATTAAACAATGGCGACTCATCAACATGCCGCACAAGAGTATTGGATTGCAACGACAGGTGGGTGCGATTACACAATCGTGGCGCGTGGCTGTTCTCCTGTTGCGAAGACTGCACGATGCGCATTTTCTGCCCAGCTGGAGTGACGTCACAGCACTTACACGGCACGGGGATTATGTTACTCGGACTTGGGTGTATGCTCAAGGGAGAAAGCTTCATCATTCATGCTCGCAACGACTATCACAGCGAGTTGAAACTAACAGGCAGTGAAGAAAGAATGTACATGCGTGAATCAAGCCTGAACCACATACTGACAGACTTTAATCATACATTTGGACCTGAAGATCATAAAGACGCCTTACAAGAGCTGAAAAACAACATTGATAAGGTCAAGGAACAGCAACAAACACTGAGTGTACAATCACTCACACATGACACACACAACTATGTGTTGTACACCGTAGTCGGATTTATTATTGTAGCCTTCATTGCATGGGGGACATTCCGGCTGAAAAGAAGACGTCAAGGCTGCAGCGTGAATCTTCGCGACAAGCCAGACCCCAACAATGTCGAGCAGCCAACCCAAGGACATTCATCGGAGCATGGGGTCTCGGACATCGATAGTGTGGATGCGGTGATCGCTACGGCTGCCCGTAAACTCAATAGGGGTTCATCGCCTTAAACTTTCTTCTTGTTTATAAAATTGGCAAGATGTACGAGCAAGTACATGATATTTCAACAGTTTAGAAAATAATGCTGATATCGCGCCTGCGCGCGCGACACGTTCACTATAATTAAATTTTTTATTCATAAGTATTTTCAGTACAATAAACGCTCTCCACGGAAACGGACACAGTTTTAATTACCACATCCCGTAACGTAGAAGATACTACCTACATTAATATACTACATATCAATTATATGTAGAGGGTCACAAATTGTATTTTGGACATTTGTATTCTTCAATATTAAAAATTCTATCATTCGTCGTCAACATTTTTAAAAATTGTTTTTCTGTTGAACCACCTTTGTATGCGATAACTTCGTCTTTGCACAAATTTCTAATATAGCAATTTAATATGGGAATGATGTTCTCTTGTTTGTAGGCACATTTTAATTCTTCGGTCACATCAAAATATGGAATGCCGTGCACGTGTATTTCACAATAACGAACAGTTTTTTTGTCTTTTGGCGACAAATAATTGAAAGGATATCTTGGCCGAAACAAATAATGATCGATAAACGAATAATTTTTATTAGATAGTTTTACGTCTAGAATAGCCATTTCTCTACATTGAAAATGTTTATGAGGATATGTAATGTAAAATCCGTCCATGTCGATGATGCATCTAATATTTTTTAGATTTTGTGTCATTTTGAACCAAAATGTTAAAAGTATTTACACGTGACTAAAATATGTTTGTTCCAACAAACTTCACATAACAATTCATTCTTCATTACTTCCCATCATCCCATTTCTTCCTTCTGCTCTTTTCTTCCTGTAATTTAAGAAAACAGAATCACATTCACTAATGATCAACTAATGACTGTCACTGTTAAAAAAGTATTTTTTAACTTTTTACTTTCTGCTATTGTCTTTGTATTTATGGCTAGGAAATGTCCGCGGCGCGGTCTCAATGCGTGTTGGCGAACTTCACATGCCTTCGAAATTTTCTCAGATATGCAGGTTTCCTCACGATGTTTTCCTTCACCGCCGAGCACGTGGTAAATCAGCACTTAAAATTGCAATTAACAATTTAAGTGGTGCCGGCGGGGGTCGAACCCGGGTCGCGTACTGTGAAATTTACAGCTTGCGCTAACCATCTGAGCTACCACGGCTTAATCATATACACACACAATATTTAAATATAATTTGTTAACACTAAATCATACACACGTAAGAAAATAACAGAAACAAAAGTAAGTGTGTCAATAGAATAAACACTTAAAATTGCAATTAACAATTTAATTGGTGTCGGCGGGGATCGAACCCGGGTTGTGTACTGTGAAATTTACAGCTTGCGCTAACCATCTGAGCTACCACGGCTTAATCATATACACACACACAATATTTAAATATAATTTGTTAACACTAAATCATACACACACATTATATACACATTTTATATACACATTTTATATTAAGCATGTGATAGAATTTATGACCTGAGTAGGTCATAAAATCACGGAGGTCATTTTGAATAAACTATAGTGTCATAAGAATCTATGTTTTGTTAAGTTCATTTTGGTATATAAATGGTTACATAATGAATAAACTTGTTTCAATTATTTTATATTAAACATGTGATAGAATTTATGACCTGACTAGGTAATATGCAATTTGGGTTTTATATATCGATACGAATGACGTCGTTCAATATTTTGATTCATACAGACGAGCACCTGTATGATATCATCTAGAGTTTTTAAAAAGGAATTGTAATAGATGGAACTGGAATGTTGATAGGATTCAGAATGAGTGGACTTCAGTTTGTGGCGAATATTGCTTAATGTATTTACTATATAAGTTTCAGGGATGTTCAATGCATAGGTTTATGAATATATTTACAGGGAACACATTGTACAACGATATGTTAGTGGATGAGATGTTTCGCTCCTATTTTATAGATAATAAGTAATAAGATTTTGTATTTTATAAATAAAAATTTTAACAAAATTAGGTAATGTGTTTTATTGATGATTCAGATTAGTGTATATGTAGAAACAAAGGAGTTTAATAGAATAGCACCACGCTGAGGAAGAATAGATAATGACGGTATTGAAAGAACAATAGATAAGTAGATAAGAACAATGGAGCGCTAATGACGGTGGAGGAGAGTTAATTGATCTGCACATCTCCGGAACCGTGCATCCTACGCAAAAATGGACCGCAGATTCGTGATCAGAGCATGCCAAAACCTTTCTTTTTCTAGCATCGTGAGTCGACGAACGTCGTACTTGTACCACTTCTGACTCAGTGCGCCAGAACTGGTACAACGTAACTACTAACGGGATATAATAAGTTTCTCCACAAGTCTTCGTAACACACCGGAAGAGGTGATGGAAGGTTTACGACCGCCTACGAAGAGGGAGATAACCAGCGCTGTGATGTCAGTCTTCGATCCTTTGGGACTCGCATCACCCATAACGATTCAAGGGAAGTCGCTGATCCAGCAAGTATGGAGGACAGGCATCTCTTGGGATGAAGAAGTTTCACACGAATTACACGTGTTATTTTGTAAATGGATATCGGAAGTGAAGAAATTAGGTCATTTAGAGGTACCTAGACCCGTTGCTGAAGGCGTCGGCAAGGGAGAGTTACACACTTTCACGGATGCTAGTGAAGAAGCATACGCTGCCGCGGTGTATTACGTCACCACGGACGAGCTAGGAATAAGGCGGATTACGCTGATCGCCGCAAAGGCAAGAGTAGCGCCATTGAAACCAATTTCGATTCCAAGGCTTGAATTGCAAGCAGCTCTTATGGGCAGCAGGCTGGCTGCCTCGGTTAGTGAAGAGAGCAAGTACGAGATGTCCGAGAGAGTATTTTGGACAGACTCACGTACAGTGTTAGCGTGGATTAAGTCAGATCCTCGCGCCTTTAAACCATTCGTTGCTCATCGATTGGCTGAGATCGAAGATCACAGTAAACCATGTGAATGGCGATGGGTACCAACGTCACAAAATGTGGCAGACGACGCCACTAGAAATTTTCCTTTCACCTTTGATGTAAGTCATCGCTGGTTTCAAGGACCTGAATTCCTCAGGAAGAGTCCTGATTTATGGCCCAAACAAGTGGACACCATAAAAAGCTTAGAAACAGGTGAAGAAAAATCGCCAAAGGGCGTAAATGCGTTAAGAAAGCAAGAACCGTTAAGTCTACCCGACTACGGACGATTTAGCAGCTTTAAGAAATTCCTTGGGGCAACTACACGCACCTTACAAGCGGTAGAAAAATTCAAGAGTTTAAGAAAGTCGGTTAAAGGACCCGACGACGCAGCCGAAAAGTCGGTTATGTGTTCCAACAAAGTTTTAGCAAAGTCGGTTAAAGGACCCGATGGCGCGTTGGACATAGCGCTCTTGAAAAAAGCGGAATTATTAATTTGGAAGTTCGTTCAAGACGAGTGTTTTTATTCGGAAATAAAATGCTTGAAAGCAGGCAAAAGTGTTGAAAGAAGTTCACGCTTAAGTAAATTATCTATGGAAATAGGAGAAGATAACTAACTCCGTTTAAATGGACGTTTACCTTTCAAGTCTAATTTGACCGAGGAAAGTAGAAAACCTGTCATATTGGACGGTAAACATGAAATCGTTAAAATGATGATTAGAGAAGTTCATCATCATTTTGGACATGCCAATCACCAGACGGTGATGAATGAGGTGAACCAGAAATTTTATGTCTTGAACTTACGTAATGTAGTACGAAGTGTGTCACATCATTGTCAGTGGTGCAGGACATACAGATCAAAACCGCAGAACGTGCCACAAGGAAATATTCCTCTGGAGAGAATAGCTCATCATGAACCACCCTTTACATGCTCAGCTGTGGATTATTTCGGTCCTATGAGTGTGACTATAGGAAGGCGACACGAAAAACGTTGGGGTGTTTTATTCACGTGTCTGACTACCAGAGCAGTACATCTGGAATTAGCAGCCTCATTGACACCAGCGTCAATGATAATGGCGTTGAGGCGATTTATCGCCAGAAGAGGAAAACCAGCCGTTATATACAGTGATAACGGGACAAATTTCAAAGCTGCGAATAAGGAATTATTGAAAGCATGCGAAGAATGCCATGAGGGCATGAAAAATGAGTCATTTAAGAAATATATTAAATGGAAATTTATACCTCCGGGAGCACCGCACATGGGTGGCGCCTGGGAGAGGTTAGTAAGATCGATTAAAATTGCGTTGACCGCTACGCTCAGAGAAAGGAGCCCACGAGAGGAAATTCTACATACGTTGCTTTTAGAAGCAGAGCACACAGTAAATTCCAGGCCTCTGGTAACATTCAGTATGGATAGTCCTGAAGAGGGTTTGACACCCAATCATTTTCTTCTGGGACGCTCATGTGGTGATCGACCACCTGGATTATTTCTAGAGCAGCATCTGACGGGTCAACTCAATTGGAAAGCTGCACAGAGGTTAGCCGACCATTTTTGGACAAGGTGGCTGAAGGAATACATGCCTACCTTAATACCGCGAACAGGTAATAACGGAAAGTTCATGGAACCTAAAGAAGGCGATATTGTTTTGATAATAGATCACTCGTTGCCACGAAATACGTGGCCGAAAGGCAAAATTAGTAGAACGTTACCGGGACCAGACGGTCACACCAGAGTGGTTGACGTCATTACTAGCACAGGTATCTTGAGGAGACCTACATCCAGAATAATAGTCCTGGTACCCGCGACGCCTCCCAAATGATGGTGCTAACGCACGGGGGGGGGGGAGATTGTTGGCGACGCGCCTATAAGAATATTTCAGTTTATTAAGTCAACCGACGACGAATAACTTTTCAAAGACTCATTGTCCAACAGAAATGTTCTGATAAGAAAATGCTTAGTTAAATCTTAAAGAAATGTCGAATTAATGATATGAAGGTCTTGGGTTCGACTCCCAGGCCGGACTAGTTTACTGTTTTCTAAGTAATATCTTTCAATAAATTCATATAGGGAATTTATGATATAAATTATGTTACCGGAATTGTTCCCCAGTTGAAATCGTCTTTCCAACGATGTAAATTCTAAGGAATATTAAAGTGAAGTTAGAGATCGGATTTGTTCCCCGGTCGAGATGATCACTCTGTGCACAAACAGAATTAACGGAAATTAATTGCATAAGTTTGATATGTTTGTACGAAAACAAATGCCTATTTGTTATGATTGATTAATGAGAACATTCACTTGTATTGTTATCTGATAAGAAACATGATAACTGATAAGAATCTTATCAGAGATAGTTTCCTACAGTTTGAAAATTGTGTAGAAGCACTTATTTATCTAATATTGTTAAAATTAAGTGTATTTCAGACTTTCATTTTTCTGATAGCCGAGAGCCGTGCAAAGTTAGTTGTTCAAATAGTGTGAGTTCACGGAAGCACGCTGGCCACGCCCTTAGGAGGCCGAATATGTAAAAATTTAAAATGTTTGTAATTTCAGCAATTTATGTAAAAATGACTTGTAAAACATTTCAGGTTGATTGTACGTGCTAAAAAGGTGAATTCTGTGTTATTTTTATGTGAAAATTCCTGTGTATAAGTGAAATAATGATAGTTTTGTATAAGAAATTTAAAAGTGTTTTAAATAGTGAAATAAATAGAGAAAATGTAAATTAAACTATTGTATTAGTTAACATATGTATAAATTCAAGTGGGAAACATTGTTTTAACTTTCTGTGTTAAATATTTAAGAAGTTTGGATTTTGGATTTGTGATTAAAATAGGCATGTTTTGTTTTATAAATTAAAGGATTTTTGTGATACGAAAAAATAATATATGTCATGGTGTAGATATTGTTTTGTGCTATCTAAATAGATAACTTGTATTTATGTATGACTTATGTGAATAAAGAAATTAAGTGAAACGTGAGAGAGTAATAGTACAAATTCATGTAATTAAGTTGCGCAGGCACGCGAATGGCGCGGCTCACTTTCGCGTATAGCTCTGGGGGTAGCTTAGTGAACGGGTTTTATTGCAATTCGTTACTCCGCACAGTCGCCCAGCAACAGGATTTACACATCATCTTGCTGGGAGAGACAAAGTTGAACCCAAAGACGCATATTAAGCTGCCGAATTATCACATTTACAGGAGGGACGAGGTCACTGCTCAAGGGGCCGCCTATAGAGGAACGGCGGTTCTAGTGAGGAGGGACATCGTCCATCAAGAGCTGGGATTACCACCTTACCAGACTATGCGCTCTATCGGCATAAAAATGGAGGCGGCGGGCGAGGAACTTAGAATCTACGCGGCATACCGCCCGCCAGGGACTCCATTTTGCTCCTCAGACATCCGGACGGTGATGGAAGGCGACACACCCACAATTGTCGCCGGGGACCTAAACGCTAAACACCCGGCGTGGGGGTCCAGAGTGATCACCCCGCCGGGTCATGAACTATATGAAGATGCGGAGAAGAACTCGTATGACGTTTTGGGTCCCGAGGAACCAACTCACGTTCCTACTGATCCAAGGAGGAAACCGGATGTATTAGACATCGTGCTCACTAGGAACGTCAACTATCCGATAGTGGTAGAAGTGCTGTACGACCTCTCTTCACAGCACCTCCCGTTACTGATAACCCTTGGCCTGAAGGCGGTGTCTACGCCGCCCAGAGCGTTTAAGACACGTGTCGACTGGAGGCTCTACTGTCAACACCTGCAGCAGAGACCTCCAGCACACCAGCCGATAAGCACAGCGGACGACGTAGAGGCCGCTGCAACTAGAATTACCAAAAACATCAAGGAGGCCCTCCACGCGGCCTCTACGATCGTCCCGATCACCGCCAGGCGAGACGATCTGCCGCTTAACATATGCGTGCAGATCAGGCGCAAGAGAGCGTTAAGAAAGCTCTGGGCGCGTACTCGCTGCCCCAGATTAAAGACTCAGCTCAATACCATCTCGGAGGAACTGTCGGTTGCAGTCCAGGCCTTCAGAGGCGACGCCTGGGATCGGCGCATCAGCAAGGCTGAAGAGCAAGATGCGTCGCTCTATAAACTGAACCGGCAGTTAACCAGAACCAAACCTCCCGTTTGCCCGTTGATAGATAGCACAGGCAAACGCTGCTACGATGCCAAGGGCAGAGCGGATATCCTAGTCGAGCACTTCGAGGAGCAATTTATGCCGAACCCAGCAAGTGCGGAGTTCATGGAGCTTCATGCCAGGAAGGAAAGTCGCGTACAGGAGTTCCTGTCGTCGCCCGCGCCGCCTCTTGCAGGAGAGTGGTTCATCTCCCCCGCTGAATTGCGGAGGACAGTAACCCGCCTGCAACCGAGGAAGGCGCCGGGGCACGACGGGATTACCAACGCTGCACTCCGACAGCTGCCCAATAGAGTCATAGTAGAGCTTGGTCGACTCTACAATGGGATATTGCGGACATCCCACTTCCCGGAGGACTGGAAAAAAGGCAGAATCATCGTCTTGCCGAAACCCGGGAAGGACAGGCGTAGAGCTGCCAGCTACAGGCCGATCACGCTATTACCACACATAGCTAAACTGTTTGAAAGATTGCTGCTGAGACGTCTCCGTCCGTGCATCCAACTTCGGGCGGAGCAGCACGGATTCAGGAGGGGTCACTCTACAGTCACACAATTGACTAGAGTGCTGCACCTGCTTGCGGCAGAGTACAATCGTGGCCGCATATCGTTGGGCGTCTTTCTCGATATCGAGAAGGCGTTCGACCGGGTGTGGCACATAGGATTACTTTATAAACTGAAAGAACAGACCAGTGTCCCTCTTGCTATGTTGCGGTTAATGGCGTCTTTCCTGGAAGACAGGAAGTTCTACGTCTGCGTAGAGGACGCCGAGTCCGCAACCAGAACCATCAGAGCCGGCGTTCCACAGGGCAGCTGTTTGTCACCAGTCCTGTACGCGGCTTACACCAACGACATACCTACACTGGCAGGCAGGCTACAAGAATGGGAGGACGACGTCGAGCTGGCGCTATACGCGGACGATAGCGCCTATTTCACCTCGTCCAGAAGAGCCCACATAGCCACTGCCAAGATGCAGAGTCTGCTGGACCTGCTGCCACCATGGCTGGATGAGTGGAGGATGGTCGTCAACGTTGGTAAGACGACCGCTCTGCTCACTCGCCGTCTCAGAAATTTTCCACCTCCGCTGACCCTCAACGGCCAGGAGATTGCGTACCAGAAGGCCGTAACCTACCTTGGGTGCAGGATCGACAGGACGCTGCGCATGACCGCGCACGTCGACTTCGTCGTCCGCCGGGCCCGATGTGCGCGGGCGACGCTCTTGCCGGTCCTGGCATCCAAGCTGCCTACAAGAACCAAGCTCCGGATATACAAGATGTATATCCGGACCATCATCACCTACGCTGCACCGGCCTGGTACGCACTTCTGAGCGACCCTCTGAGGCGGCGACTACAGGCCCAGCAGAATCTGACTCTAAGAACGATCGTCGGAGCAGGTCGCTACGTCCGGAATGACGTGATAGCGGCCGACTTAAAGGTCGAGAGTATCAACGACTTTGTGGCCCGGTTAGCGCGCGGCATGTTTGACCGTGCCGATAACGGGCCACATGAACACCTGAACGGCTTTGCGCCGTTACACACCCGGCCACCGGACGGGCGACCTCTTCCAAGAGAACTCCTCTCTATATGTGATTAGAGAGTTGAGTAACAACCCACAATGCCGCTGAAAGGCCATCTTTGACTATAATAGATAACCTCCTTTTTTTCCGTAATTAACCAATTACGGAAAACCGGATTTACTACATTACGCCTGAATAGGCAACAAGGACTGGCCCATAGTGATGGGCCATGAGGAATATCCGGGCAATGGGGTATACCCCGAGGCCCGACACCTGCATTGTCCTACCCGGGCACTGTAGACGACAATCAATAGGTCAATTGCAATTCGTTCGGGGAAAATAGTTCGGGAATCAAACCAGCAGTCAATAAGAAGAAGAAAGAAAAAGTGTAGGGAAGTGATAGGGAAAAGTGATTACTCTCTCACGGAACGGTTTGAAGATAATTGCTGTTTTATTCCCAAGTGATTCATCCCTAAAAGTTATACAGTCCACATCGAAGAATTAAGGCGTCGGGACCGGGACGACTTCGGAAGACCCGTAATCCCCGTCTGAACCTACTTGCTGAAAAAGAACGAGGTTATCGCCCTAGTGTGTTACTCCGTTGCGGAGATCACATACGTTGTTCCCGAACCCAACGTAGGCATTATAGGAGGCCGGATCGAGAGAAGCCTCGATTCCTCCCTTCTGTTTCTTAATCGAAAGTCGAGTTCCGCTTGGTTCTTTTCAATTGGTCCTTGCGAGCCGAATTCTTTTTCATATGAAGACCGGCGTGTGCTAGCATCTACATATATTAATTAGATGTTCGAATTTAAGCCATTGCAATCGGCCACCGCAAATAATTTTGATTTATTTACTGATAACTTTATAAGTGCAGTGCGCGCTTTACAAAACTTAAAGTTAGATAATCTCGCGGACTTAATTGTTCTTCATATCGCGCTTAAGAAGCTGGACCCGGATACCATTCGCTCTTTCGAATATAGTCATAACTCGATGGTACCTACCTTTGATGATTTAGTAAATTTTATTAAGACCCGCTCCAAAGTTTTGCAACGCACCGATTCTAGTACAAATTCTAATAGCGCACCAAACAATCGACGAGGTAACGGTAATAATCGTCGCTGTAATAATACTTCGTCGCCGAAGTATCAGGCGTACGTAAGCACGACTACTAGTTGCTCAAAGTGTCTGTGCGATAATATTGTGCATCAACACCTATTTAAGTGTGCAGACTTTAATAAAATGACGCCGCAGGAACGATTTAAATGCGTAAAGAGTAACAATGCATGTGTGAATTGTCTCAGTTTAAGTCATCGAGTGTCTAGTTGCTCTTCAAATTATAGTTGTCGAGTTTGTAAATTTAAACATCACACATTGTTGCACTTCCACCGCAGAAGCGATAATGCTTCCCCTGCGCTGGCACGTTCTCCACCGCTTCAGCCAGTTACACTGAAGTCTACAACCCCCGCGCCCGCACACTCGCCACCCCTCACCGCAGGTGCGCGTTCAGACGTCGCGCTGTGTACTTCGTTCAAGAATGTTTCTCAACATTCACCGCCTCCCGCGCGCGCAAGTCGTTCGCAGAGAACTGTTTTATTATCAACCGCTCAAGTATTTGCTTACGATGCTAAGGGGGAGAAACAAATTATTCGTATATTATTAGACTCCGCGGCTCAAAGCCATTTTATGACTAAAGAATGCTGTCATCGTTTAGGCGTTCAACAACACGATACCGAATGTACTGTAGTAAAGGGATTCGGTGGAGTTGAAAAAATTGTAAAATCGAAATCGATTGATATTAAAATTTTCTCACGATTCGACTCGAATATTAACTTCAATATTTCAACGCTAGTTGTTGATCAAATCACCGACCTTTTGCCCACTGCTGTGGTAGACACATCTGTCTTATCACACTTCCATGGCATAAGACTCGCTGATGAATGTTATAGCATGCCTAATAAAATTGATGTTTTGATAGGCGCATCCCTTTTCCCGCACTTACTATGTCCAGACGTAATTTATTCGTCTAACGACTTGTCCGGGCCCTCGGCTTTGAATACGGTATTTGGTTACGTTATTATGGGCTCAGTGCCGACACTTCAGGTAAATCATTCTTTAACGTGCTGCTCAGTTCTAGAGTCTCCTATCGTTGACAAATTAGTGCAACGATTTTGCGAGCTTGAACAGCCACCCTCCGCACCGCCCATTCAGTGTCCTTCAGACATTGAATGTGAAGAGTTTTATAAATCTACGACATCCCGCGATCCTTTTACTGGTAGATATATTGTTGGCCTGCCATTTAAAGATGACGTTTACTCTCTCGGAGATTCTTATGAAACCTCTCGACGACGATTCATGTGCTTGGAGAGGAAACTTCAAGCCTCGCCTACATTAAGGTTAGCATATGATGACGTCATAAAGGAATACTTAGCTAAAAATTATATATCCCCCGCACCGCCGTATGACTCTCATGAACCCGCTCCAATATATGTCATACCGCATCATGGAGTCTTACGCGAAGATAAGAAGTCAACGCGTCTGCGCATCGTCCTGGATGCTAGCAGTAAGGCTAGCACTGGGCGATCATTAAATGATATTCTGCATTCAGGACCAAATTTGCAAGGCGACTTGTTCAATATAATTTTAACTTTCCGCTTACATCCAATCGCTATGACAGCCGACTGTCGCCAACAATTTCTGCAAATAGTTGTTCGCGATTCTGATCGTCGTTACCAATGCTTCCTATACCGCTTCTGTCCACAATACCCACTTGTGTTATACCACTTCAATCGCGTGTGCTTCGGTTTAACTTCGAGTCCATACCATGCATTGCGCACGGTAAGACAGCTCATTGATGACGACGGCGCAAAGTATCCACTTGCGAGTCGTATCGCATTTACTTCGCTATATATGGACGACATCGCGTTCTCTATGCCCAGTGAATCCGAGGCCAGTGAGACCTCTCGGCAGCTGATAGACTTATTCAAGGGTGCCCAATGGGACCTGATAAAATGGCATAGCAACCGTCGATCTGTTTTAGATGACCTCCCTACTTCACATAAAATTACAGGAGAAGTAGAGTTCGATAAATCAATGCCACATAAAATACTAGGCTTGCATTGGTCTACCGATAGTGACGCCTTTTATTTTAAGATATCTGTTCCCGCTGATGTGACGTGC
The DNA here is from genome assembly GCA_036936625.1 of Parnassius smintheus behrii. Classification (NCBI taxonomy): domain Eukaryota; kingdom Metazoa; phylum Arthropoda; class Insecta; order Lepidoptera; family Papilionidae; genus Parnassius; species Parnassius smintheus. The sequence continues at coordinate 33,029,308 of JAUPFT010000005.1, read as the reverse complement.
ACTAAGCGCGCCATCTTATCTACTGTCGCTCGCCTGTGGGACATAATGGGTTTCGTTGCTCCCACAGTAGCGTACGCCAAATTGTTAATAAAGCAGCTTTGGCAACTTAATTTAGATTGGGACGACATACCACCACCGCCAATTATTAAGATGTGGAGGCAATTCTGTGCTGAATTACCAGCTCTTAATGATTTACGTATCCCGCGACATGTTGGTGTATTCAAAAACTGTACTGCGTCACTCCTGGGGTTTTCCGACGCCAGCGAGCACGCATACGGTGCCGTAGTCTACATACATGTAAAGAGCGTCAATGGTAACACCGTCCAGTTGATTTGTGCAAAGACTAAAGTCGCACCGACGAAACCACTATCTATTGCACGCCTTGAGCTTTGTGGAGCGGTTTTACTCTCAAACTTGCTTCGCAGAGTACTCGACAATTATTCTTTTGACCTTGCAATATCAGTCTATGCCTTTGTAGATTCAAAAGTAGCTCTGTACTGGATAAAGAGTTCGCCACACAAGTGGCAGACCTTTGTTGCAAACCGCGTTGTTCAGATTACCGGCAATATTCGCGCTGATAACTTTTATCATGTCGCAGGTACTGAGAATCCCGCTGACATACTTTCACGTGAGTAGTTACGTTGTACCAGTTCTGGCGCACTGAGTCAGAAGTGGTACAAGTACGACGTTCGTCGACTCACGATGCTAGAAAAAGAAAGGTTTTGGCATGCTCTGATCACGAATCTGCGGTCCATTTTTGCGTAGGATGCACGGTTCCGGAGATGTGCAGATCAATTAACTCTCCTCCACCGTCATTAGCGCTCCATTGTTCTTATCTACTTATCTATTGTTCGTTCAATACCGTCATTATCTATTCTTCCTCAGCGTGGTGCTATTCTATTAAACTCCTTTGTTTCTACATATACACTAATCTGAATCATCAATAAAACACATTACCTAATTTTGTTAAAATTTTTATTTATAAAATACAAAATCTTATTACTTATTATCTATAAAATAGGAGCGAAACATCTCATCCACTAACATATCGTTGTACAATGTGTTCCCTGTAAATATATTCATAAACCTATGCATTGAACATCCCTGAAACTTATATAGCAAATACATTAAGCAATATTCGCCACAAACTGAAGTCCACTCATTCTGAATCCTATCAACATTCCAGTTCCATCTATTACAATTCCTTTTTAAAAACTCTAGATGATATCATACAGGTGCTCGTCTGTATGAATCAAAATATTGAACGACGTCATTCGTATCGATATATAAAACCCAAATTGCATATTACCTAGTCAGGTCATAAATTCTATCACATGTTTAATATAAAATAATTGAAACAAGTTTATTCATTATGTAACCATTTATATACCAAAATGAACTTAACAAAACATAGATTCTTATGACACTATAGTTTATTCAAAATGACCTCCGTGATTTTATGACCTACTCAGGTCATAAATTCTATCACATGCTTAATATAAAATAATTGAAACAAGTTTATTCATTATGTAGCCATTTATATACCAAAATGAACTTAACAAAACGTAGATTCTTATGACACTATAATTTATTCAAAATGTCCTCCGTGATTTTGAATACAGGCCTTCAATCTGCGCGGCCAGTCGTCTATCGCACCACGAACGAGGTCCAAGTCAATATCGGCGGCTGCCTTAATTAAGGATGTCTTGAGTGACTCGAAATTGGGATGAGGCTTTGAGCACGCCTTTTTCTCCAAGTGTTGCCATATCTTGTAATCTAACGGATTCAAATCTGGACTGGAGTAGGGCCAGTCTTCGTGTCGGATTAAGTCGATTTCACACGCCGCCAGCCAGTCTTGTGTGCTCTTCGCTTTATGAGCTGACGCCGAATCTTGTTGGAATACCCAGTGCCTGTTATTGAACATGGTATGAGAAACAGGTTACACAAGGTTCATCAGGACTGTATTTTGATACACAACTGCATTCGTTTTTAAACCTTTCTCATAAAAATGTACCTCTGTTAAGCTCCAATAAGAAACTCCCAACCATACCATAAGCGAGGATGGAAAATGACCTCGTTGGACACGCGGAATACGGTTGCTCGCTTCTTCACTACTGTGTGCGTACACCTTATCATTTTGTTTGTTGTAGCTCTCTTCTACGGTAAAAACTTTTTCATAGGAAAAAAGAATTTCCTGATATTTTTTCCCGCGTACCGCTTCAACAAAGCGCAGCATCTCCTCAGTCTCAGATCCATTAGACGAGCATTCAAACGGTGTCCCGTTTTTCTTCGATATGCCCGAAGCCCTAAGTCTTCATTTAACACCCTTTTACGCCTTATCATTTTGTTTGTTGTAGCTCTCTTCTACGGTAAAAATTTTTTCATCCGAAAAAAGAATTTCCCGATATTTTTCCTGCGTACCGCTTCAACAAAGCGCGACATCTCTTCAGTCTCAGGTCCATTAGACGAGCATTCAAACGATGTCCTGTTTTTCTTCGATATGTCCGAAGCCCTAAGTCTTCATTTAACACCCTTTTCACCGTGGTTCTGCTTAACCCCATCTGAAGGGCCAACAGTTTCTACTTACTGATTTCTTATATTTACGCGAACACTACACATTGTAATAATACTAGTTTTTACGGAATTTATCGCGTATATTTAACTTTTTAAATACCCGACGTTTCGAACGCTTTACAGCACTCATGGTCACGGGCGGGACTCAGGGGGTCAGTCCCGCCCGTGATCATGAGTGCTGTAAAGCGTTCGAAACGTCGGGTATTTAAAAAGTTAAATATACGCGATAAATTCCGTAAAAACTAGTATTAGTTTCTACTTACGTTTGGGATTTCTTTGAATTCGCGCCTTCACAGCTTTTATCACTGCTGGAGTCCTAACAGACCGAGGGCGACCACTTCTTGACCTGTTATCTACACTAGAGTCTTCATTGTATCGTTTGATGGTACGATAAACGAATCTTTTGGTTATATTCAAATTTTTCAGTATGTCAAAAATTTGAATTGGCGCGGAACCGCAACGATGCAACGCAATAACTGCAACACGGTCTTCTTTAAACGTCCACTCCATATTTAAAAATGAGTAAAATTCTAAAAAGTATACAGTTTTATTTTCATAAACAATTCGAAATTCGAATTCAATAAACTTTTTTGTGGCCAGCATTCTAAAAGAAGAGTTTTTACTGTGTGACAATACTTATGACCTGACTAGGTATATACGTTGGTACGTGGGTGTATATGGGTAGTCTATTAGCAGCATAAACATTATTTTCTAGACTGGGGTGAACTTTTTAAGATGTTGTTGTACATCTAGTGTATCCATGATATTACTGCTATTAGTAGATTATTACAGTACAATCTACTCAATGACAAACATAGGAATGATCAATTATAGTGATTTCTAAATATTAAATTGCATTATTTTGTATTATTTTTGTACGTATTTGAGTCATCGATACACTGAACAGGACGACACAAAGTAACGCTGAGATAAACAACAGAATGCTAGATAAGCTTGTTGACGCATAAAGTTATTATCAATTCCACTGTAGAAATTCTTTAGATTAGAATTATTACTTACTGGTACTATATAAGACCAAGCAACTGCAGTCATGGAGTTAGTGTATGGTCGTTTAACCGCAGTGGATCTATCAATACTATATTTGTGTTACTTCAACGCATCAAAGGCCATAGATGTAAGTGTTTATTCTATTGCCAAACTTACTTTTCTTTCTGTTATTTTCTTACGTGTGTATGATTTAGTGTTAACAAATTATATTTAAATATTGTGTGTGTGTGTGTGTGTGTGTGTGTGTGTGTGTATATGATTAAGCCGTGGTAGCTCAGATGGTTAGCGCAAGCTGTAAATTTCACAGTACGCGACCCGGGTTCGATTCCCGCCGGCACCAATTAAATTGTTAATTGCAATTTTAAGTGTTTATACTATTGACACACTTAATTTTCTTTCTGTGATTTTCTTACGTGTGTATGATTTAGTGTTAACAAATTATATTTAAATATTGTGTGTGTATATGATTAAGCCGTGGTAGCTCAGATGGTTAGCGCAAGCTGTAAATTTCACAGTACGCGACCCGGGTTCGACCCCCGCCGGCACCACTTAAATTGTTAATTGCAATTTTAAGTGCTGATTTACCACGTGCTCGGCGGTGAAGGAAAACATCGTGAGGAAACCTGCATGTCTGAGAAAATTTCGAAGGCATGTGAAGTTTGCCAACACGCATTGAGACCGCGCCGCGGACATTTCCTAGCCATAAATACAAAGACAATAGCAGAAAGTAAAAAGTTAAAAAATACTTTTTTAACAATGACAGTCATTAGTTGATCATTAGTGAATGTGATTCTGTTTTCTTAAATTACAGGAAGAAAAGAGCAGAAGGAAGAAATGGGATGATGGGAAGTAATGAAGAATGAATTGTTATGTGAAGTTAGTTGGAACAAACATATTTTAGTCACGTGTAAATACTTTTAACATTTTGGTTCAAAATGACACAAAATCTAAAAAATATTAGTAGTAAGTAATAACCACTTGTAAAAAACCCACACGTCGTCACAAGAACAATGTAAAATTTTGTGATTATTTTTTTGCAAATATATGATTATTACACACATAACGTTTGTTTAAATTTATGACATTTACCAAATCATTGTATTTTGGACATTTGTATTCTTCAATATTAAAAATTGTTTTTCTGTTGAACCACCTTTGTATTATATAGTATACTATAACTAATGTTTTTGAAAAATCAAACAAAATTTATGATTAATTTAAAATTTTATTTTCAAGTAATAACTACTTGTAAAAAACCCACACTTCGTCACAAGAACAATGTAAAATTTTGTGATTATTTTTTGCAAATATATGATTATTACACACATAACGTTTGTTTAAATTTATGACATTTACCAAATCATTGTATTTTGGACATTTTTATTCTTCAATATTAAAAATTGTTTTTCTGTTGAACCACCTTTGTATTATATAGTATACTATAACTAATGTTTTTGAAAAATCAAACAAAATTTATGATTAATTTAAAATTTTATTTTCAAGTAATAACCATTGTAAAAAACCCACACTTCGTCACAAGAACAATGTAAAATTTTGTGATTATGTTTTGCAAATATATGATTATTACACACATAACGTTTGTTTAAATTTATGACATTTACCAAATCATTGTATTTTGGACATTTGTATTCTTCAATATTAAAAATTCTATCATTCGTCGTCAACATTTTTAAAAATTGTTTTTCTGTTGAACCACCTTTGTATGCGATAACTTCGTCTTTGCACAAATTTCTAATATAGCAATTTAATATGGGAATGATGTTCTCTTGTTTGTAGGCACATTTTAATTCTTCGGTCACATCAAAATATGGAATGCCGTGCACGTGTATTTCACAATAACGAACAGTTTTTTTGTCTTTTGGCGACAAATAATTGAAAGGATATTGGCCGAAACAAATAATGATCGATAAACGAATAATTTTTGTTAGATAGTTTTACGTCTAGAATAGCCATTTCTCTACATTGAAAATGTTTATGAGGATATGTAATGTAAAATCCGTCCATGTCGATGATGCATCTAATATTTTTTAGATTTTGTGTCATTTTGAACCAAAATGTTAAAAGTATTTACACGTGACTAAAATATGTTTGTTCCAACAAACTTCACATAACAATTCATTCTTCATTACTTCCCATCATCCCATTTCTTCCTTCTGCTCTTTTCTTCCTGTAATTTAAGAAAACAGAATCACATTCACTAATGATCAACTAATGACTGTCATTGTTAAAAAAGTATTTTTTAACTTTTTACTTTCTGCTATTGTCTTTGTATTTATGGCTAGGAAATGTCCGCGGCGCGGTCTCAATGCGTGTTGGCGAACTTCACATGCAGGTTTCCTCACGATGTTTTCCTTCACCGCCGAGCACGTGGTAAATCAGCACTTAAAATTGCAATTAACAATTTAAGTGGTGCCGGCGGGGGTCGAACCCGGGTCGCGTACTGTGAAATTTACAGCTTGCGCTAACCATCTGAGCTACCACGGCTTAATCATATACACACACAATATTTAAATATAATTTGTTAACACTAAATCATACACACGTAAGAAAATAACAGAAACAAAAGTAAGTGTGTCAATAGAATAAACACTTAAAATTGCAATTAACAATTTAATTGGTGTCGGCGGGGATCGAACCCGGGTTGCGTACTGTGAAATTTACAGCTTGCGCTAACCATCTGAGCTACCACGGCTTAATCATATACACACACACAATATTTAAATATAATTTGTTAACACTAAATCATACACACACATTATATACACATTTTATATACACATTTTATATTAAGCATGTGATAGAATTTATGACCTGAGTAGGTCATAAAATCACGGAGGTCATTTTGAATAAACTATAGTGTCATAAGAATCTATGTTTTGTTAAGTTCATTTTGGTATATAAATGGTTACATAATGAATAAACTTGTTTCAATTACTTTATATTAAACATGTGATAGAATTTATGACCTGACTAGGTAATATGCAATTTGGGTTTTATATATCGATACGAATGACGTCGTTCAATATTTTGATTCATACAGACGAGCACCTGTATGATATCATCTAGAGTTTTTAAAAAGGAATTGTAATAGATGGAACTGGAATGTTGATAGGATTCAGAATGAGTGGACTTCAGTTTGTGGCGAATATTGCTTAATGTATTTGCTATATAAGTTTCAGGGATGTTCAATGCATAGGTTTATGAATATATTTACAGGGAACACATTGTACAACGATATGTTAGTGGATGAGATGTTTCGCTCCTATTTTATAGATAATAAGTAATAAGATTTTGTATTTTATAAATAAAAATTTTAACAAAATTAGGTAATGTGTTTTATTGATGATTCAGATTAGTGTATATGTAGAAACAAAGGAGTTTAATAGAATAGCACCACGCTGAGGAAGAATAGATAATGACGGTATTGAACGAACAATAGATAAGTAGATAAGAACAATGGAGCGCTAATGACGGTGGAGGAGAGTTAATTGATCTGCACATCTCCGGAACCGTGCATCCTACGCAAAAATGGACCGCAGATTCGTGATCAGAGCATGCCAAAACCTTTCTTTTTCTAGCATCGTGAGTCGACGAACGTCGTACTTGTACCACTTCTGACTCAGTGCGCCAGAACTGGTACAACGTAACTACTCACGTGGCGTTACGCTAAATAAATTAGTTTCAAACCCCCTGTGGCTCCATGGGCCTCAGTGGACTTCGTTAGATCCATCTCAATGGCCTCTTCGTACTTTAGACAATGAGGTTATTGCAAATATGTCTGAGAAGAAGATTTTGTCGCACACTGTGTGCACATCCGTCTGTAATTCTGCGATTTATGAGCTCGCACTCCGCATCTCTTCTTGGAGTAAACTTCTACGTATAATTGCGTACGTGTGTAAGTTTGCTAAATTATTGCCCCGCCGCAACACTACTGTAGTGACTGCTGATGATCTCAGTTTCTCTGAGGTTATAATCCTCCGTGCCCTGCAAAAACAGCATTTTGCAGTGGAATATTTAAATATTGAAGGTAACAAACCTTGCTCGCCCGCTTTCAATCGTTTAAGGCCTTTTATTGAGAATGGTTTAATCCGCATTGGTGGTCGTCTTTCGAACTCCGCATTAGATTACACGCAAAAACATCCAATTATACTCCCGCGCAGTGATCATGTAGTGAACATGATCATTGACTATTATCATATTAAAAATTTACACGCTGGGCCTGAATTGTTATTGTCATTGCTCCGTCAAAAATTTTGGATACTTTCCGCACGCCGCACTGTGAGAAGCAGAGTCTACAAATGTAATATATGTTTCCGGCTTAGACCCCGTCCAACTTACCCTTTGATGGCTGATCTTCCCCATAGTCGTGTAAGACAAGCTATTAAGGCATTTACACACACGGGCTGCGATTATGCCGGTCCTATCGCATACACTCCTGTACGTCGTCGTGGTGTACGCAGCGTGAAGGCGTACTTATGTGTTTTCACATGCCTCACGACTCGAGCTGTACATATAGAAATCGCTACAGATCTTAGTAGTTCTAGTTTCCTCGCTGCGCTTAAACGTTTCCTCTCTAGACGAGGGCCGATTCAGTTTTTATATTCGGATAATGGAACGAATTTTAAAGGTGCCGCTTCGTATCTTCGCGATCTCTATAAATTTCTAAACGTTGAATACCGCCCAAAGCTTGAGCAAGAGTGTGCTGAGAATCGTATAACATGGAAGTTCATCTGTCCCAACTCTCCTCATTTTGGAGGCGCCTGGGAGAGTATGATCAAAGTCGTAAAAACGCATCTGTTCCGAGTTATCGGACATCAGTTACTTTCATACGAAGAGCTTAATACTGTTCTTGCGCAAATTGAGTGCTTGCTAAACTCGCAGCCCTTGACAGTATTAAGTTCTGATCCTGCAGAGCCTTCAGCTCTTACTCCGAGTCATTTTTTGAATACCGCACCTTTATTGTCATTACCCGCACCCAAAGTCAAATCTAACTCTACCAGTCTGTTACACAGGCATTCTTCACTGGATAAATTAGTTCAGTCGTTTTGGGACCGGTGGAGGACGAAATACCTTCACGGATTACAAGTTCGTCAGAAGTGGAACACCCCGTCTACGGCTATCGTACCAGGCATGGTTGTAATTGTGATAAATGATAATGAACCGCCCCTTGCTTGGCCATTAGCGATTGTCGAGTCTGTTCATCCTTCGAAGGATGGCGTAGTTCGAGTAGTGACCGTGAGAACTACTAAGGGAACATATCTCCGTCCTGTTGCTCGTATTTGCCCTCTCCGAAGACAATAAATCACGATTATTTTGATTATAATTATTTATCTAAATTAGGAATTAAGTTTATATTTATATATACTAAAAAAGTATTAAACCGCAATATTATATTTATGTATACATTTTCTCGCTTACCAAGTAAGGTTAGTAGATGAGACATGCGCATTGAGCGCATCCTCTCACTTTATATACCGCTTATTTATTTGTTTTCCTTTTACTTTTTATATTACGGTTGTCTTTTAAAGGTGACCCTTTAAGGGCGGGAGGAAATGGTAACGCCAGTTAACAATCTACTTTATCAACATTACATTACATATCGCATTGAGTTCGTCCTAAGTTATATCTATTTTATCAACATGACTAGTGCATATTTTTTGTTTCCTTCCTTCCTTCCCTTTCCTACCGCACGCGCTGCCGCCGAGGTGAAAAAGAGGATCTCGGCGCGCGTCATTATACTAAGTGATATTACGCCATCCGCAACGCACGGCCACCCGTCGCGTCTTATGTACATTAACCGCAAACCGCGCAGGACGAACATTGAGTTCTCCTGTTTATGTTTAATATTCACCGCATCAGACATTGTGTCTTTGTAACTCATAAAAGTGTGAGACGCCCCAGTAAGGGCAAAGGTGGAGAGTGTGGGACTTCACGAGACTGTTCCGAGAGTGCGTGTGCGCCGAACCACGTGGCGAGCTCGCTGCATAGCAGACACTTCAGGAGGAAGGCGCGGCAGCCCTCATCAGGTCAGTGCGTGCTATCCCACCTATTTATTTTCCCCTTTGCCGTATGCACCAAAATTACAGTCCACTAAATCTTTATCGAAGATACCTTAAGTTGCTGGCGTCTCCAGTGCCCTTTTTAAATAGTTCTATGATAATTTTGGAAAATTGTTTTCTATGTGATTCGTCTTCAAAGTAAATGAAGTATTTAATCTTTGGTTTTACATATTCTTTTAAAAATTGTTTAATTAAGTTTTCGTTATTGATAGGTAAGAACACTTCTAAAATTTTGTGCTTTTTATTTGAAATATCTTTGACCTGCATTTCATTCCTAAACCGAGTGAATATAAGTATTTGATTAGGTTTAGTATCTACAGCTTCCCTTAATATAGGTATACCTGTAGATTCTAATTCTAACGCTGAGTGTACTGTTTATGTGCTAATAGATAGTACGGGATAAGTTTATTCGGTTATATCTATTGGACCAGATGCTAAAAGAGTAGCTGATAGGTCAGACACAGTTATTGTATCGGAGTTCTCATTTGGTTTATTAAGCTTTGCTATGCGGTAAATTTCGTCAGTCAAGCTGTCTACTTAGTTTTTAAGGTTTTTGTCTGTATCGGATACGTTCACTTGCATCGAGTCAGTGTCATCGTCGGAATCTAATGGGTTTAGTTTGATACGAGATAGGGCGTCAGCGTTATTGTTCTGCTTTCCATTTTTGTAGATTACCTCAAAATCAAATTCTTGTAAATGTAGTCGCCATCTTGTTAATTTACTATTTGGTTCTTTGAGTGCATAAAGCCAGGCAAGAGGTCGGTGATCAGTATATACGTAAAATTTTTGTCCGTACAGATAAGGTCTGAAATATTTAACTGCCCATATAATGGCTAGGAGTTCACGTTTGATTGTGCTATACTTTGTTTCTGTGTCACTTAGGGTGCGACTGGCATAGGCGACTGGTTTTTCAGAATCAATTCCCCTTGTGACAACACGGCGCCTAATGCGACAGAGGACGCATCTGTTGTAAGTATGTAGGGTTTAGATGGGTCTGGGTATTGTAAAAGAGGTGCATTGATAAGTGATTCTTTACATTTTTCGAATTCTTCTTTATATGATTTGTCGATAATAATTTTATTTCTTTTCTTTCAGCAAGAAGTAAGGGGTTGAGTTATTTTTGCGAAATCCCTAATGAAACGACGGTAATAACCTATGAGTCCCAAGAAACTTTTTATTTCAGTGGTAGTTTTCGGAAGTGGGTAATTAATTATTGCTTTTACTTTATCGTCGTTCGGTTTAAGTCCATCTTTGGTGACGCTATGACCTAGATAGAGGACTTCTTTCTGCAAGAACTCAGATTTATCAAGTTGCACCTTGAGGTTAGTCTGTCGCAGTCTGTCAAAAATCATGCGTTACTTTTCAATGTGTTCTTGGAGACTTTGAGATGCCACAATTATGTTATCCAAATGGACTAAGCAGTGGATTCCTTGCAGGCCTCTTAGAATGTTATCCATTGTGCGTTGGAAGGTTGCCGGTGCTGTCTTTAATCCGAACGGCATTCTTAAGAACTCGTAACGGCCAAATTCGGTGCTAAACGCAGTTTTTTGTCGGTCACTTTCGTTGACTTCAATCTGATGATAACCGCTTGCAAGATCTAAGGTCGAGAAGTATGTACATTTGCCTAATTTATCAAATATGTCGTTTATATTTGGTAGAGGATATTTGTCTCCTATAGTCACTTCGTTAAGTCGCCTGTAGTCGATCACCATACGAAATTTACGTTCCCCAGACGCGTCGACCCTTTTTTGGTACTAAATGAACTGGGGCACTCCAAGGAGAGAAAGATTCTTGAAAATCATTGTCTTCCAAGAGTTTCTCTACTTGCCTCTTTATTTCCTGAGCTTGAGCGGGTAGTTGTCTATACGCTTTAGTATAAATTGGGTCTACGTTAACGGTACGGATAAAATGTTTCACTTGATTAGTGAACGTCAAGGGCAATTTGTCACAGTAAAAAATGTCTTTGTATTCCGTACAGAGCGCGAAAATAGTTTTACACTCTTCCTCATTCATGTGTTCTAGTCTCAATTTACCTAAATTTTGTAACAGGAGTTGGTCAATGTCGGTATCTGTTTTATCTACAAGGGCATTAACTGGGGTTTTCTCACTGTCATTAAAAGTCTCAGTTTGGAAAGGTCGTGTCACCGTCAGGGTCATTTCTTGTTCGAGAGTATTTTGGATAACTGTTGAAGCATATCCGTTATTGCAAGTCACAATAGCACTTGGCATTCTAACACCTTCACAAAACTGCTTATAATTTAATATGGCTTCGCCTGAATGTACATCGGTTGGTAGTGTTACGAGCTTGAGGTTCGTGACAATAAAAATTGCCGATAGAATTACCTAAATAACACTTTAATTCACTTTACACTAATTAAAGTTAAAAACACTAATAATTAATCACACTGATTCACTTTATTCCGCTCCGAAGCTTCGCTTCTCTCGCGAAATTCAATCTTCCTCGACCGCGTATTGCAGCGCCTTTATATAGGGCTCTTCCACGAAAACATCCAGAATATTACAGAATATTCGAGTAAATACGCGCGCCAACCGACCAAGCGCAGAAAGTTCGAGTGTGGGGCTTCCAGAAAGCTTAGTTCTTCAATTCGATACTAGATGGCGCTGTCGGTTGAAAGGTTAGTGGTGTCATTTTCTGGAAAGCTCTCTCTTTGCTCTGTTACCCGACACTAGATGGCGCTAGTGCCAGATGTTAACTTAGCCGGGCAACAGTAGTTTAACACGTAATTCCGATCTAGGAGATAAAATAAAAATGTGATTTTCAAAATTATGTATAATAGGGATATTTGTAAATTTTGTCGAAAGTATATGACGCTTTAAATCGATGACAGCCTCTAATTGTTTTAATAAGTCATTACCTATGAGGCCATCATAACGCGAATCTACATTATACTTATATATAGAACTTATGATATTCGGGGCTTTTAAATGTGGGTGGTAGCGGAATAACTATGACCTGATTATGGCTACTTGTAGCATGTGTACTAAAAACCTCGAAGGGTTAATTAAAAATTTCGTTTTTAAAATATTGATATGCTTTGCGTGATAATGAACGTGTGCTACCGGTGTCCAGCTATATATATATATATATATATATATATATATATATATATATATATATATATATATATATAAGGTTATATATATATCTGGGATATATATATTTTAAATTAGAGTCACAATTTAGTTCTATGGTTTCGGGGGTTTGGTTGAGGCGTATATGTGAAAATTTTCAATATTTTCCGTCGTCTTAATGTCATTTATATCTGCCGCGTTGGTCTCAGTTTCCGCACTTACAGTTTCTTCGGATTGATACTCGGGGTAATAGTGTTACGCCGCGCTCAAATCAGCGCACTGGCGCCATCTAGTGTCAGGAACGAGAGCGAGGGGAGCTTTGCAGTAAATGACATCATAAATCTTTCGACCGACAGCGCCACCCGAAGAACTAAGTTTCTGGAAAATCTACACTCGAACTCTCGGTACCTTGCGCGTGTTTACTTGAACATTCCGGATATTTTGCTAACTTAAATAAATAAGTGGCGCAAGATGCGATCGGGACAGAGTTGAACTCGGCGACACAAGCGAAGCTTCGGAGCGGAATTAAGTGAATTAGTGTGTTTAATTATTAGTGTTTTAACTTTAATTTGTGTAAAGTAAATTAAAGTGTTAATTTAGGTAATTTTATCGGCAATTTTTATTGTCACGAACCTCAAGCTCGTAACAATTGGTGTCAGAAGTGGGATAAAATAATGCCGATTTTACCTAAGGAGGAAACGGAGGGTGTCCGTACCCGAAGTCAACGCCAGCAGGAGACGGACCAGAGGAGATTTGGTGGTGCAACGCCGCAGATGTCTGAGGGCCAGCCGCCGGCCATGGAAGCCGGTCCGTCAGCAGCTTCTACGTCTATGACACCTGACTTAGGTGCTCTGATGGTGATGCTGCAGGAGCAGGCTCGCCGACAGGAGGAGCAGGCTCGCCGACAGGAGGAGCAGGCCCGTCAGTAGAAAGAGCAGCTGCAGAACGGACAAGAGGAACAGGCCCGTCGGCAGGAGGAACAGGCCCGTCGTTTAGAAGAGCAACTACAACGCGATAAGGAAGAGCAGATGCTCCTCATGAAGGACCTTCACGCTATCTTCGGAAAAGAGATACGGGAGGTGAAGGATAAGGTTGCTCAACATGACAACCGCCTGTCGGAGGCCGAAACCCGAATCGACCAAGTAAACAATCGGGTTGACAACGTAATGGCTGACGTGAAGAAAACGCTGGACGACCTCAAACTTGGGGAGGGAACTACAGCTCCCGTAGTAGCTACTACACATTCGCTACGTGGGTTCAAGGTGCCACCATTCGACGGGACTTCTTCCTGGTCAGCCTACAAAATCCAGTTCGAAGCTGTTATGAAGGCGAACGGCTGGAATAAAAATCAGGCCATGACTGCTCTCACACTAGGCCTGCGCGACCAGGCCTTAACAGTTCTGGAAGCTCTCGGTGAGGAAGTGACTTATGAGCAACTCCTTGAGGCATTGGAGGCGAGATATGGCGACGCTCACCTGGAACACGTCTTTCGTGCGCAGCTTAAAGATCGCGTGCAGCGCATCAACGAAAACCTGCAGCAGTGGGCTCTAGAGGTGGAGAAGCTGGTGCGGAAAGCATACCGGTCTGTACCTGCGCTCATTGAAGGGAACCTGGTGCAGACATTCATCGACGGCATCCGTGACCTGGAAGTCAGAGCTGCTGTGAGGCTCGGGCACAGCGAGACGCTTAAGGACGCCTTGGCCCATGCACTGGAGGTAGAAGCCGTGCGGCAGGATCATCGTTCCCATCGCGTCAGGGAGGTTGCAGCAGTTACAGTTCGCGACCGCAACAAAGGATTCAGCCCTAGGTGCTATGGTTGTGGGGAAAAGGGCCATCTACGATCCAGCTGCCCTAAGCGAACTGAATAAAGGGAAGTTGATCGATCTCGAGAGGGTAGTGCAGCTAACGGCACTGCTTGGCGGCGACAGGATCATCGTTCACCTCACGCTAGGGAGTTTACAGCAGTTACGGTTCGCGACCACAATAAAAGATACAGCCCTAGGTGCTATGGCTGTGGGGAAAGGGGCCATCTTCGGTCCAGCTGCCCTAAGCACACCCTAGGAAGGGAAGGTGAACGGTCTCAGAGAGGAAGTGCAGCTAACAGCACCGCCCAGCAGCAGCAGGAATACGACTTTACTATCAGACACTGCAGCGGGAAATCTCACGGCAACGCAGATGCATTGTCAAGAAGACCTTGTCCTGAAGATTGCAACCATTATAGTAGGCAAGAGAGTAAGGAAGTGGTATCCGTGAGGATGCTCAGGACAGACCACCTCAGCAACGGGTGGAAGGACAGCCTACGACATGCACAGCAGGAAGATCCAGACATCAAGCCGATTCTGAAAGAGATGAAGGCCCGTGCTACCAAGCCTAAGTGGAGGGACGTCTCAACGATGAGTTCAACCACGAAAAGCTATTGGGCCCAATGGGACGACTTGCTGATTCAGGATGGAGTGCTGATTCAGGATGGGACAATGTTCGAGGAGACAGCTGTCGTTTGCAAATGGTTGTTCCTAAAGCTAAAGTGCCGAATGTTTTACAGCTGTGCCATAATGGTCGTTCAAGAGTCCATCTGGGAGTTAAACGAATTCTACTGAAGGTCCGAGAACAGTTTTACTGGGTCCATTATCGTGACGATGTGGAGGATTGGTGTCGTACATGTACAAGTTGTGCGGCTGTGAGGGGACCTCAGACACGGAGTAGAGGAGCATCGAAATTTTACAATGTTGGTGCACCACGGGATAGGACATCCCTTGACATTGCGGAGCCGTTACAAAAAGGCGCAAGAGGGACTCCTAAGATCGTCCATGTGGATCGCCTAGCGCGTTATTATGGGGCCGATAATGCTCGGGACGAGCATGTCTTAGGAGGGGGCAGTGTTACGCCGCGCTCAAATCAGCGCACTAGCGCCATCTAGTGTCAGGAACGAGAGCGAGGGGAGCTTTGCAGTAAATGACATCATAAATCTTTTGACCGACAGCGCCACCCGAAGAACTAAGTTTCTGGAAATTCTACACTCGAATACTCGTTGCCTGGCGCGCATTTACCTGAATGTTCGGGACGCTTCTTTGCTAATTATATAAATAGGCGCTGCAAGATGCGATCGGGACAGAGTTGAACTCGGCGACACAAGCGAAGCTTCGGAGCGGAATTAAGTGAATTAGTGTGTTTAATTATTAGTGTTTTAACTTTAATTTGTGTAAAGTAAATTAAAGTGTTATTTTAGGTAATTTTATCGGCAATTTTTATTGTCACGAACCTCAAGCTCGTAACAATAGAAATAGTGTGGGTTTTCGTAGTAATACATGTGGTCGTTATAATCATTCTCGTTTAATTCTAATTCATTTAACCTAAAACTTTGCTGCGGTCGTGCTACAGGTCGTGCTGCGGTCGTGCTACAGGTGCTGTGCGCATCGACACATCTGTGTTAATTCGCGGTTGGTTATGCTGAGGGGCATTACTATTATTATTGTATCGCTGTTGCATACCGAACTGTTGAGGACGCATCGAAGGCAAAGGCTGAAGGCCTACAGGTCTATAGCCAAATTGAGGTGGACGATATCCGAATTGCATTTGGTTGTTATTAGGTTGTGGTGGTCGATAATAATTCCCGAAATTGTTAAACTGCTAACCTTGAGTGGGAAGCGGCATCTGCACCTGCTTATTCGGTGGGATGCCAAAATTATATCTAGGTGGTTGGGTCATTGGCATGGGCTTAAAACTAGAAAAATGTTGGAGTTGAGTGTTATTATTACTGAATTTAAATGATGGCGATACGTTATGCGATTGTGAATGAGATGCGAGATTAGATCCAGACATTTTGTTTCTCATTTGGTACTGACTATGGAAGTTAACTTCTAATACAGTGAAGAGCGCTTCCTCTAATGAATTTGGGGCCTTGAGACGCACTACTCGAACTAAATGTTCCGGTAAATTGTACAGGAAAACGTTTAATGACGTATTTTCATAGATAGCCCTTTTCACTACAGCGCATATTTGAGTCCGATAACCGAATAACTTTGCCTATTAAAATTGATCTCAAAGATTGAATTCGACAGCAAAAATCTAAATAACTTTCTCCGGGTTTAATTCTTAAGGTCTCAAGTTCACGAGCAACATTTTAACAATTACGTGGTAGAGCCATGCTGCAGTTATATTAGTAGTATAGTTGTAGCACGAATGGGTCGGCTCGACCGGGGAAGGACCACGCTCTCACAGAATACCAGCGTGAAATAGTAGCTTAATGCTGCTGTATTTCGTATGGTGAGTGTAGAGAACCGGAGACCCTTTTTACTGGAAATGAGGCATTCCATCTCAGTCCTCACGGGTGACAACGCATCTGCATTTTAATTTGTAATGGAAGATAGATGTAGATGTCTATGGGCCGCAGCAACCACTTACCATCAGGTGGACTGTGTGCTCGTTTGTCAGCCTATTCTATAAAAAAAACAATTTGTTCGGGTGAGAGATGCTTTTTGTGCCGGACGGGCGAAACTCTCCGGAGTAAATGTTGTCGAAGATACTTCGCGAGTCGCTTACGTCCTACACCTATAGGTTCCGGTGGATACTTTCACTACCGTCTTTGTGGGTGCCGCTGAAATATTGTGGACTGAGGTTCAAATGCACGATTAATAAATACAAATAGCAAGGTAGTGGCCAGCGGTTCGATTGATTGATCAGTCGCGAAATTTTATAACTATTGACCACGGTTCTGTATATTTCAAAAGATTTCTTTAAATTGTACGGTATTATCAAATATCTATTGGTAGTAGCTGGTTTTCTAACACTACTGACTAGCAGCTATTATCAACTAAACTAGCTGATTTTATCATTTGTGTAACTGCGGATATCAGTTACCACTTTCACTATATGTAACTGCGAATATTAGTTACGACCTTTTTCGGCTAGCTAACACTTTCACTATATGTAACTGCGAATATCAGTAACGATCTTTTTCGGCTAGCTAACACTTTCACTATGTGTAACTGCGAATATTAGTTACGACCTTTTTAGGCTAGCTAACACTTTCACTATGTGTAACTGCGAATATCAGTTACGACCTTTTTCGGCTAGCTAACACTTTCACTATTCACTATATACTGCTACTAGTCACTTCAGCTACCACCGGATACCACTCACTTCACTTCACTTGTCACTGGTAGTTCTTCACACTACTACTGGTACTGGGTACCGAGCCCCTAAGGTAGACTTTGGCTATACTTTACAGTGAGCCGCTTGCCATTTTCCGTTCTGCCTCTTTATTGCATAAACTTTTCACTATGCAAATGGCATAAATTACAATATTTTCTATACAAAACCAATTGCTACACTAACATGCTATACATCAACAAATCGGTAGTCTGGTACTTTATTAGTATATCATGAAGGTTACTCAAAACATTAACATTGTAAAAAGTTATTAAATGAAATGTCCCAAATTGTCATAATATTTGGGTACATTAATTCTTTGATTTTCCTATAACTACGAAATGCGTTTAATTATACAAAATATTCCTACACTTCCTTAATCTATAAGCCATATGCTAATTCATTATTTTTAGTGTGAACTATTACGCAGTTAATTAAAAACTTCTGGAGAGTTCTACGATAAGACGCGCTGTGATTGGTCAATTTTTCTTAATATAATAAAAGTTGTTTATATCACCTATTATCAAAACGACATTCTATACAAATATACCAAGAGTTATAAACATGCTAAACAACTATATTAATACACGTTTTCACCTAGTTTTGTCGGTAATTTCACTATTAATACAAAAAACAATATTCTTTATCACTTTGTTTCTTAGCTTTGTTAGGCCGTCGCGCACATCTCTCTTAGATAGCCCTTTTCACTACAGCGCATATTTGAGTCCGATAACCGATTAACTTTGCCTATTAAAATTGATCTCAAAGATTGAATTCGACAGCAAAAATCTAAATAACTTTCTCCGGGTTTAATTCTTAAGGTCTCAAGTTCACGAGCAACATTTTAACAATGACGTGGTAGAACCATGCTGCAGTTATATTAGTAGTATAGTTGTAGCACGAATGGGTCGGCTCGACCGGGGAAGGACCACGCTCTCACAGAATACCAGCGTGAAATAGTAGCTTAATGCTGCTGTATTTCGTATGGTGAGTGTAGAGAACCGGAGACCCTTTTTACTGGAAATGAGGCATTCCATCTCAGTCCTCACGGGTGACAACGCATCTGCATTTTAATTTGTAATGGAAGATAGATGTAGATGTCTATGGGCCGCAGCAACCACTTACCATCAGGTGGACTGTGTGCTCGTTTGTCAGCCTATTCTATAAAAAAAAAACAATTTGTTCGGGTGAGAAATGCTTTTTGTGCAGGACGGGCGAAACTCTCCGGAGTAAATGTTGTCGAAGATACTTCGCGAGTCGCTTACGTCCTACACCTATAGGTTCCGGTGGATACTTTCACTACCGTCTTTGTGGGTGCCGCTGAAATATTGTGGACTGAGGTTCAAATGCACGATTAATAAATACAAATAGCAAGGTAGTGGCCAGCGGTTCGATTGATTGATCAGTCGCGAAATTTTATAACTATTGTCCACAGTTGTTGAACTACGGTTGTTCACTATTAGTTGGTCACTGTATATTTCAAAAGATTTCTTTAAACTGTACGGTATTATCAAATATCTATTGGTAGTAGCTGGTTTTCTAACACTACTGACTAGCAGCTATTATCAACTAAACTAGCTGATTTTATCATTTGTGTAACTGCGGATATCAGTTACCACTTTCACTATATGTAACTGCGAATATTAGTTACGACCTTTTTCGGCTAGCTAACACTTTCACTATATGTAACTGCGAATATCAGTAACGATCTTTTTCGGCTAGCTAACACTTTCACTATGTGTAACTGCGAATATTAGTTACGACCTTTTTAGGCTAGCTAACACTTTCACTATGTGTAACTGCGAATATCAGTTACGACCTTTTTCGGCTAGCTAACACTTTCACTATTCACTATATACTGCTACTAGTCACTTCAGCTACCACCGGATACCACTCACTTCACTTCACTTGTCACTGGTAGTTCTTCACACTACTACTGGTACTGGGTACCGAGCCCCTAAGGTAGACTTTGGCTATACTTTACAGTGAGCCGCTTGCCATTTTCCGTTCTGCCTCTTTATTGCATAAACTTTTCACTATGCAAATGGCATAAATTACAATATTTTCTATACAAAACCAATTGCTACACTAACATGCTATACATCAACAAATCGGTAGTCTGGTACTTTATTAGTATATCATGAAGGTTACTCAAAACATTAACATTGTAAAAAGTTATTAAATGAAATGTCCCAAATTGTCATAATATTTGGGTACATTAATTCTTTGATTTTCCTATAACTACGAAATGCGTTTAATTATACAAAATATTCCTACACTTCCTTAATCTATAAGCCATATGCTAATTCATTATTTTTAGTGTGAACTATTACGCAGTTAATTAAAAACTTCTGGAGAGTTCTACGATAAGACGCGCTGTGATTGGTCAATTTTTCTTAATATAATAAAAGTTGTTTATATCACCTATTATCAAAACGACATTCTATACAAATATACCAAGAGTTATAAACATGCTAAACAACTATATTAATACACGTTTTCACCTAGTTTTGTCGGTAATTTCACTATTAATACAAAAAACAATATTCTTTATCACTTTGTTTCTTAGCTTTGTTAGGCCGTCGCGCACATCTCTCTTAGATAGCCCTTTTCACTACAGCGCATATTTGAGTCCGATAACCGATTAACTTTGCCTATTAAAATTGATCTCAAAGATTGAATTCGACAGCAAAAATCTAAATAACTTTCTCCGGGTTTAATTCTTAAGGTCTCAAGTTCACGAGCAACATTTTAACAATGACGTGGTAGAACCATGCTGCAGTTATATTAGTAGTATAGTTGTAGCACGAATGGGTCGGCTCGACCGGGGAAGGACCACGCTCTCACAGAATACCAGCGTGAAATAGTAGCTTAATGCTGCTGTATTTCGTATGGTGAGTGTAGAGAACCGGAGACCCTTTTTACTGGAAATGAGGCATTCCATCTCAGTCCTCACGGGTGACAACGCATCTGCATTTTAATTTGTAATGGAAGATAGATGTAGATGTCTATGGGCCGCAGCAACCACTTACCATCAGGTGGACTGTGTGCTCGTTTGTCAGCCTATTCTATAAAAAAAAAAAACAATTTGTTCGGGTGAGAAATGCTTTTTGTGCAGGACGGGCGAAACTCTCCGGAGTAAATGTTGTCGAAGATACTTCGCGAGTCGCTTACGTCCTACACCTATAGGTTCCGGTGGATACTTTCACTACCGTCTTTGTGGGTGCCGCTGAAATATTGTGGACTGAGGTTCAAATGCACGATTAATAAATACAAATAGCAAGGTAGTGGCCAGCGGTTCGATTGATTGATCAGTCGCGAAATTTTATAACTATTGTCCACAGTTGTTGAACTACGGTTGTTCACTATTAGTTGGTCACTGTATATTTCAAAAGATTTCTTTAAACTGTACGGTATTATCAAATATCTATTGGTAGTAGCTGGTTTTCTAACACTACTGACTAGCAGCTATTATCAACTAAACTAGCTGATTTTATCATTTGTGTAACTGCGGATATCAGTTACCACTTTCACTATATGTAACTGCGAATATTAGTTACGACCTTTTTCGGCTAGCTAACACTTTCACTATATGTAACTGCGAATATCAGTAACGATCTTTTTCGGCTAGCTAACACTTTCACTATGTGTAACTGCGAATATTAGTTACGACCTTTTTAGGCTAGCTAACACTTTCACTATGTGTAACTGCGAATATCAGTTACGACCTTTTTCGGCTAGCTAACACTTTCACTATTCACTATATACTGCTACTAGTCACTTCAGCTACCACCGGATACCACTCACTTCACTTCACTTGTCACTGGTAGTTCTTCACACTACTACTGGTACTGGGTACCGAGCCCCTAAGGTAGACTTTGGCTATACTTTACAGTGAGCCGCTTGCCATTTTCCGTTCTGCCTCTTTATTGCATAAACTTTTCACTATGCAAATGGCATAAATTACAATATTTTCTATACAAAACCAATTGCTACACTAACATGCTATACATCAACAAATCGGTAGTCTGGTACTTTATTAGTATATCATGAAGGTTACTCAAAACATTAACATTGTAAAAAGTTATTAAATGAAATGTCCCAAATTGTCATAATATTTGGGTACATTAATTCTTTGATTTTCCTATAACTACGAAATGCGTTTAATTATACAAAATATTCCTACACTTCCTTAATCTATAAGCCATATGCTAATTCATTATTTTTAGTATGAACTATTACGCAGTTAATTAAAAACTTCTGGAGAGTTCTACGATAAGACGCGCTGTGATTGGTCAATTTTTCTTAATATAATAAAAGTTGTTTATATCACTTATTATCAAAACGACATTCACAACATTTCTTTCCTTTGTATTGTTATGGAGAAGTCGATTGCGTGTCGCCGTGCATACTTCTATTCCACACTTATTGGTTTTGCATTTGTGTCTCTGATTTCTGTAACGTAAACAGCGGAAACATAAATTATTTTGCTTTGCGAGTTCCCATCTTTTGTTGATATCTGCTTCCTTAAATTTTTTACATTCGGTTCCGTAGTGGCCCTCCTTTTAGCCGCGTGTGCTCTATGTACTGAACGATTGCTTTGTGCTTCGTTTATAATGTCTGGAGGCGCAAATGCACTGCAGGAGCGAGCTTGCTCGGTTATTAACTCGCTGAAGCAGCCGAGGTCCAGACCAGTCTAGAGTCATATTTTTTGGTGTAGATTCTATACCACTGGGCACGTATAGAGTTTGACAGTTTGTCGGTGAGGTGTCTTAGCGGCTCTGCGTTGACGAGGTAATGATCTCGCTTTAGGGCTCGAAGAGTGACGACGCTTCCCCTCACTTTGCTCGCGAATGTGCAGATGTCTCTGGGTGCTTCTGTACAGCGTGCTAATCCTCGTAACTTCTCGGTTTCTGCTTGCGCGATTAAATCTGGACGCCCAAATTGTAGCTCCAGTTCTCGCATAATCTCATCTGGTTTAGCATGCCCGATGAGTTCCGAACTGACTGTTTCCAAGGCTCTTCCTTGTAGAATTCGTCTTAGTCAAGCAGTGTTTTCAATGTCATTGAAGTAGCCTCGGGTTGTTTCGTAAATGGCACGCAATGAAAGCCACTCGGTATGTGCGCCGCTAAAGCTTGGTAGTGTCATTATAGCTTTCGACGGTGCGAAAGTATGCGACGATAGTGGCGCACTCTCTAACTTTGATTTGTCAGTGAGCGCGGCTATAGCGGATGTGAGCTCCGATATAAATGGACGGAGCCCCCTGTCTTCACTTATGACGGGTTCCTGGCTAGGTTTCTTTGGTATGAGATCCTTGGGTACATCTGCTGGATAGGAATTCTGATATGTGAGCTCTGATATAATCGGTAGGAGCCCCCTGTCTTCATTAACGGTGGGTTCCTGGCTGAGCTTCTGTGGCATGGGATCCTTTTGTACATCTTCTGGATAGGAATCCTGGTTTCTGAGCTTCTTTTGGGGCTCACTGAGGTCGACAACGTCCGGAGTTGGCTTTGTGACGGTTTTATTAAATGGGCCTTCCCTGCGGTGGTTGCGCCTTGATTTGACTTTTGTTTGGCTACAGAATTTTCGAGCCAAGATCGAACGTACTCACTTTTGGAGTGACCATCTTCATCATAGTCGTCCGATTCGTCATCTTCTTCAGCCATCTGTAAGGAGATCTGCGCAAGTTCTAGTTTGATCTTCAATACTCCTTCACGAGCCTTCAAAATTCTTCTATTGGGCCGAACAGTCTTCTTTGACTTCGTACTGCAATCGGTGTGGCCCCTCGGTGGCTCTTCGGTGTGGGTGTCTGCCCGGGCTGTTGGCGATGATGCACGGCTAAAGTCATCGTTGCCTTCTATATGTTCCCTCAGCTTCGTTGTGCGGGCTGTAGTGGCCGGCGCGGGCAGGTGTATCCCCTCCTCGGGGGGGCAGCATGGCGCGTCAGCGCCCTCTACCATTGACGGTGAGCGTGGTGGCATCTGATGGTGGAAGGCGGCATTACTGGCCGACGAACCTCTTTCCGGACCGACGGTCCACGCCTTGGCTTCCCTTCCTTGCGAACGGGTGATCGGCATCTTGAATCTAAAAATTCTGCGGTTTTAATACAGTGGTGACTATGTATTCGGTTCCGAAATACAAACGGATATATCCTGCTCGAAGGACCAACGAATGTGCTGGACGGGCTAAACTCTCCGCAGTAAATGTTATCGAAGATACTTCGCGAGTTGCTCACATCCTACACCTATAGGTTCCGGTGGGTACTTTCACTGCTGTCTTTGTGGGTGCCGCTGAAATATTGTGGACTGAGGTTCAAATCAAAATGCACGATTAATAAATACAAATAACAAGGTAGTGGCCAGCGGTTCGATTGATTGATCAGTCGCGAAATTTTATAACTATTGACCATGGATGTTGAACTACGGTTGTTCACTATTGGTTGGTCACTGTATATTTCAAAAGATTTCTTTAAATTGTACGGTATTATCAAATATCTATTGGTAGTAGCTGGTTTTCTAACACTACTGACTAGCAGCTATTATCAACTAAACTAGCTGATTTTATCACTTGTGTAACTGCGGATATCAGTTACCACTTTCACTATATGTAACTGCGAATATCAGTTATGACCTTTTTCGGCTAGCTAACACTTTCACTATAATAATAATATAATAATATAAATATTTATTTCATTTCCAATTACACATGTTTACATATAGGAATAAATATGATTACAATTAAATAAAGTAACAATAAGTCTAACAAAATAACATACTTTGATAAAATTAAAATTATGTGTAGCTTAATAATGTAGAATATACAAAAGAAAAATTAAAAGTCAAGTTTATAATATTAGCTACCTGCCTGAACTAGGTTGAGTACCTGCGTTTCAGACATCACTTACACAATGGGTTTAATAATGTAGGACACTAGATATTTAGATAACTAAACTATATTATATAATAAATAAAATAACTAAATAACAATTAATTGTTACCTACGATTAATACAAACTATTTTAGAATTTCTAACAACTTCTCTGTGTCTTCGTAATTTAATTTATTTAGAAATTCCCTTACACTTATATTACAGTTCTTATAACTTAGACTATATACCTTTAGTGACTTGTTGAGCTTGTTATATAGAAAGGGTCCTAAAAATATGTAAAATTTGTGCACAAATGCGTGTTTGGTTTGAGGGTTTACACGTACTAAGTCCATTCTTCTCCTGTCTATGGATTTTAAGTTAAATGGAAGTTCGGTATGCTGTTTTAATATGATGTTCAGGATAAACAACTGACGGACAGTTAGTACACTACATGCTAAGTAAAGTTGATGTGTAGGAAACATGAATGGACGGAAAGTGGCTACCTTTAAAACTGCTCTCTGAGCACGTTCTAATGGGAGCAATATTGTTTTAGAGGCTCGACCCCAGGAAGTAAAGCCATAAGTGAGTATGGATTGACACAAAGCTAAATAGACCTGTCTTATCAATTTGAAGTCAGCGATGTTACGAAGATATTTAAAAAAATATATTAATTTACGAACTCTAGCACAAAGTAAATCGATGTGCTTGCGGAAATTTAAATTTGTGTCAAGCGTGATACCTAGATATTTTATATTGTCTGTTTTTGTTAATGCGGAACATGCACATGCAGTGTCATTATACGAGTTACAATTATGAGCGTAAATATTTACGTGAGTAGGTATGTTATTATTTCTTATTAAAAATAACATATATTGTGTTTTATCAGCGTTTAAACGTAGGAGATTATTAAGAAGCCAATTAGATACTATGTTAAAGCCTTGCTGAGCGTATTTATAAACTTCATCTCGTGATTTAGCTGAGAATAACAGGGATGTGTCATCTGCATACGACATAATGACACCATTTTGAAGTTGAAGATTACATAAGTCATTTATATAAATTAGGAACAATGTAGGCCCTAGGATACTGCCCTGTCGGATTCCATAAGAGCTGTTTTGTAATTCAGTACTTGTATACTCACCGATTTTTACACATTGAAAGCGATCACTGAGGTAATCAGAAAAAATTTGTAGTTGAGTTCCCCTTATGCCAAGTGTTTCAAGCTTTTGCAATAGTATAGGGCAATAAATAGTATCAAATGCTTTGGCAAGGTCTAAAAAGATCCCAATTGAGTGCATACCGTCGTCAAGATTACTTGTGACGTAATCTGTCAATTGGTGCAAGGCATCATTGCATGATCTCTTAGGCCTAAAACCAAATCGTCTGTCTGACAGCAAGTTGTTAGTTTCCAGGTATTTTATTAACCTGGTATTTATGATCTTTTCTAAAATTTTAGATAAGCCAGATAAGACCGAAATCGGCCTATAGTTACTAACTAAGTTTTTATCACCAGCTTTGTAAATAGGAGAAACCACTGCTTTTTTAAGCACTTTGGGGAAAATACCATTTGATAGGCATAATTGAAAGATATGTGTTAACGGGGCGGCCAGTAAATGTTTAAATCTTTTGAGTATGCGATTAGGTATATTGTCCCATACAACTGCACAATCTTCTTTTAAGTCAGATATTGTACTTAAAATCTCATCAATATCGGTATTTAACAATACAAAAGAATTTAACTTAGAAAAGGATGTGGGCATATAAATTGGATTAAGAGTGTTGCTTAATTTTAAAGTTGTCTCTGCTATTTTTTGCCAACATTAATAAAATAATTATTTACTTTATTAGTTGCTTCGTTTGGGCTTTTGTCTAATGACAGTAGATCAAGTGGGGGTCCAAGATTTTTTGAACTGAAGGTATTATTTACCCTGCGGCAGATTGTACAGAAGACTGAAGAGTACAATTTGCCACTTTGCCTGGCGTATGTGGACTATGAGAAAGCCTTTGATTCCGTCGAAATTTGGGCGGTGCTGCAGTCCCTTCAGCGGTGCCAAGTTGACTGTCGGTATATCGAAGTGCTGAAGTGTTTGTACAGTAGGGCTACGATGGCTATCTGAGTACAGAACCAGAGCTCGAAACCTATCCAACTGCAGAGAGGTGTAAGACAGGGTGACGTTATATCCCCGAAACTCTTCACCGCTGCTTTGGAAGACGTTTTCAAGCTACTGGACTGGAAAAGATACGGTATTAACATCAATGGCGAGTACATCACTCACCTTCGATTTGCCGACGATATAGTCCTTATGGCAGAATCGCTGGAGGACTTAAGCACTATGCTCAATGACCTCAATAGTGCCTCCCAACGGATAGGTCTTAAGATGAACATGAACAAAACAAAGATCATGTTTAATGTCCATGTCACACTTATGCCGGTAGTTGTTGGGAGCACTATGCTCGAAGTTATTGACGAGTAGGTTTACCTGGGACAAATAGTCCGACTAGGTAAGTCCAACTTCGACCGAGAGGTCAATCGACGGATTCAACTCGGCTGGGCAGCGTTCGGGAAATTACGACATATCTTCTCGTCAGGTATACCTCAAACTCTAAAAACTAGATTGTACAACCAGTGCGTGTTGCCAGTGATGACTTACGGATCTGAGACGTGGTCCTTCACTGCTGGCCGTATGAGGACGCTCAAGGTCGCTCAGCGAGCTATGGAGAGGGCTATGCTCGGAGTTTCTCTGCGTGATAGACTCAGCAATGAGAATATCCGCAGTAAAACCAGAGTGACCGACATAGCCCAACGGATTAGTAAGCTGAAGTGGCAATGGGCCGGCCATATAGCTCGAAGAACCGATAACCGATGGGGAAGAAAGGTTCTCGAGTGGCAGCCTCGTACCGGTAGGCGTAGTGTAGGGCGACCCCCCACTAGATGGAGTGACGACCTGGTAAGATATGCAGGAAGTCGATGGATGCAGGTGGCTCAGGACCGTGCTTTGTGGCATTACTTGGGGGAGGCCTATGTTCAGCAGTGGACTTGTGAAGGGCTGTAATGATGATGATGATGATGATGATTAGACTCCGCGGCTCAAAGCCATTTTATGACTAAAGAGTGCTGTCATCGTTTAGGCGTTCAACAACACGATACCGAATGTACTGTAGTAAAGGGATTCGGTGGAGTTGAAAAAATTGTAAAATCGAAATCGATTGATATTAAAATTTTCTCACGATTCGACTCGAATATTAACTTCAATATTTCAACGCTAGTTGTTGATCAAATCACCGACCTTTTGCCCACTGCTGTGGTAGACACATCTGTCTTATCACACTTCCATGGCATAAGACTCGCTGATGAATGTTATAGCATGCCTAATAAAATTGATGTTTTGATAGGCGCATCCCTTTTCCCGCACTTACTATGTCCAGACGTAATTTATTCGTCTAACGACTTGTCCGGGCCCTCGGCTTTGAATACGGTATTTGGTTACGTTATTATGGGCTCAGTGCCGACACTTCAGGTAAATCATTCTTTAACGTGCTGCTCAGTTCTAGAGTCTCCTATCGTTGACAAATTAGTGCAACGATTTTGGGAGCTTGAACAGCCACCCTCCGCACCGCCCATTCAGTGTCCTTCAGACATTGAATGTGAAGAGTTTTATAAATCTACGACATCCCGCGATCCTTTTACTGGTAGATATATTGTTGGCCTGCCATTTAAAGATGACGTTTACTCTCTCGGAGATTCTTATGAAACCTCTCGACGACAATTCATGTGCTTGGAGAGGAAACTTCAAGCCTCGCCTACATTAAGGTTAGCATATGATGACGTCATAAAGGAATACTTAGCTAAAAATTATATATCCCCCGCACCGCCGTATGACTCTCATGAACCCGCTCCAATATATGTCATACCGCATCATGGAGTCTTACGCGAAGATAAGAAGTCAACGCGTCTGCGCATCGTCCTGGATGCTAGCAGTAAGACTAGCACTGGGCGATCATTAAATGATATTCTGCATTCAGGACCAAATTTGCAAGGCGACTTGTTCAATATAATTTTAACTTTCCGCTTACATCCAATCGCTATGACAGCCGACTGTCGCCAACAATTTCTGCAAATAGTTGTTCGCGATTCTGATCGTCGTTACCAATGCTTCCTATACCGCTTCTGTCCACAATACCCACTTGTGTTATACCACTTCAATCGCGTGTGCTTCGGTTTAACTTCGAGTCCATACCATGCATTGCGCACGGTAAGACAGCTCATTGATGACGACGGCGCAAAGTATCCACTTGCGAGTCGTATCGCATTTACTTCGCTATATATGGACGACATCGCGTTCTCTATGCCCAGTGAATCCGAGGCCAGTGAGACCTCTCGGCAGCTGATAGACTTATTCAAGGGTGCCCAATGGGACCTGATAAAATGGCATAGCAACCGTCGATCTGTTTTAGATGACCTCCCTACTTCACATAAAATTACAGGAGAAGTAGAGTTCGATAAATCAATGCCACATAAAATACTAGGCTTGCATTGGTCTACCGATAGTGACGCCTTTTATTTTAAGATATCTGTTCCCGCTGATGTGACGTGCACTAAGCGCGCCATCTTATCTACTGTCGCTCGCCTGTGGGACATAATGGGTTTCGTTGCTCCCACAGTAGCGTACGCCAAATTGTTAATAAAGCAGCTTTGGCAACTTAATTTAGATTGGGACGACATACCACCACCGCCAATTATTAAGATGTGGAGGCAATTCTGTGCTGAATTACCAGCTCTTAATGATTTACGTATCCCGCGACATGTTGGTGTATTCAAAAACTGTACTGCGTCACTCCTGGGGTTTTCCGACGCCAGCGAGCACGCATACGGTGCCGTAGTCTACATACATGTAAAGAGCGTCAATGGTAACACCGTCCAGTTGATTTGTGCAAAGACTAAAGTCGCACCGACGAAACCACTATCTATTGCACGCCTTGAGCTTTGTGGAGCGGTTTTACTCTCAAACTTGCTTCGCAGAGTACTCGACAATTATTCTTTTGACCTTGCAATATCAGTCTATGCCTTTGTAGATTCAAAAGTAGCTCTGTACTGGATAAAGAGTTCGCCACACAAGTGGCAGACCTTTGTTGCAAACCGCGTTGTTCAGATTACCGGCAATATTCGCGCTGATAACTTTTATCATGTCGCAGGTACTGAGAATCCCGCTGACATACTTTCACGTGAGTAGTTACGTTGTACCAGTTCTGGCGCACTGAGTCAGAAGTGGTACAAGTACGACGTTCGTCGACTCACGATGCTAGAAAAAGAAAGGTTTTGGCATGCTCTGATCACGAATCTGCGGTCCATTTTTGCGTAGGATGCACGGTTCCGGAGATGTGCAGATCAATTAACTCTCCTCCACCGTCATTAGCGCTCCATTGTTCTTATCTACTTATCTATTGTTCGTTCAATACCGTCATTATCTATTCTTCCTCAGCGTGGTGCTATTCTATTAAACTCCTTTGTTTCTACATATACACTAATCTGAATCATCAATAAAACACATTACCTAATTTTGTTAAAATTTTTATTTATAAAATACAAAATCTTATTACTTATTATCTATAAAATAGGAGCGAAACATCTCATCCACTAACATATCGTTGTACAATGTGTTCCCTGTAAATATATTCATAAACCTATGCATTGAACATCCCTGAAACTTATATAGCAAATACATTAAGCAATATTCGCCACAAACTGTAGTCCACTCATTCTGAATCCTATCAACATTCCAGTTCCATCTATTACAATTCCTTTTTAAAAACTCTAGATGATATCATACAGGTGCTCGTCTGTATGAATCAAAATATTGAACGACGTCATTCGTATCGATATATAAAACCCAAATTGCATATTACCTAGTCAGGTCATAAATTCTATCACATGTTTAATATAAAATAATTGAAACAAGTTTATTCATTATGTAACCATTTATATACCAAAATGAACTTAACAAAACATAGATTCTTATGACACTATAGTTTATTCAAAATGACCTCCGTGATTTTATGACCTACTCAGGTCATAAATTCTATCACATGCTTAATATAAAATAATTGAAACAAGTTTATTCATTATGTAGCCATTTATATACCAAAATGAACTTAACAAAACGTAGATTCTTATGACACTATAATTTATTCAAAATGACCTCCGTGATTTTGAATACAGGCCTTCAATCTGCGCGGCCAGTCGTCTATCGCACCACGAACGAGGTCCAAGTCAATATCGGCGGCTGCCTTAATTAAGGATGTCTTGAGTGACTCGAAATTGGGATGAGGCTTTGAGCACGCCTTTTTCTCCAAGTGTTGCCATATCTTGTAATCTAACGGATTCAAATCTGGACTGGAGTAGGGCCAGTCTTCGTGTCGGATTAAGTCGATTTCACACGCCGCCAGCCAGTCTTGTGTGCTCTTCGCTTTATGAGCTGACGCCGAATCTTGTTGGAATACCCAGTGCCTGTTATTGAACATGGTATGAGAAACAGGTTACACAAGGTTCATCAGGACTGTATTTTGATACACAACTGCATTCGTTTTTAAACCTTTCTCATAAAAATGTACCTCTGTTAAGCTCCAATAAGAAACTCCCAACCATACCATGAGCGAGGATGGAAAATGACCTCGTTGGACACGCGGAATACGGTTGCTCGCTTCTTCACTACTGTGTGCGTACACCTTATCATTTTGTTTGTTGTAGCTCTCTTCTACGGTAAAAACTTTTTCATCCGAAAAAAGAATTTCCTGATATTTTTTCCCGCGTACCGCTTCAACAAAGCGCAGCATCTCCTCAGTCTCAGATCCATTAGACGAGCATTCAAACGGTGTCCCGTTTTTCTTCGATATGCCCGAAGCCCTAAGTCTTCATTTAACACCCTTTTACGCCTTATCATTTTGTTTGTTGTAGCTCTCTTCTACGGTAAAAATTTTTTCATCCGAAAAAAGAATTTCCCGATATTTTTCCTGCGTACCGCTTCAACAAAGCGCGACATCTCTTCAGTCTCAGGTCCATTAGACGAGCATTCAAACGATGTCCTGTTTTTCTTCGATATGTCCGAAGCCCTAAGTCTTCATTTAACACCCTTTTCACCGTGGTTCTGCTTAACCCCATCTGAAGGGCCAACAGTTTCTACTTACGTTTGGGATTTCTTTGAATTCGCGCCTTCACAGCTTTTATCACTGCTGGAGTCCTAACAGACCGAGGGCGACCACTTCTTGACCTGTTATCTACACTAGAGTCTTCATTGTATCGTTTGATGGTACGATAAACGAATCTTTTGGTTATATTCAAATTTTTCAGTATGTCAAAAATTTGAATTGGCGCGGAACCGCAACGATGCAACGCAATAACTGCAACACGGTCTTCTTTAAACGTCCACTCCATATTTAAAAATGAGTAAAATTCTAAAAAGTATACAGTTTTATTTTCATAAACAATTCGAAATTCGAATTCAATAAACTTTTTTGTGGCCAGCATTCTAAAAGAAGAGTTTTTACTGTGTGACAATACTTATGACCTGACTAGGTATATACGTTGGTACGTGGGTGTATATGGGTAGTCTATTAGCAGCATAAACATTATTTTCTAGACTGGGGTGAACTTTTTCAGATGTTGTTGTACATCTAGTGTATCCATGATATTACTGCTATTAGTAGATTATTACAGTACAATCTACTCAATGACAAACATAGGAATGATCAATTATAGTGATTTCTAAATATTAAATTGCATTATTTTGTAATATTTTTGTACGTATTTGAGTCATCGATACACTGAACAGGACGACACAAAGTAACGCTGAGATAAACAACAGAATGCTAGATAAGCTTGTTGACGCATAAAGTTATTATCAATTCCACTGTAGAAATTCTTTAGATTAGAATTATTACTTACTGGTACTATATAAGACCAAGCAACTGCAGTCATGGAGTTAGTGTATGGTCGTTTAACCGCAGTGGATCTATCAATACTATATTTGTGTTACTTCAACGCATCAAAGGCCATAGATGTAAGTGTTTATTCTATTGCCAAACTTACTTTTCTTTCTGTTATTTTCTTACGTGTGTATGATTTAGTGTTAACAAATTATATTTAAATATTGTGTGTGTGTGTGTGTGTATATGATTAAGCCGTGGTAGCTCAGATGGTTAGCGCAAGCTGTAAATTTCACAGTACGCGACCCGGGTTTGACCCCCGCCGGCACCACTTAAATTGTTAATTGCAATTTTAAGTGCTGATTTACCACGTGCTCGGCGGTGAAGGAAAACATCGTGAGGAAACCTGCATGTCTGAGAAAATTTCGAAGGCATGTGAAGTTCGCCAACACGCATTGAGACCGCGCCGCGGACATTTCCTAGCCATAAATACAAAGACAATAGCAGAAAGTAAAAAGTTAAAAAATACTTTTTTAACAATGACAGTCATTAGTTGATCATTAGTGAATGTGATTCTGTTTTCTTAAATTACAGGAAGAAAAGAGCAGAAGGATGAAATGGGATGATGGGAAGTAATGAAGAATGAATTGTTATGTGAAGTTAGTTGGAACAAACATATTTTAGTCACGTGTAAATACTTTTAACATTTTGGTTCAAAATGACACAAAATCTAAAAAATATTAGTAGTAAGTAATAACCACTTGTAAAAAACCCACACGTCGTCACAAGAACAATGTAAAATTTTGTGATTATTTTTTTGCAAATATATGATTATTACACACATAACGTTTGTTTAAATTTATGACATTTACCAAATCATTGTATTTTGGACATTTGTATTCTTCAATATTAAAAATTGTTTTTCTGTTGAACCACCTTTGTATTATATAGTATACTATAACTAATGTTTTTGAAAAATCAAACAAAATTTATGATTAATTTAAAATTTTATTTTCAAGTAATAACCACTTGTAAAAAAACCCACACTTCGTCACAAGAACAATGTAAAATTTTGTGATTATTTTTTGCAAATATATGATTATTACACACATAACGTTTGTTTAAATTTATGACATTTACCAAATCATTGTATTTTGGACATTTTTATTCTTCAATATTAAAAATTGTTTTTCTGTTGAACCACCTTTGTAGTATATAGTATACTATAACTAATGTTTTTGAAATATCAAACAAAATTTATGATTAATTTAAAATTTTATTTTCAAGTAATAACCATTGTAAAAAACCCACACTTCGTCACAAGAACAATGTAAAATTTTGTGATTATGTTTTGCAAATATATGATTATTACACACATAACGTTTGTTTAAATTTATGACATTTACCAAATCTGTACGAGCAAGTACATGATATTTCAACAGTTTAGAAAATAATGCTGATATCGCGCCTGCGCGCGCGACACGTTCACTATAATTACATTTTTTATTCATAAGTATTTTCAGTACAATAAACGCTCTCTACGGAAACGGACACAGTTTTAATTACCACATCCCGTAACGTAGAAGATACTACCTACATTAATATACTACATATCAATTATATGTAGAGGGTCACAAATTCACAAAATACCCCCTACATTTTGGTCCTTCGAGCTTTCGACGTGAACTAAGACTTCCATATTACGTCTACAATAGTTCAACAGTAAAGTGTATTTGAAAAAAAAAAAAAAAAAAGAGTAATTCGTGATTCTATCTGTAGTGTCACTTTGGTTGCTGGCCTCCCACAAGCGGGTCTCACCAGCTTGATTGAGGTGCATACTACGGTAAGAGTCGCAGTCACACGTATCTGAAACCAACTATTTACAACATCGTTCTTAAACCATGGAGAACCTACTTCAACAACAGAGAACAATCATTGAATCTATCCTTAAAATTGAGGCTAACTTCAAAAAGGATTCTGATTCACGTAAGTCAGGAACATACATACAGAAAAGGTTGGATGCTTTGAATGCTCAATGGGAGGTGTTCAACATGAATCATGGTGTTCTAAAAAAAACAGACAGTGACTTGGATGACGACTATTTCATCAATGATACCTACACCACCACAAAGAAGCGGTACGAAGCGATTCGTGACATGCTGGCGAACTACGAGGTGAAAACTGCGGAAACTGGAGTACCATCAAGGTCTGATGAGTTCATTAGCCAACAATGCACTAATTTCCGGGCGCTCTCTAGGGTGATTAAAAACATCAACACCAAAGAGTTGACAGAAAAGTGGGAAATTTGTGACAAACTGAATTCGCTGCAGTCTCGCTGGAAACTGATCGACGAACTCCACTGGCAAATCGATAACCTGACTTCTGGCGGTGATGTAGGCTACGAAGAAGAGTTTTCTGCATACGAAACCTTGTACGAAACTACAAAAAGGGATTTGAATCGTAAGCTTAACTCAGTATCTCAACAGCATCAGCAAGTGCCTACAATTGAGATTCCTTCTTTTTCTGGTAATTATACCCAGTGGCCTACATTCATGGACCTCTACTGTGAAGCCATCCACAACAATGTCATGTTGACAAAAACGCAAAAGATGCAGCACCTCAAGGGCAAACTTAAAGGCGAGGCGGAGCGCATCGTACAGCATCTTACAGTATCAGCTGATAATTACGACACCTGTTGGGAGATACTCACCCATAGGTACAACAACCGACAACTTTTGTTTACAAAACATATACAAACCCTTATGGGACAAACGGCGTTGCAAACACAGAATGCATACGAACTGAAGAAGCTACATGACACAAGTGTCGAGACCATACATGCTATTCACAATCTGGGCATCGACACAACGACTTGGGATCCGATCCTGGTGCACATTCTCACTGGCAAATTGGACTCCGACACGTATGCAGCCTACATGGAGATCAGAAAGGCTCCGAGAGAGCTACCTTCCTTGGATGAGCTGATAAACTTCTTGGAAAACAAGTTTACTGCGCTTGAACCTGTTCAAAAGAAGAGACAGACACCTAACAAGTCAAACAATTCGACCAACAAGGAGGCAACAGCTCAATTTAAGAAGGACTTTAACAACACCAACAGGCGTAGTTTTCTTCGAGCATATCATACAAGCACAGACAAAAATTGCCCGTTGTGTAAAAACAATCATATTTTACACTACTGCAAGTCGTTTCAAGACATGTCACCGGAAGACAAAATGAGGTCAATTTCGCAACTACATATTTGTCGCAATTGCCTGTACTTACACAACGACAATAAATGCAACTCCAACAAAAGATGCCGCGTGTGCAAAGAAGCACACCACACAACATTGCACGATATTTACCGCAAAGTTGAAATCGCGGTCTCAAATAACGTTATACCTAGCAACAAGCCACATACGTCACAGCAAAAGGCAAACCACGTGTCTGGAAATTATAACGAAGTCCTACTAGCGACCGTTCAATTAAAGGTGATGGCAGCTGATGGATCGACTGTTCAATTGCGATGCCTTCTCGACCAAGGATCACAGATAAATCTAATAACTGAAGATGCTGCGCAACGGCTGGGACTGCAAAGACAAAATCGAAACGCCACAGTCTCAGGCATAGGGACGTCAGCACATCATAGCAACGGAACCGTACGGTTAGACTGTGAGTCTTTGTACGGAGGCCATTCATTTACAATCGAAGCCATGGTAATGGCCAACATGCTCAGCAACCTGCCTAATTACACCTTCGAAAAACAAGACTGGCCACATATTCAGAACATACAACTGGCGGATCCCGACTTCAACATCTCGAGACCAGTGGACGTTCTGTTAGACGCTGGAGTGTATGCTGACATAGTAATGAGTGGTATGCTACGAGGACCCTCACACGCACCCATGGCTCAACAGACAAAAGTGCGCGTAGTCTTTAATGCCTCTGCCAAGACAAGTACAGGACAAAGCTTGAACGATCTCATGGAGTGCGGGCCTAACCTCCAACAAGACCTACAATCTATGATTCTACGTTGGCGAGCCTTTCAATACGTCTACACTGCAGACATTGAGAAGTTTTACCGTCAAGTACTGATACACGATGAAGATCAACACCTGCAAAAAATTGTATGGCGTGACTCTGCTACAGATCTCATCAAAGAATACCAACTGTGCACTGTAACATATGGTACCAAAGCTGCACCATTTTTGGCAATGCGCACCATAATACAACTCGTAATGGACGATGGACACCGCTATCCTCTCGCGGCAGAGATCCTTACTCACCAGCTGTATGTGGATGACCTACTTGGTGGCAGCAACGACATGTTAGAAGCACAAGACGCTCAAAACCAATTGATTGACCTGTTAAAAGGCGGTGGGTTCAATCTTCGCAAATGGGCTAGTAACCACCCCAGATTGCTTCAACCTTTACCTGAACATCTCATAAGCCAGAATATGTTTGACTTCAAGGACACAGAGAGTAACAAAACACTCGGCTTAACCTGGAATCCGCACACTGATCAGTTTACATTCAAGGCGCCACTTAGTAACACACGTGACGTCACAACGAAGCGGACATTGCTCTCTGATCTATCAAAATTATATGACTTGGTTGGCTGTCTCCGGTAACAATGAAGGCAAAACTCATATTTCAACAAGCTTGGCTTGCTTCAACAAATTGGGATGAACCTCTTCCGGAAGACATACAACAAGAGTGGACAACCTTTCAACAAGAATTGCCCACTATCAATACCATCGCTTTACAACGCTGGATTGGTAACACTAAACAACCCATCGAGTTACACGGATTCAGTGACGCCTCCGAGAAAGCCTACGGCTGCGTTATCTACTGTAAATCTATTAGTGAAGAAGGGCAACAATTTATCACGCTGGTGGCGGGAAAAACTAAGCTCGCACCATTAAGAAAACCCCCGTCTTTACCACGGCTTGAACTATGCGGTGCCCTACTACTGTCTCGACTTATGAAAAAGGTCATAGAGTCAATAAACTCACAGATTGTAACAATACATGGTTGGACAGATTCTATGATCGTGATGGGTTGGTTACAAGGGGGGCCTTCAAGATGGACTACATTTGTGGCTAATCGCGTAACACAGATCACTGTCATCATGCCATCGGGATGCTGGAGGCACGTCAAGTCTGAATATAACCCAGCAGATTGTGCCAGCAGAGGCCTAACTCCACTACAACTGGCGAATTCATGGTGGGTGGGTGGTGGTTCATCATTTATGGTGGGGACCTATTTGGCTAAAGGACAACGATCTCCCACTTCAAGACCAATTCCACACAACTGTTGAAGAGAAAAAGGTCAAACAAGTTTGCGTGTCACAAAGGTCGATGCCATTAATCGGAGAACTTTTAAACAAACACAGCTGTATGGCACGCGTAACTCGAATCCTAAGTTGGATACTTCGGTTCATAAACAATGCACGTGACGTCAACAATGCCATGCGGTCATCGTACTTAGCAACGAGTGACCTGCAGAACGCACATAATGCAATTATCAAGGCTATACAAACTAATCATTTCGCCGACGACATTGCACAACTCAATAAACATCATAAAGTGCGAATAACAAGCAGTATTTTAAACTTAAATCCATTCCTGGACAAACACGAAATCTTACGTGTAGGAGGACGTCTGGAAAATGCCAACTTAAGTCAAGAACAAAAACATCCAATTATCGTACCTTACAATGACAGGTTAACGGAGTTACTGATCGACCAAGCGCACAAGAGGACCCTGCATGGTGGAGCCAGACTAACTCTATCATATCTACGCAACAGATATTGGATTATCAGCGGTTTGAGAGCAGTGAAAAAACGACTTATACGGTGCATCACGTGTCATCGCTTCAAAACTATCAACAACAACCAACTTATGGGTGATTTACCTCCTCCACGCGTCACACCATCAAGGCCTTTCACACACACCGGTGTAGATTTCACTGGGCATGTGGAGGTAAAGGCTAACAAGGGCAGAGGAATAAAGACAATGAAGGCCTACGTAGCTGTATTTGTGTGTCTGTGCACAAAAGCTCTTCACCTCGAACTTGTCTCCGATCTCAGCACAGTGGCTTTTCTGAACGCCTTGAAACGAATGTGTGCCCGCCGAGGAAAGCCTCGTCACATCTACAGCGACAACGGCACCAACTTCGTGGGCGCAGCAAGAGCATTGGAAAAACAACGAAAGGAGGCATTACAATGCTACATAAACAATGACGTCATAACTAACATATCAGAGTGGGGCATTGAATGGCATTTTAACGCTCCTTCCTGGCCTACTGCTGGTGGACTCTACGAAGCTGCAGTAAAAAGCCTGAAACATCACCTCAAACGAGTACTTGGGGATCAAAAACTTACGTTCGAGGAATTTTCTACACTGTTGGCGCAGATTGAAGGATGTCTCAACTCTCGCCCCTTGGTGGCGTTGTCAGAGAATATCGAAGACCTTGACTGCTTGACACCAGCTCACTTCCTAATCGGCGAGCCTTCTCTAGAATCACCACTATCCGCTGAGGGTAATGACATGACCTTCTCTACAAGATGGCAACTTACGGAGAAAATGTACAAGGACTTCTGGAGAAGGTGGTCTACTGACTATCTTCAAACTCTACAAACTCGAAGCAAATGGCACTTCCCTACTAAAAACTTAGAAGTTGGGGACGTCGTTATCGTCAGAGAAGACAACATTCCTCCTGCCAAATGGATCCTGGGACGGGTGTTGGAGACTCACCCAGGTGCGGACGGCCGGGTACGAGTCGTCACACTGAAAACTAAAACAAGTAATATGAAGCGACCGATTACAAAATTGTCACGCCTTCCGTTGGATCCGTCATCTTATACAACTGCATCTTCTGACGTTGACACTACGAAGCCTGCAATAAATACGCAAAGAAAACGAAGAAACAACAACGGCAAAAAACACTTCAACAACCTTTTTTGTACGTTACTACTTATATTTTCGATGTGTGTTGGACCTACTACGCAACAAATGATCAACATAACAAGGCTTAGCAGTTCAAGAGTCGTTTATTTTGACAAGGTGTCTGATGTGCAGATTATTCAAGATACGTGGAAAATGGTTGTATACTACAACATGACGACATATTGGCGGAGTTTGGACAACATACAAAACTATGTCAACCATTTGAACACATTATGCAAGAATGAAGCAGCCTATCTTACAATTTCATCCCAGTTTCAACACGAACTTAACGAAATTCAACACTATAACGATATCTTACGATCAGAACATGGACCGGCCTTTTGTAAAACATTTTTATCATATTGTATTTTGAGGTTTTTTAATAGTTTATTGCAAAAATTCCTATATCTTTTATAAGTAGCAGAAAGTATTAAATTATCAGGAGAAAGTTTAGATTTTAAATGAAGTTTGTCTCTATTTCTTATACAGTGGACGAGACCAGGTGTTATCCAAGGTTTAATATTATAATACTTACGTGACAGTTTTATTGTTGATGAATTATTCATTATTGCGTATTGTAAAGAATTTATAAAGTAACTCATGGACTCATGGGTATTTGCATCGTCGGAGCAATAAACAAAGTCAAAATTAATGCTACGAATGTCATTTTCAAGGTTCGTCATATGGACTTTAGTGTAGTTGCGTATGCAGTTTTTCCTAGGTAAGGCTAATTTTAATGTTAGTAAAATTGCTTGATGATCAGTAAGCGAGGAATTAGTAACTAATATTAAAGAAGGGTTATTTGATTCAATCACAAAATGGTCTAAACAAGAGCCGTTTTGATGTGTAGGGTGGTAATGTGTTGATAATAGCCCATGAAAAGAGCAAATATTAAGGTAGTTATGTGCATGGTTATCTGTTTTCCCAGGGGTAATGTTAATATTTATGTCACCGGTTAGGATTATATTTTTATATGTGCTAAATTTGCTTAAGGTAATATCAAGGGACTCTAGAAATCTATCAATATTTTGTGAAGGAGGTCTGTAAACTGCGATAACAATTGTCTCGGAATTAATTCGAATGATTAAGCAATTACTATCCTGGAATGTAGGTTCTGTGACAGTTACTTTAAAATTATTTTTAACATAGATTACTAAACCGTAATTTTGATTAATGTTTTTCTCGGTTTTGTGTAAAGAATAGCCATTTAGAATCGGTAGGTGGGATGGGAGGTTTGACAGCCAACATTCTGTAAGGATAATAATATCACATTTTATATCCAGTCTATGCAACAAAACTTCAAACCCGGTTATATTCCGATTTATGCTTCTAATATTTTGTGTAAGTAAGATTAACTTATTTTCAGGACGTGGAAGGAAGTGTTTACAGTCATCAACATTACATGTTTTGGCGTCAGACACAGAAAAGTTGTCTAGGTCATTGAGTAATTGATTCGCCATACTCAAGCTTAAAGATAAACTAAAACTAGTGTTTAAGAGCTAAGTAAATAATATAATACGCGGCGCTCTTAGGCGCCCTCATAGTCTATGGAGTTGATATATTTGTCCTCTGCGAATTTACGTGCTGGACAGCTTTCATCACCAGTTTTGTGGTCGCATTTTCTTTTAAAATGATTACACGTCGCGCAAACGGGGTCATGCGCTTTGTTATTACATTCCTTAAAGGAATGCCCGAGCTCTCCACAGTAGTTACATGTAGGGCTACTTTCCCGACAAAATTTGGCTGAATGACCAAACTGCTGGCAGTTGAAGCATCTTGTTACTATTGTAAAGTCTCTGACTGGGCATGATGTCCAATTAATATAAATTCGTCCTTGATTGATAAGGGCCTTCCTGGTGCTAGGTGACACTTCGACAATGTAATTACAGGTAGGAAGGTTTTTCTTACCTGATTTATGGCTCATTTTGACTGTTGCCAGGAAGGACTCACGCGTGGCATTGGGAAATTTATCGGCAATATTTTGTTCGAAAATGCACTCGAACACTTCTTTATCCGTGAGGGCTACAGGGACACCAACAATTGCAATCCTTGGACGTCGTTTAGTTGGCTCTTCCATGGTAAGGCCAGAAGATACAAGATTCTCGGAGTTCTTTAATTTGTCGATATCTCCTTTTGTCTCAGCGCTAATTATAACTCCCCCATTTTTGACCTTCCTCATGCCTCGGACATGTAGTTTGAGTTCTTCCGGGGATATTATTTTTTGTAAGAGGCACTTCGTGTCATCACTGGATTTGGACTTGTCCCTCGGATAAATTGCTAGGGTACTAAGGTTGTTTGGGCGAATGAGGGTTTGGCCACCTTTTTTGACCATATCCGCAAAAGTGGTTCCAGAGTCCGGTTTTGATGACTCTTCGATACTATTCTTGAGTTCCTGCGGCTTTTGGGACAGGTCAAGTTGGTTCTGCAGAGATACGATGGAGGTCTGGGCTTTAGTGGCATCCATTTTGAGGGACATGTACTGGACTACCAATTGTGATGTACCGTGGCTTACTTTCCGACAAAGCAAGCTAATGCGCATTTTTGATCAGAGTTAAGTTTACCTTCTGTAGCGATGGAGCATACCTCGTTAAGGCACAGGTCAATGCTTGTCATCCAATGCTGCAACTCAGGAGTTGGAAGTGTTTTAATTGGTTCGCTTGAAGTGGGTATTTGCATGGGTGGGGTTGATGGAGGCGGGGTGCGAGCGGTCCTGGCACTCCGGTTAAAGGGACTGTTCTCCATTGCTCTAAGTCGGTAGGGGCGGAAAATTTTGAATAGCCTACTGGCGGCAAATGTGTAAGTCCGCCACTGCATTTAGGCAATACAATCCTGCCCCGCGCAAATAATTGTTTCTGGTCTGGATGTTAGTCCTCGTGCAATTAATGTTTGTAAACTGCCTCCACGATACAGAAGAAAATCCTAATGTGAGGTTAACGTTATAAAAAATACTGGTACAAAAACACGAGTGTGCCTAGGCCTATTTTTATGTTGAAAAGTATTTCATCATTATTTTATTTAGACATCATCGTCCAAGACACTTGGAATAAAAATTTATGATAAGTAAATATTTATTTGATCTTATTAGTTTACAAGAAGCGCATAGGACGATAGTGATAATGATGAAGTACTTTTCAACGTGAAAATAAACTAGGTAGGTATGTAGTTTATTTACATGTTGTAAAGTACTACCCGTGCGGTTAAAAAATGAGATTAAAAATGGCGGCGCCTCTATTCACCTCTCGCTCGCACACTGTCACTATCTATACTCACATCCGCCGGTAACGACTGCAAAAAAAATACGTTGCGATATGTGTTTTTCGTACGTTCTATAACTTGTTACTGGAACTAATTATAACAAAATGCCGTAAACCACAAAAACAATTTGTGAGCTACGCCGCGTTTTGAGTTTTCTTCATATTTTAATGAATTTTAAATTTATTTTGGCCATTCAGAACTAAGTAACCACTTTAAAAATTTTTGTTTAGTATTATGAAGAAATAAGTGTGATAAAATTGAGATAGTTTAATGACTGGTTAAGTCAAAATGTGATATCACAGCTAAGTAGTCTGGCGGTTTAACGGTTAATAACGACTAAACTAAAGTAGTTTAGTCGTTATTAACCATTAAACCGCCAATTTGGATAAAATCTGTGAAATTGGTATTAAACTTTTTATAGGAAATGCTAAGTCATTCAACGGATTTTGACGAGATTTGATATGCAGATAGCTGGAAAGATTAAATTAATTACCTTTTTTTTGATTTGCGATTGTAATCTGAAGTGTCGGAATAAATGTCTTTATGTCTTTACCTTTTATCCTCAAAGTGATAACGTGGTATGACTGAATTTCAGGCAGACGAAAACGTATTCGTATACTTCTTTAAATTAGTATTTCTTTATTATTTATTATCTTTGAAACGTGTTTTTAGTTTACATTTACAAATTTCAAATTGCCATAGATAACTGTATATATACAAATTGCAGCAGGTTGCTATGGATACAAAACCAACTAAACATAGATTACTGACTATGTACTAGAGATAACTAAAGCTAAATGTTGGTCTATTAAGAAGGTACTTAATTTCCTTAATAAATAAAACAGTATTTACGGAATAATAAAATTTATTCAAAGTTATGGAATAGTACGAGTAACATTTGTAGCTTACTATATCTACTAGGCTTACTGGGCCGTAACAATTCAACCAATCCGTAAACATTAATCGACCGAGTATGTATGTCTACTATTTATTCTTTAAGTCCGGATCTCCAGGAAAACTGCAAAAATGGTTTATGGAAATGAAAAATATCAAAAACAGTACCAATAGTAGTAAAAAGTACAGTATTAGTAAGTCAACACAAGGCAAGCGCGAAATCGGATGAAAAAGTATGAACATACATATTTTTTTATTTTTTTACTTTTAAAACAAAATGGGTCTACCCAACCCTTTGTGAGTAGTGAGGCGTGAGGTGAATACATAGTATTACTCTTATTAGTTTGTGCATAGTATATAGTAATGAAGAGGATCGAATCTAAAACTTTATTGCAAATTTTTAATGTTATCCTATGGAGGGAATAACTTTAAAATTTAATAAAAAATGTTAAAATTGAGTTTATTCGTAGGTCATTAAATTAATATTCTCATCGTATTTTATCGTGTCTATTTAGCGTTTCATTAAGCCAAGTACAAATAAGTTTAAAAGCGACAATATTTTCCGGTATCGTTAAAATTTTGTTACATTTCTAGTGCTTCCAATATCTGTTGCATGGAGGTTAGAGAACAGGAGAACGATCGGTAGTGCTAAAGCATAGCCCGCCTGTCCCTAAAAATTTGTAGAATTTATAGCCGCGCTGCAGTCGGTAAGTACCTAGTATCTGCGAAGTAATTTTTTAATTATTGTTATCTGCCTGTTCATAATATTTTGTTAACAATTTTTAGCTGTGTACCTAATGGTGTGTTTTCTTATATAAATTTCTGTCTCAATTAAGATAAACATATTCTGAGTTTTCGAAACCATAAATAATGTTGCGAGCTTAA
This sequence comes from Parnassius smintheus behrii, assembly GCA_036936625.1. Classification (NCBI taxonomy): domain Eukaryota; kingdom Metazoa; phylum Arthropoda; class Insecta; order Lepidoptera; family Papilionidae; genus Parnassius; species Parnassius smintheus. Next base: position 32,984,637 of record JAUPFT010000005.1, on the reverse strand, counting down.
GGTTCGTGACAGTAAAAACTGGCAATTGAATCACCAAAGTTGACACTTTAGCTGCCGAACACCGATTAAAACTTAATACACGCTAATAATTAACCACACTGATCACTTTTGTTCACTTTATTTCACTCCGAAGCTTCGCTTGTATCGCCAATTCAATACTGCCCCGGTCATGGCCCCAAACGGCTTTATATAGGCCTTTTCCATCGTAGTGTCGAAAGTTTGAGTGTGGAGATTTCCCCAGAAAGGTTAATTCTTCTATTCGATACTAGATGGCGCTGGAGGTGGAAAGTTCCAGCATGGTATTTTCTAGAAACTCTCCTCGTTCTGCTCTCTGACACTAGAAGGCGCTAGAGGCATCAATTATGGCTTGCAACAATAACTTAAATAATAAAATACTTGTTAACGTACCGATGTAAATAATTATAAAAATTGAATGTAACAATCTATATTTCGAGTTATAAACTATTAGGCATATTAAATTAATTTTATTCACAATATCATTTTCATGCATTGTTAAAACGAGGTACAATAATTATACGACGTAATCAACAAAAAAAAAACGTACCCATGAACGTACTTAGGAATTAAAACAAAGGTGTCGCAAACTTATTATAATTACTTTGCAACACATTATGTTCTCTGTTTTGTTCATCTTAAAATGAAATCTAACATAGAGTAATTAGCCTAATAATTCTATGAAATGTAATATTTACAGTGTTATATTTATTGAACCTTCAAATTCATTATTCAAGTCATTATTTTCTGAAAAAATGGAAGTCTGATTTTTCATTCCGTAGAATTCTACATTACACACAGCACAGCTATCATTTTTTGACATGTCAGAGATTACAAACATCTTTGTCCGGGCACATTTTTCAATTTCAATACGAGTCTGAACATCTGAGTCTATAAATACATTTTATTTGTTAGTGAATGTATCCATTTTATGAAGTGCGGTGCTCCACATTAAAAGTGGTTTTACAGCGAGTGATAATTACGTACCTTTTCATCACAATCAGTAAAAAACGCTCAAGTAAAGATAACATATATTTATTACAATCTTTAATCATCATTAATACTTATATCACTATCTACATCATCATCATCATCGCTGACATGAATTATTAAAGAGTCTGCGACTGTGTCAATCAAATCGTCGAGAGTGCACATCTTATTTTCTTCTTTGATTGTATGGCTGATACATTCTTGCCATTTATCAGGAGTAACATTACTTATACTTTCCAGTAATAGTTTTTTTAACTTCCACCATTATAAAACTTCTTTTGTGTCTTGCGTAATGCCCCTTTGCTTGAGCCCACACCAATCCAATAGGGTTGAGCTCACAATGATATGGGGGCAGTCTAAGTACATGTTACTTAATAAATGACTAAATAACTCAGAATCTAAGTCTGTTACAATAATGTGTCAACTAAAATAATATACTATGGAATGTAGAAGTAAGGAGTACCAACTCCCATAGTAGAATAGTTGAAAAAGTGGCCATCTGTAAGCAGTAAATAACAGCTCAAAAACTCTCCACAACAGCGCTAGAGATACTGGGATGAAATGAACTTAGCAGTTGTCGACGGTTTAAGTGTGGTGCTAAACTGCTCAGTAGCTCTAAAATCTAAAATAATTTTATTTAGTAAATATAACCTCGAAAAAGTCTTCTCATCATCATCATCATTACAGCCCCTCACCAGTCCGCTGCTGAACATAGGCCTCCCCCAAGGTATTCCATAAAGCACGGTCCTGAGCCACCTGCATCCATCGACTTCCTGCATGTCTTACCAGGTCCCCCCTTACCCCTGTCCCTGAACTGCCGTCGGTAAGTAGTATCTGCGAAGTTAACTGTTTATGAGTACAAGTAGATGAAGTTGGTTTAATAATGTACAAATTTTCATTGCGGTATTGGTGAGAAAATAATCACGCTCCGTTTTTTTTTAATTTTTGACAAAAAGAAACATTAAAAACTGGCGAATTATTGTATTGTGCGTGGATGTGCAAGTGGCTTAGCATCTGAACGGAAAAATAGACTCAAAATGATTTTTATTCAGACAACTTAGCGATCGCAGTGCCTCACTTATTTTGTTCATATATCTGGGACACTATTTTCTACAGCGAACGTTCTCCTTCTCTCTAACCTCCGTGATGCATCATATCATACATAATATGTTAAACCGTACTTAAGTACGTAAGTACGTAAACGGAATTACTATGTACTGTTATAGGGGTTTGGCCAGCCGCCCTACTCAAGCCAAGATAAAAGTTATAATAGGTGTACGTTATTAGAATGTAAGATTTTTTAAATTTTTATTAACTTGTTATTATATATATATATATATATATATATATAAAAATATATATATATATATATATATATATATATATATATAAAAATATTTTTTTTAATATTTTGATGGTGGGAGGTGTGATGTAGTGTAGCCCCCACAACAATTTATATAAGTGTTTAGTTTAGATTAGGGCAGTATAATTAAAGTTTTAGTACAAACAACACGTCTCCTTCATTGACATCTTTCCTACATTACACACTGCATGGTGACCATACACTAAAATCAATTCATTCAGATCATTCGTTATTCGGTTGTATTCGACTCATTCACATTTCACACCAATCTAAAAATAAGTGGTCAAATAAGTGGTGACTTTTAACTTATGGGTATTTAAAAAATTCTGGTGATTTTTTGGAACTGATCTAGACACTTAAATGTTTGACACGCCGCAGCACAACATAGCCTGAACATATGCTTGGTATTTTCTAAAACAGAATGATTATATACTCTTTAGTAATTTCCATGGAGTATAGACCTTACCTCTACACTCCATACCCTGACGGATGCGAGCATGCGAGATTCACGATCTGCAACGTTCCACAAATTTTTAAAAGTATCGATACCGTTAAAAGTATTGACTCAAAAGTATCGACACTACTTGGTATCGAGTAATATTTACGAATACTAGAAATCACAAGAAAATACACAATAAAGATTCAATCTTATATTAATTCAAAATACAGAAACTTACAACTATTTACTGAACCCCAAATATTGTACATCGCAGTCTGACTTACTATTTTTAAACAATAGATGGATATAAAAATGTAATTGGATCAAGCTCGTTCAATCTGATGGTTTTCTTCTATGAATTACTTGATTTTTTTTATAAAATAGCACATTACAAGACTAGGGGGATAAGTTGCTCGCGTCCGTAGGCTTCGACCACCTAATCCTAGACCCACCCTACACGTTTCCCCCGGGGTGGTGCTAAAAGAGCGACAAAGCCGAAAGAACAGACTCGGCTACTCGCCGTGTGGTAGCGGCGTAAAATATGCCACACCCTAGTTTTCGCACCATGAGGCAAAAAGTAAAAGAAATGGCCCCGAGTTCCCGGCGCCCCTTTAATGGGGCAGGGTTGCGAAGAATCTCCGGGAGGAAAACCGGCGACGAGGTTCGCCACCCGTCACGTTCTGTCTCCCGGAGGGGCGAAAAGAGGATTGCGGAGGCCCGTCTAGTTACGCTGAATGTATGTGGAGCAATGAATGATAAGATGGATGAAGTATGCGATATGATGTATGATAGAGGAATAGATGTGTTATGTGTAGACGAGACCGAGCGAGTATGCCAGGGAGTCGGTATCATCCTTTCAGAAAGAATGGGTCAATGTGTGAAAGAGTATTAATGTGTAAGCCCGAGACTGCTATGGATACGAATAAAAGTGGGCCTATAGAAGTTGTTTGAACTAGGGGTCTACGCCCCAGACATGTATAAGCCCACTTGTATCTGAGAGCAGTTTTGGGAGATGGTAAGGATGGTGTTAATGAAATGTAAGGAAAATGAAAATATTGTTATGTTAGGAGATTTTAATGGAAAGGTTGGGGTGAGGAGTCTTGGCTATGAAAGGATACTGGGAACGTTTGGTGATGAAAGTATTAATGAGAATGGTGAAAGCCACCTCACCGTATGTGTGGAAAGGAATCTTTTTGTGACGAACACTTTCTTTCGTCATAAGAAGATTCACATGTATACTTGGGAAAGAGGTGATGATAGCAGCATGATATATTTCATAACTGTGGATGAAAGAATGAGGAGCGCAGTGGTGGATACAAGGGTTTACCGGGGGTCGAACGTAGGGACGGACCACTACCTGGTCTTGGGGATGTGCAAGCGGGATTTAGAAAGGGAATGGGATGTACAGATCAAGTCTTATCCATGATCGCGGAGAAGTTTTTGGCGAAAAACCAAAAAGTTTTTTGTGCGTTCATGGACTTGTAAAAGGCTTATGACAGAGTGGACAGGGATTTGTTATAGCAAACGCTGAACGCATTTAGGTTGAGCGCAGGTTTGATACAGGCATTAAAGTCTCTGTATAGGGACTCGAGTGCTTGTGTTAGGATCAACGGGGTCTACTCGGACTGGTTTGGCATCCATAAAGGTGTCAGACAGGGCTGTGTAGCTTCCCCGTGGCTGTTCAACCTATTTATGGACAGCTGTTTGGAAAGTTTGAAAGTTGAAGAATGCGGGTTAAGAATGGGTGAGTTAACCATCAAATGCCTTTTGTACGCCGATGATCAAGTCACACTTGCGTCGTCGGCGGCCGAGTTGCAAATGATGGTTACATAAATGAACAGGTCATTAAAAGAAAGGGAAATGAAAGTGAACGCAAGTAAGACGAAAGTGATGGATTTTGAAAGAGAAGAAAGCAAAACGGTATGTGAAATAAGAATAGAAGGAGAGTTAATTGAGCAAGTGGATGAGTTCGTATATTTGGGATGTGTATTCAGCAGGTATGGGAGATATGATAAGGATATTGAACGACGAGTGAATGCAGGAAATAAAGTAAATGGGGCTCTACACTCTATTGTGAAAAGTCAGAATGTGTCAAATAAGGCACGTATGGCAATTCACAGTGCCGTATTAGTCCCTACTTTAACGTATGGTAGTAAAAGTTGGGTGTGGCAGAAGAAGCACGAGAGTAGAATAAATGCAGTAGAAATGCGGTCGCTAAGGAGTATGTTAGGGCTGAATCTGAGTAACAGGGTGAGAAACTGTGTGATAAAAGAAGAGTGTGGTTTGCAAGATGATGCGGTGACCAGGATTAAGAAAAGAATGCTTCGGTGGTTTGGTCATGTAGAAAGAATGAATGCGGAAAGACTGACAAAGCAGATATATGTTGCAGAAGTGAATGGAAGAGTCGGAAAGGGACCTCCTAGGCGGAAGTTTGTCGACCAAATTGGCGATATACTAAAAATGGGCTAAATTAAGAGTAACCTTAACCGACGAGCATGTATGCGTAGGTATATGAATGTGGAAGAGGCGAGAAAGCTATGTCAGTGTTTAGGCCTGAGTCGGCGCTCGGGTCGAGCGGGAGGCGCGCCTGACGGCGGAGGCGCGGGGGGGTGCAGTCTGGTGCGGTGCCCGGCTGCGCCGGCGTCGGGTTTTGCGCTTCACTTATCGCAGAGCGTGGATCTGGGTAGTTGCCCGTTGTGTTAATAGTTTAGTCGCACCTCTGCCTTAACGTATATACTTCGCGAACCTGAGTAGTTTGCCGCGCGGTCCGGTGATATTGCTTTTTTCACAAAGGTCGAGTTTGTATGTGACGCGCGTTCGGTTAAATCTTGTTGGACTTTATTGGATTAACCTAATGACAATTGGCTCGTCTGCAATTAACAAGTGAGAAACGAGTGTAATTTACGAGATTCTTAAAATTTTGTGACGGACTGCCACTTCGATATAAAGAATAGAGGTGAAGCCTTGGGGTCGGCGGCTCTGCAACCAGCAGGAAGTCAGGTTACATAATTTAACACAATCCCACCACAACATAGTCAAGCACACCCACACTTACACCTGAATCTTCCTAAGGTAGACCCTACTTCGAAGAAAAAGGTAAGTTTTGTTTGGTCCCCTTTTTACCGCTAACGTGTAATATTCCACAAGCCATTTAGGCCGACCTCCTGTTGCTCGTCGAGTGGAACTCCTGATGGGCCCGAGTTCCACGACCTTTGCCCGGGTAACTAGAGGCCGTAACATTTGGTAGCAGAGCGTGGTTTTCCTGATGGGTTTTGAAACCACTCCCAGCTCAATACGTAACGTTTGTTGCAATACGTATTAATAATTTTGTTTTGTTCGCGTGTTATTTGTTAGCGGATAGGACCGGTATAGAACCGTGTAGTAACCGTATTTTTTGAGTTTTATTTACTTTATTCGGTCGCTTACTTTGTTAGTGGTAGGTAGAATTGTGCCACGCCCGCGGCGTAAGCGGACTGTTTAGGTATTACCTTAGGTTTAGGTACACGCGTCGAGTAGGGTTTATAATTACCGTTGCTACATAAGCGTGGCAATTGCAAATATTGTATATGTAATAATTATCAATTAGCGTTGTCTCGTAAACCGACTGTAGTTATTACTCGTGGAATAGTAATTTGTTTGAATTAAATTAATTGCGTAGTATAATTTACTGATTGGATAAATAGTATTTTGTATTGTATTATTTTTATTGTGATAATTAAACTAATTGTGTAAAGTAATTTGTACTAAGTTTAATTCGGTGATAATCGTACCTTGTAATGATGCCTTCACACCGGTCACCGACGCTTCGCTTACAAGCGGAACTGCGCTGGGCTGCGAATGCTCACAGCTTGATAGGGAGACCCGATAGAATCCATAGCTTGGAGAAGCGGCTCGAGCAAGTCACGGCCCGAAGGGCCTTAGTGGAGGAGGCATGCTCCGAGATTATGGCTTCGGGAGCGGAACAGGGAGTCCTAGACTCCTGTCTTTCCGACTATGAGCAATTTTTTGCTCTCACGGATGACCTGATTGAGGCAGGGGCCAAGCAGGCTAGTGACGCGCGTGAAGCTCGGCTGGGTGTCCTGCTCGAGTCCCCTCGGAAGCAGCCCACTCACCCGGAGCTGTTGGGACGACTTCCCACTCTGGACCTGCCAAGGTTCTCCGGGGTCCTCTCCGAGTGGTTAACATTTGTGGGACTTTTTGACAGCCTAGTGGATGCCCGGAGGGATTTAACACCAAGCCAGAAGATGGCGTATCTCCTGGCCTCATTAGAGGGGGAGGCCTTGGGCGTCGTCGGCCATTTGAAGGTGTCGGACGACGCCTACCTGAACGCTCGGGACCTCCTTGCCGGAAGGTATGCCAACGTACGGCGAATTGCGGACGAGCACGTCAAACTTTTGTTAAACCTCCCGTTGCTAAAGGACCGGGCCCGACTACGACCGGACATCGTAAATCCGGTCTTGGTGGCCTGCAACTCGTTGAGACGGCTGGATTTGCCGGTGGACGAATGGTCCTTTTTGTTGCTCCATATTGTGCTGTCCCGCCTACCTCTCGATCTTCGACTCCATTTTGAGGAGAGGTACGGCGGAGACGGCGCCTCCTATATTCCTCCCTTCAGGGATCTGCTGCGGTTCTTGGAGGAGCAGTGCCGGCAGATTGAAAACGCAGCGGGCACCGCCGGAGATCTGCGGACTGCTAACCGAACCGTGACCAGGGAAAGGCGAAACCCCCCGGCCAAGTTGTTGGCAACCCCCCCTCAGACCTAGTGGTGCTCCTGCGGGAGGGCGCCCCCTCCTATCATCTTATAGTGGCCTAGTGGCCAGGAAGGAGCCCCCCTGCTCCTATTGTAGAGCAGCAGAACACCAGGTGACGTCGTGCCCTAAATTATTAGGCAAGCCTGCCTCAGCGAGACGAACCATCGCCAGGGAGCGCCGCTGGTGCTATTCATGTTTAGAACGGCACCTCCAACGAGACTGCCCGCACCAGCGGCCCTGTCCGCACTGCCAGGGCAAGCACCACGCCGTTTTGTGCCTGGGCGCGAACGGCTCTTTCTCTCGGGGCTCGGCTGGGCCCTCATCCCCCACGGGCGGGGGCGCCCAGCCACCCCCTCTGACAGGTGACGCTCGTCGCTCCCCTACCGACGACCCTGCCCCTGGGTTCGGAGGGGGTTCCCCTCACGACCAGTCGGGGGGTCGTTCCCCCAGGGGCGGGGGGTTCGTCACCCCCCCTCGGAGGGTCGAGAGGGACTTCGCGGCCACTCAGCGATCAGCGAGATCCTTCTCACCCCCATTAGCAGAGAGGCCGCGACTGGAGTACCACCCCCCCCCCCTTTGGTCGGTCCCGCTACTACGGGCTCCCTGAGACCTCGAAGCTGTCCAGGGCCTCCAGGCCAAGGTTCCCAGAAGCCCCCCAGGTCGGCCCGTTCTGCGAATTTCATCCACGGGTCATTGAGATGCCGCCGGAATTCCGCTTTCCGGACCACCGGCTTGAGTGCCGGTCCGACGAAGGCAGCTCCTGCTAGGAAACTGCCGCCCTAGCTCCCACCACGGCCGCCTTCACTGATCCTTTAAGCCGTCCGCAGTCCACCTGTCAAACTGTTCTATTGCCGACGGCCGCCGTGAAGGTGTACAACCCGAGTGGCGACTGCTTAACTGTTCGCGCTCTATTGGATTCAGGTTCACAACGCTGTGTGGCCTCCACTCGGTTAGTGGGAAGACTAGGGCTCCCCTGGAGCTCCAAATCATGTCCAATGGTAGGTATTGGAGGTGCAGAGCCTCCTGCTCCTAGGGGACAAGCAAGGCTGGTGTTTGGTCCTGCAAGCGAACACTTCCACATCTTAGTTAAGGTAAATGTCCTCGATGATATTGTAGGCTTTCTCCCTAATGCCCGTATAAATGATAGCGCGGTTTGTTGTACGTCTGGCTTGAGACCGGCAGACCCTCAATGGTCCCAACCTGGGCCGATAGATTTGTTGCTGGGGGCCGACGTGCTGGGGTTCATCCTGTTAGGCGAGATACGAGCCCTACAGCCCGATGGCTTGTCAGCCGTGTCCACTGTATTTGGGCACAGTTTCTTTGGACCGGTTCTGTGGTCTCCACCGCATCAGGCAGCCGACCCGCTCCCAGTGGCGGGCGTGTCTCTTTCGGACGTCGTCCAGCGGTTCTGGGAAATTGAGGAGCCGCCACACGCGCCTCGAGTCAACCCTCTGGACCGTGAGTGCGAGTTGTTCTACCAGAACAATACCGGCCGCCGTGTCGACGGTCGCTTTGTCACCCGCTTACCCTTTCTTGACTCACGGCCTCCTTTGGGCCAATCTCGGACCATGGCCGAAAAGAGGTTGCTTTCTATGGAGCGCCGTATGCGTCGCGACACAGCCTTTCGCGACAAGTATGTCGAGTTCATGCGCGAATATCAAGAGCTGGGTCACATGTCACCTTCTCATTTCGACTGGCGATCACATGAACACTACTTCCTCCCCCACCACGCGGTTTTGAAGTCCCCTGGGAGTAAGATTCGGGTGGTTTTCGACGGCTCCGCCCCCTCGTCCAATGGGGTGTCCCTGAACCAGTGTCTCCACTCTGGTCCTAAATTGATCAGGGACATATCCGACATTTTGACCAACTTCCGTCGGCATCAAGTCGTTTTTGTAGCCGACATTCGGATGATGTTTCGACAATCAGTGGTCCACCGTGATGACCGTCGATATCAGCTGATCCTGTGGCGCGAGAAGCCCAGCGATCCGATACAAGTGTTCGAGTTGAACACCACCACCTATGGACTCCGATCCAGCCCGTATGTCGCCATGCGAACCCTCCTCGAACTAGCTGAGAGAGAGCGCCTAAGATACGCTCGGGGGGCTTCTATTTTGGAGACCTCGGTCTACATGGACGATATTTGTACGGGTGCCTCCACCGTCGAGGAGGCCCTCGTATTGCGAGACGAATTGATTGCCATCCTGAAGTCGGGAGGTTATGAGCTGCGCAAATGGTTGTCGAACTCCCCTCATATTTTGAAGGACCTCCCAGGAGAGGATCAACAAGACCCTCATCTATTCGAGCACCCTGACAATCCTAATTTGTTGACTGTGCTTGGCATTCAATATCAGCCTGTTCAGGATACCTTCACGTATCGAGTCAAGATCGATCCCCCCCCTAAATCATGGACCAAGCGCTCTGTGTTGTCAACTGTAGCTCGCACCTTCGATCCTAATGGTTGGATTACTCCGGTCATCTTTTTGGCTAAGTGTTTCCTTCAAAAACTCTGGATATCCGGGTTGGGTTGGGACGACCCTATAAGCGGTGCTCTCTTGCGAGAGTGGCTCTCAATTGTGTCCTCCCTTCCAGACATCGACCGGGTCTCCATGTCAAGGTGCTTCCTCCCTCCAGGGAAATGCAGGGTTACCCTGCACGGATTTTGCGACGCCTCTGAGAAGGGTTACGCTGCTGTTGTATATTTGCG